>JAZDVW010001613.1:0-507500 GCA_037367395.1 Lithobates pipiens | reverse complement strand
GCTGAAACGAGTGTCTCTGGATCCTCTCAATCTGATCTCTGAGTCGCTGGCACTTCAGGTCACCCACACAACCCAGCAGGGTTGCGGTCCGCACTGGAAATAAGTCGCTTCCTCTGGAAGGCCTCTGCACAAGTCCTCACAGGCAGGCCATGCATTCCTAGGGTCCTTTTATCTCCTACTCAGCATGCAATGCAAGAGAGGGTGTCCATGGGTATGTCACTCAGCATCCTGGGTAAAGTGGTCAACCCTCCAATGTAAATAACAGTCACTTCCTGTAAATAGTTCAATGCTTGAAAGCCAAATATCATTTAAGTTCAATTTCAGTATTTGGCCACTAGATGGCGCCAAAAGCTAAGCAATAGAACTGTCCATAGACTTTCATTATAATGCTAATACACATCAGAAGACAAGGATATCAGCGCTACAGTCCATAGGGAAGATAATGGTGTGAGCAGGGCACTGGACTTTGTCCATAGGGAAGAGGATGGAGTGAGAAGAACAGTGGATGGTGTCAGTAGGGCACTGGACTTTGTCAGTAGAGCAATGGACAGTGTCAGTAGGGCAGTGGATGATGTCAGTAGAGCACTATACTTTGATAATAGGGCAGAGGACAGTGTGAGTAGAGCAGTGGATAGTGGCAGTAGACCAGTGGATGATGTGAATAGAGCAGTGGACGGTGTCAGTAGGGCAGTGGATGGCGTCAGTCATCTTTTTTTTTTTTAGGAGCCCGGTGGGGGGCTTTGGTGAAATATCAGGGGTCTAAACAGGCACGTCGGCATACCCCATGTGTACACCTATGCCCAATAATAACATCCCTTACAGGCCAATACATGCATATCAATTAAACCTTGTTTAAAATAGTTGATGGGAACAAATGACAGGAAGAAATTGGAGAACTTTACCTGTTTTTTAGGCCAATGGCTCAAATACTCTTTGGAAACTTCCTGTGACACCTCACCTTAGAGATTCTTGCCTACGATTTCCTTGTGACTTTACTGATTTAACATTGCAGTCTATGGCAAGCAAAATGCACCAAAGAAAAGAAAAGTAATGTAGGAGCTTTTTTTGTTGCTGCGACTTGAGTCGCAACGATGGCACCCATTGACTCAAATGTGTTTTGACATGTCATGCGACTTTATGTGGCGCAAGTCTCATGATAAGTGAACCCGAGGTTTATAAAGGGCCTTGCAACAGGAGTAAAGGGCCCTGGGATCAGTAGGAAGGGCCCCAGGACCGATGGATAGGGCCCTGGGACCGATGGAATGGGCTTCGGGACTGATGCAAAGGGATTCAGTGGTCAGGAGGGCACTTCATGGTTTCTGGTTTCTTGCCCTGAAGGTTCTAGTTATGCCTCTACCAATTAGTCTATTTGAATTGTAGCTGCACTTAGTTTTGTCGGAAGTCTCCCTCCAGGTATATGGAATAGTTTCATGCACATATGGTGACAACTATTTTTTTTGACTTGGATTGATATTTATATTTGATATATATTTGTACATACCTCCAGATATATTCTGAAGAAGTAGGCTGCTGGTCAATGAAAAGCATAGTCATTTAACATCCGCCCACCATATGTTCCCATCAAATCTTTTCAACAAGATCTCCATATTGTACCTCTGTGCATCTTTGTAAAGTCAAATTTTCTAATTCCCCATCAGAAGGAACAAAGCCAGGAAGCACATTTTTATCTGCAGCTTTGTGGTGTCTCATCAACCTTAATTTGATACTATTATAGCTGGACCTTCCACAAGTGGACAGCATCTCATACACCATGGTCGACCAGCTGGAGATTGACCCCACTTCCATCGAGAAGGTCCAGAAACTTGGCAAGGGCCAGTTCGGTATGGTGTGGCTGGGACTCTGGAACGGAACCACAGAAGTTGCCATCAAGGAGCTTCAAGGTGACTCCCAAATCCACTGCCAAATTCTCTCATGACCCTGTAACCCTCAACTCATATAATAATTAAAATATTCTTCATATACAATGTTCGGGCCCAGGCGCGGTGGATGCCGCCAAGTATCTTTCTTGTTGCTGAATTTTAAAACGTCACTTTCCCTGGCCAGCATGGGTGGCAAAGAATGTAATGCATTTGATTAATTGGAGCCCAGAGGAGACATTCAGGGTCTTTTAGGCCAGTGGTCTCCAAACTGCGGCTCGGGGCCAGATGTGGTCCTTTACTTGCTCTTATCAGCCCATTATTCCTCCCACTCAGCCCATTATTCCTCTCACTGATACAAGGCATAATTCCTGTCACTAACTCCAACAATGAGGGACCTATTCCTACCACTGGCCCCAACAATGGGGAACTATTCTTCCCACTAACACCAATAATGGGGCACTATTCTCCCCACTAACACCAATGATGGGGCACTATTCTTCCCACTAACACAAATGATGGGGCACTATTCTTTCCCCTGATACCAACAATTGGGCACTATTCCTCCCAAAGACACCAATGATTGGACACTATTTCTTCCCCTAATACCAACCATGGGGCAATATTGCTCCTACTGACACTAATAATGGGGCATTCTTTACTCCCATTGATGTCAGGGCATTGTCTACTCCCACTGGCCACAGTCTGGCCCCCTCAAAGTCTGATGGACAGTAAACTAAACCTTTGTTCAGAAACTTTGGAGGGACTGGATGTTTCATTAAAGAGAACCTGTCACCAAAAAAAAAAAATCATCACGAAAGGGGTTATATTTTTTGATGTCTGCTGCAATATCTAATGCCTTACAGGCTAGTAACTGTCAAACCATAGCAGTATTTGCCACATACAGTGGTGTGAAAAAGTGTTTGCCCCCTTCCTCATTTCCTGTTCCTTTGCATGTTTGTCACACTTAAGTGTTTCGGAACATCAAACCAATTTAAACAATAGTCAAGGACAACACAAGTAAACACAAAATGCAATTTGTAAATGAAGGTGTTTATTATTAAAGGTGAAAAAAAATCCAAACCATCATGGCCCTGTGTGAAAAAGTGATTGCCCCCTAAACCTAATAACTGGTTGGGCCACCCTTAGCAGCAACAACTGCAACCAAGCGTTTGCGATAACGTGCAATGAGGCTTTTACAGCGTCCTGGAGGAATTTTGGCCCACTCATCTTTGCAGAATTGTCCTAATTCAGTTATATTAGAGGGTTTTCAAGCATGAACGGCCTTTTTAAGGTCATACCACAACATCTCAATAGGATTCAGGTCAGGACTTTGGCTAGGCCACTCCAAAGTCTTCATTTTGTTTTTCTTCAGCCATTCGGTGGTGGACTTGCTGGTGTGTTTAGGATCATTGTCCTGCTGCAGAACCCAAGTTCGTTTCAGCTTGAGTACACGAACAGATGGTCGGACATTCTCCTTCAGGATCTCTTGGTAGACAGCAGAATTCATAGTTCCTTTTATCACGGCAAGTCTTCCAGGTCCTGAAGCAGCAAAACAGCCCCAGACCATCACACTACCACCACCATATTTTACTGTTGGTATAATGTTCTTTTTATGAAATGCAGTGTTCCTTCTACGCCAGATATACTTGGACACACACCTTCCAAAGAGTTCCACTTTTGTCTCATCGGTCCACAGAATGTTGTCCCAAAAGTCTTGGGGATCATCAAGATGTGTTGTGGAGAAATTGAGACGAGCTTTGATGTTCTTTTTGCTCAGCAGTGGTTTTCTCCTTGGAACTCTGCCATGCAGGCCATTTTTGCCCAGTCTTTTCCTGATGGTGGAGGCATGAACGCTGACCTTAACTGAGGCAAGTGAGGCCTGCAGTTCCTTGGACGTTGTTGTGGGGTCTTTTGTGACCTCTTGGATGAGTCGTTGCTGCGCTCTTGGGGTAATTTTGGGCGGCCGGCCAATCCTGGGAAGGTTCACCACTGTTCCATGTCTTCGCCATTTGTGGATAATGGCTCTCACTGTGGTTCGCTGGATTCCCAAAGCTTTGGAAATGGCTTTATAACCCTTTCCAGACTGATAGATCTCAATTACTTTCTTTCTCAATTGTTCCTGAATTTCTTTGGGTCTCGGCATGATGTGTAGCTTTTAAGGATCTTCTGGTGGACCTTACTGTGTCAAGCAGCTCCTATTTAAGTGATGCCTTGATTGTGAACAGGTGTGGCAATAATCAGGCCTGGGTGTGGCTAGAGAAATTGAACTCAGGTGTGGACAACCACAGTTATAGTATGTTTTAACAAGGGGGGCAATCACTTTTTCACACAGGGCCATGATGGCTTGGATTTTTTTTCACCTTTAATAATAAACACCTTCATTTACAAATTGCATTTTGTGTTTACTTGTGTTGTCCTTGACTATTGTTTAAATTGGTTTGATGTTCCGAAACACTTAAGTGTGACAAACATGCAAAGGAACAGGAAATGAGGAAGGGAGCAAACACTTTTTCACACCACTGTATTTGGGTATTGCACCATTGCTCCTTGCTCTGTCCCTCAGCCCACCCAAATCTTAGGCTCACCAACTTTGGAAAGTCCGCTGGTATGTATAACTTATTCCCAAACTGTAATAGAATATGTATTTTTCTTAATCCTGAGAAAGGCAGGGAGCAGATTTGAAATAATTAGACTGTATGGAGTGCACAGTTCAGGCAGACATTAGGAATTTTTTGCAGGAAGACGGGGGGTGTCACATTTTATGACTGAAATGACATTCCTGCTGCCTCTTCACCCCCAGTGCCAGCAGAGTCGCTGCAGAAGTCGCTCCAGGAGGAGGCAAAGACCATGTGGAGACTCAACCATGAGAGGTTGTTGAAGTTGTACGCAGTCTGTCTGAAGTCACAACCGGTCTTCATTGTCACTGAATACATGAAAAATGGAACGTTGAAGAGATACCTGAGAGGTGAGCTTCTGGGGCCCCCTGAGATGTCCACACAACTTGATGCTCAAAGGATATTTGCAGAGACATTTAGGCCTATTCACGCCAGTCTGATGCACTGCGATGTGACAACGGATTAAAAATTGTGCATGCAGCATTTTTAGAAATGCATTGCAAAGCATGTTAGTACACTGTAACACAATGCTGCTTAGAAGGTATGTTAGGATGGCACGTGAGAGCCCCTTCACACCACTTTGAGCAGCAATGCACATTAACAATCACACCAGTGTACATGTCTTTATTGTGCCATAGCCCACTGGGCTGATGTGAATGGACTCTTAAAATAAATTACATCACTTTGCACCAATGCCCACAATGCAAATTACAGCAAGGCTTAGCTCATGGTATCTCAGCACACTGGGGTAAATGAACCTTCAAACGATCAGTCTAGAGTAGTCATCCCTACCATGCCTAAGGGGTCATCCAAACATGTTGCTGCATAAGTGCAAATAAAACCCACCACCACCAACCAGGATATCTACCAGAGATGAATGACATCAGGGCCATTTCACTATTGGATGGAGGGGGAAAGGATCAGAACTCCCGTTTGGTTTTTAGTGCTATACTGTATGGAGCTTTGTTGTAGAGCTTTCCCTTCACTTTCCACCCCACTGACTGACAACTGTCTTTTCTTTCGTAGAGTAATGGAAGGCTATAAATTCCTGTCTGATTTTTATTTCTGTCTGTGCCCCTGTTTTAGATTGTCCCTCACTTCCTGTATAGTGGAACCATTATCAGCAGCAATTGGTCTTTAAATCAGATACAGGTGGAGGTGACACGTTGCCATTCTGTCACATATCTCACATGCTATTTCTCGCCAATCATCCAGACCTGTTCCTTCTGTGTCATCTATCACAATGGCTTTTTTTTGCCACCAGCCTACAATGTACAAATACAATGCATTCCTCCATTCCAATCTTTGCACCACAAGAATGCTGCACTTCAGGTTTTCCCACCTTGAGGTGTTTCCACTTAGAGCTAGGATACCAAAAAAAAGAAATATAACAAATATTTAAATTATATGAACAGGTATATCTTTTTTAAAGCTTTTTGTCGTTTAATGGTACTTGTAATAAAATCCAAGCAGAAGGAGCTCCACTAGTGCCCGCATTCTCCACCATTTGTGGTATGCAGAATGCATTTTTTTAAATTTCTGTTTAGTAAAGGTTTTTAAGAAAAGTACAAAACATGCAGGGGTATACTAACCAACTAAAAAAAAAAAAAAGGGCACACAGTACTCAGAGAGGAAAAAAATAAAATAAAAAGCATAAATGTAGCATAATTAAGTAGAACAAATGAATAATCCAGAGTACTTGTGTATGGCTCGCACTGTACAGAGATAATAGTTAACATGCCTAGCCCATGTAGTGGGTCAATCAACTAGGATCAGACCAAGGTGAAATATAACCCTGGGGGGCTGTCCCCTAGTTGTTTGTACCAACAAGGTAGTTCCTGGTATCTAGGTCCCCACTGCTGCATTGCCAGTCACCTAGCATTCCCTTAATTCGTTCTGACACAGAAAACAGTCCTTGGCTTTTTTTTGGTATTTTATTATGGGTTGATAATTTGGATGGGTTAGGGAATTATGGAATGCACAACTTACAAAATGTCTGGAACAAAGTACAACAAAAGGGGACAATTTAGTCCCTAGTTACACACCAAAATCCTCTTCCTCCTGCACAAACTTGTCTCACTATATACAGCACCCACTGATCGCTCCAGGGGAATTAACAGTCTATCAATTCAGCAGCAGCCCATTACAGGCTGGATACTTTTTCAGGCAAAACCCTTCCCCGGTATGGGTCCCTCAAAGACTACTGACAGTCTCTCCTCAGCACCGCTTCTCCATCTTCATTTAAATTCCCTACGCTTTTAATGTTAAAGAAATCACTCCAAAGACATGCTGGTAGGTTAATTGGCTTCTGTCTAAATTGGCCTTAGTATATGAATGTGAGTTAGGGACCTTGGATTGTAAGCTCCCTGAGGGTAGGGACCGATGTGAATGTACAATGTATATGTAAAGCGCTGCGTAAATTGACGGCGCTATATAAGTACCTTTAATAATAATAATAAATAAATGATGAAAAGTGGTCAAAGAAATATTAGAGTATCAGGGATTTACAGCATTTTCACCATTGTGGAATAAAAAATATTTGCAGGAACTATCTAGTAGGGACTGGGAGAGATGCGGTCTTGCCTATCTTTCTCAGCTATACAGGATGGGTGTATTTAAATCATTCCTAGAACTTAAAGAGGAATATGGTATACCAAATCATTCCTTCTTTAACCACTTCAGCCCGGACCATTTGGTTGGCCAAAGACCAGAGTGTTTTTTTTTTTTGCGATTCAGCACTGCATCTTTTTAACCGACAATTTTGCGGTCGTGCGATGCTGTACCTAAACAAAATTGACATCCTTTTTTTCCCCACAAATAGAGCTTTCTTTTGGTGGTATTTTATCAGCTCTGCGGTTTTTCATTTTTTGCGCTATAAACAAAAAATTTTTCATAAATTTTCAAAAAAACGCAATATTTTTTACTTTTTGCAAAAAAAAAAAAACATTGCAATAAGCGTTTATTGATTGGTTTGTGCAAAAGTTATAGCGTCTACAAAATAGGGGATAGTTTTATGGCATTTTTATTAATAATTTTTTTTTTTACTAGTAATGGCGGCAATCCGCTTTTTTTTTATTTTTATTGTGACTGCGACATTATGGCGGACAGATGACACTTTTGGCACTATTTTAGGACCATTCACATTGATACAGTGATCAGTGCGATAAAAAATGCACTGATTACTGTGTAAATGTGACTGGCAGCGAATGGGTTAACCAGTAGGGGTCACTGCAGGGGTTAAATGTGTCCTAGGGATGTGTTCTAACTGCGGGGGGGATGGGCTACGTGTGTTACGACACTGATCACCGCTTCCAATCACAGGGATCTGTGATCAGTGTCCTGTCACTAGGAAGAATGGGGAAATGCTTTATATGAATAAAAATTACTAAAAAGGTTGAATTCCCCCAGTTTAGCTTAAAGGTAGCTTGCATTATGTTGATTCTAGGGTATAGTTCCTGGTATATTCCTGTAATATGCACCAATTAGCCATACTTTTACGACCATCTACCAGTGGCAGCTGGTGCTCAATATTTTGGGGGGGAGGGGGTGGCAAAGAAACACCGCCCCCACCCCCCAGCAGGAGACGGACGCGAAGGTAGTGATGGATCTGGAAAATTTGGAGGTCAAGTCAACGTCTCAAACTCATTCTTTTGCTCCTGAAACTATTACTGAACCATTTTTGCAGTGTGACAGGATGCATTATCCTCTCTGAAAGAGGCCACTGCCATCAGGCAATACCATTTCCTTGAAGGGCTGTACTTGGCCAGCAACATTGTTTAGGTAGGTGGTACATGTCAAAGTAACATCCACATGAATTTGCAGGACCCAAGGTTTCCCAGCAGAACATTGCCCAAGCACACTGCCTTTACTGGCTTGCCTGCTTCCTGTACCTGGTGAAATCTCTTCCCTAGGTAAGTGACGCACACACCCCCGGCCATACACATATTGTAAAAGAAAAGAGTTCATCAGGAAAGGCCACCTTCTTCCATTGCTCCATGGTTCAGTTCTGATGCCCATCATAAGTGCTTTTGGCTGTGGACATGGGTCAGCATAGCACCCTGACCAAACTGAGGCTGCAAAGCCCCATACACAATATATTGCAATGTCCATTTTTTCTGCTTTCAACCCATCGACTACAGTATATGGACAATAGGTTCACTTGTTGCCCAATATATCCCACCCACTTTTAGATGCCATTGTAATGAGATAATCAATGGTATTCACTTAACCTGTCAGTGGTCAGAATATTATGGCTACTGGTTATTATTGCTATAGTATAGTATAGTACATCTGGGGTATAACTCCCAGCTACCATGCTCCCTTTTTTTTTTTTTTTTTTTTTTTTTTTTTTTTTAGATTTGTCACAAACAGACAGTAAAACACATATCAATATCTTCATCCTCCATCTTTTTTTTTTTTCTTCACAGATCACCAGAAGCTTAGGGATTTGGAGTATCATCAACTGGTGGATTTTGCAGTGCAGGTAAGCACACTATCAGCGCAGGAATGGTGGGAGTCCCTCCATAATGCGCATATCAGGTGTACAGACCCAGAAAATCAACATAGGGATGGCGAGAACCCTTCATAATGGGCACAGCAGCTCATAGCTTCTGGTTTCTTAGGCCATAGAGATGATTGGAGCCGTTCTGGTCTCTGATCAGCTGGCCAAATTACCGGCTGCAGGTAAGCACACTATCAGCACAGGAATGGTGGGAGTCCCTCATAATGCGCATATCAGGTGTACAGACCCAGGAAATCAACATAGGGATGGCGAGAACCCTTCATAATGGGCACAGCAGCTCGTAGCTTCCGGTTTCTTAGGCCATAGAGATGATTGGAGCCATTCTGGTCTCTGATCAGCTGGCCAAATCACCGGCTGCATTCCCTGTTGGGACAGGAGAGCCCGAGAAAACGATGGAAGACAGTGGGAGGGGGTGGGAACCCCTCATAATGGGCACAGCAGCTCGTAGCTTCCGGTTTCTTAGGCCATAGAGATGATTGGAGCCATTCTGGTCTCTGATCAGCTGGCCAAATCACCGGCTGCATTCCCTGTTGGGACAGGAGAGCCCGAGAAAACGATGGAAGACAGTGGGAGGGGGTGGGAACCCCTCATAATGGGCACAGCAGGTGTACCGACACTGGAATTCAGCACAGGGATTGTGGGAACCCTTCATAATGAGCACAGCAGGTGTACAGACCCAGGAACTCGGTGCAAAGATGGTGAGAACCTCTTATAATGGACACAGAGAATGTGCAGACCTGGGGATGATGGGAACCCCCTTAATGGGCACAGCAGGTGTACAAAGCTGTAAACATAGCGCAGAGCACATCGATTTTGACTCACCAGGAGTCCCTGAGAATGCCAGGGGGTTTAACACCACAACATACATAAAACACTGAAAACATCACTTTTGAGTGAACAGATTCTTTTTATGATGGACGTATGAGCCCAATCACCCTGATCTCTGTGGATGGTGAACAGAGCTTGGCAAGAAGAAGTGAGCTAATGGAGCATCCAAGAGTCCCATTTAGCAGTTTACTTCAATGCTGGTGAATCCATGAATGATCCAACCTATGTGGGACCTGGATCATCAGGACGAATCAAGTTGCTCTAAGATGAAAAGTGCATTTATTATATACAAAGTGCAACCAATCAAATTTCACCTTATCTTAGTAACCTAATTAAAGGTTACTGCGTCTTTGCATGACCTTAGTGAAAGTGAATAACAGGAATATGTGATCATAGTTTCCCGAACTTCTCTCCCCAGATCTCACAGGGAATGGACTACATGGAGCAAATAGGATGTGTGCACCGGGATCTGCGCTCCGAGAACATCCTTCTGTCTGCCATGATGTCCTGTAAGATTGGAGACTTTGGACTGGCCCGATTCATGGAGAGCTCTTCCATCGCTATCTCTGCAGGTGACTGAAGTTACACTCGACCTAAAATCGTTTTTTTTTCCAGCCTGGATTTTTTTTTTTTTTTTACATACCAATAAATAAAATAACCAATGATGGTTATGAAATGGGGTCTTTGGTGTCCACTAACGGGAAAAAAATCTTGACAAACCCTTGTCCCCAGCTGCACCCCACTGGCTCGAGAACTGCTTCAGATTTGACCATGTCTGTCTTCCCAAGGAACCAGGCCTCCAACACAACTCACAATAATGCCAACAGTTGGGCTCCACACTTTGTAACCATATCACCTTTCCACTGTCCACCAAAGACCTCCAAACCTGTCAAGCTGCCATGACATTTACATGAAAATCCATATCTGTTGTCAAACAGTAAACGGGGTGGTGGACGATTTTTTTTTTCCATGTGGACCTTCTGGAATGAATTTCCAGCTGCCCTTACAGATAACTATATCCCATATCCCTGCAGCTTCTCCCACTACCTGGCCCCTTGACCTCCAATCATGTAAGCACTTTTCCATTGCCCCCCCAAAGACCTCCTAACCTGTCAAGCTGCCATGACATTCACATGAAAATCCTTATCTGTTGTTAAACAGTAAACAGGGTGGGTGGACGACTTTATTCCATGTGGACCTTCTGGAATGAATTCCCAGCTGCCCTTACAGATAACTATAACCCATATCCCTGCAGCTTCTCCCACTACCTTGCCCTCAACCTCCAATCATGTAAGGCCTATTGTATCTACACTAATACCCTGTTTCCCCGAAAATGTGACCTAGCGTGATCGTCGGTGATGGCTGCAATATAAGCCCTACCCCCCAAATAAGCCCTAGTTAAAGTCCTTTTAGGTCTTATTTTCTGGGTATATTTGGGGATAGGGCTTATATTGCAGCCATCACCGACAATCACGCTAGGTCTTATTTTTGGGGAAACAGGGTATTAGTCTAGATACAATAGGCCTTACATGATTGGAGGTTGAGGGCCAGGTAGTGGGAGAAGCTGCAGGGATATGGGTTATAGTTATCTGTAAGGGCAGCTGGGAATTCATTCCAGAAGGTCCACATGGAAAAAAGTCATCCACCCACCCTGTTTACTGTTTAACAACAGATATGGATTTTCATGTGAATGTCATGGTAGTTTGACAGGTTGGGAGGTCTTTGGGGGGAAAACAGGGTAGTTAACTCCTTCTTGGGGACTACTTCTCACCCCAGCAATGAAGACCCTTCCATTAATATTTTTCCACTAGATATTTTTTTAATACTGGCTACTATCTGCTCTCCATTCCTTCCATACTTTGTTCTGCATATTGCAGCCCATTCATAAAATGTATGAAACGGTATAGAATCTGTAGTATCATACAGAGTTCTCTTTGATTTACCTTTTTTTTTTATTTCCTCACACACAACTAATTTTTCATAGCATTCCACCAAGTCCTAAAGCTGGCAGATCACTAAGTACTAGATATGTACAATTTGTTTAGTTATGAATTGTAATTCAGACACAATTTTTGTTATTCGGAGAATGAGATGTATTCGAATTTCTGAATCACGATCGTAATGAATTTCAAAGAATTTGAAAAAAAAAATGAAAACAAAATAAGGCATTTGAAACAAATATATTGGAAAATTTTTAAAATTAATTCAAAAATGAATTTGAATTTGAAAATGGAAACATATTACAATCAATACAGTAAGAGATATAAAAGTGAAATAGGATGATAATAATAATATAAAAGAATAGAATATAAATAGTTATAATCGAATAAGAAAAATGTAAGTGATTCCGCGCAAGCAATAAATACCAGCAGGAAAAAATAGATGAAAAAAGATATAAAGGAAGAAGAAAAAGAGTTTTTAAATGGGGTAAATAAAAAGGAACTGCTGCCTCTACTAGTTACTTCCACCTAGGTGGAGTTAGGCCGCGTACACACGGGCGGACTGTTCGCCCAACTTTGTCCGCTGAACAGTGTTTCAGCGGACAGTCCGCTCGTGTGTGGGCTTCAGCGGACAGTTTCAGCGGACAGTCTGACGAACAAAGTTTTTCGGAATTTCCGTAAGACAGTCCGCTGAAACTTGGTTTTGTCCGTCCAAACTTGGTTTCAGCGGACAGTCCGCTCGTGTGTAGGCAAGTTGGACGGACTAAGTATCGCGCATACTCAGAAAGGGTTTACACGGCCGAAGGTTGCATTGCAGTGTATAGGACGTCGTTTTTCTAGTCCCGTCGTACGTGCCGTTCACGTCATCGTGCACGCTTTCAGCGGACTGTTCGTTCATCGTGTGTGGTCAAGTCCGTTCATGCAAATTTTGAGCGGACTGTTTGTCGGATTGTTTGACGAACAAAGTTGGGCGAACAGTCCGCCCGTGTGTACGCGGCCTAAGTGAAAAGAGATAAAATTAAGTAGAATAGCATAGTATAGCATAGCATAGAACGAATATAGCCGTCTTCTGAAATTCGAATTGGCTCGAAGATAATAATTATACTAACAAAAAACAAAAAAACAAAAGGAATTCCGAAAATACAAAACGCATTCTGAGAACAAATCATTCTAACATAATGAATATGATGAAACAAAATGATTAATATAACAAATGGATCTGAAATGAAACAAAACGCGTTTCTTCCATGCTGCACGTGTCTACTAAGAACGTCTACTAAAGCACCTTGCTGAGGGAGGATTTTTTAAACTTTAGTTAAATGTATTAGACGACTGTTTATTGCAGCACTGTGATAATGGAATAGGACATTTTCTGTTTAGATTTCTCTAAGTTTGCTAACTGGTTTCTCATTAACAGGTGCTCAGATTCCCATCAAGTGGACAGCCCCGGAGGTCTTCCAGTACCAGAAATACAGTAACAAGTCTGACGTCTGGTCCTTTGGGGTTCTGCTGGGAGAAATCATGACCTACGGAAAGTTACCCTTTCCAGGTAAGCATCCCTGCCTTGTGTGACATGGCTGGCTATGATGGTGGCAGCGACACTGCAATGGGTTTTGCCAAAGATGGAAGTGAATCCAATAGGCAGCCAACATCTCACCCTTACCTGCAAACTACCCTGACCTTGTTCCTGCCTATGAGTTTATAACCTGAACTGGTCCTCTCTGAGCTGTCACCACCAAAGCAGCCCTGTTATTATTTGTCTGCAGCATAACATCTGCATCACCAGAAGCTTTAGAGAAGACTAGGCACTGCAAGAATGTGCATCAATGAGAGGTATCATTGCATCATTGGTGCAAGTTCTTGCAGTGTCTAGTCTTTTCTACAGCTTCAGGTGATGCAGATGTTATGCTGCAGACAAATAATAACAGGGCTGCTTTGGTGGGGACAGCTCAGAGAGGACCAGTTCAGGTTATAAACTCATAGGCATGAATGAGGTCAGGGTAGGTTGGGGGTAACGGTGGGATGTTTGTTGGGGCAAGTTGAAGGTAAGGATCTACTAGAGGTTAAGGAGAGCTGGGGGTCAGAACAGGTTGAAGGTCAAGGCAGGCTGGAGGTCAGGGCAGTTTGAAGGTAAGAGTGGGTTGGAGGTCAGGGTGTGCTGAAGGTAAGTTGGGCTGGAGGTCAGGGCACGGTGAAGGTAAGTGTGGGTTGTTAGATCATGGAGGGCTGGAGGTAAGGATGGGATGTTGGTCAGAAGAAGGTTGAAAGTAATGCTGCGTACACACGACCGGACTTTTGGACGGACTAGGTCTGACGGTCTTCCCGACGGACTGACGAAACTGACTTGGCCACACACGACCAGACTAAGTCCGTTCTAAAGTCCGTTCGTTTTGAACGTGATGACCTAAACGGGACTAAACAAGGAAGTTCAATAGCCAGTAGCCAATAGCTGCCCTTGCGTTGTATTTGGTCCGTCGGACTAGCACACAGAAGAACGGCTTTCCCCATATTTAGTCCGTCGGACTTGAGTCCGTTGCATAGATTTTATTTCTAGGTCCATCGGACTTTTGGGAAAAAAAGTCCACTGGAGCCCACACACGATCGAATTGTCTGATGGATTCCGGTCCGCCGGACCAAGTCTGCCAGAAAGTAAGGGTCGTGTGTAGGCGGCATAAGGATCTATTAGAGATCAGGGAGAGCTGGGGGTCAGAATAGGTTGAAGGTCAAGGCAGGCTGAAGGTTGGGGCAGGTTGAAGGTAAGAGTGGGTTGAAGATCAGGGATTGTTGAAGGTAGGATAGGCTGGAGGTCAGGGCATGGTAAAGGGAAGGGTGGGTTGGAGGGCTGGAGGTCAGGGCAGACAGTAGGAAAAAAAGTATTTAAGGAACAAGCAGAAGGTCAGGACAGGTAGAAGGCAGAAACAGAAACAAAAAAGAACAGAGAGGCAAACAGCTCTAAGAAGGCTTCTACACAGCTCTAGAAGAAAGGATCTTTGCATCACAGATCTTTCACAGGTACATGAATTGTCTTCTGCCATTTCTCAATCTTCTAGAATTACTCCAGAAAGAATTTTCACAATTGTGCAGTAAAGGGACACTGGTGTGTATGAAGTATACTATAAAGGTGGCTGAAACGAGCCAGTGCAGTTAAAGTGATGCTAATATTGCACCCACCAGAGCCCTGAGGCCCTCTGGGCCAAACACACCTTATTATTTATCCAGAAAAAACTGATGGAAACTTCAAGGCACCTTTTCTTCACCCAAAAAGCGTTATCTCCCCTCAATGGATGAACACCAGTCACTGGACATGTGCAATTTGTTTAGTTCCGAATTCGTTTTTTAACAAATTTTGACAAATTCAGAAATATCTGAATTAACGAAAAACCTTTTTTGAATTTTTCTTAATATTAATAAATTTGAATATTCGAAAATCCAGAAGTTTCGAAATTCTAAAATCTGAAAATTTTTAAATCGTAAAATTCAGAAATTCAAAAATCCGAATATTTGAAAATGCGAAAATAAATGAATATTCAAAAGAAGAAAGAAAATTCAAAAATTCAAAAATCTGAAATAATAACTTAACTATTATTTCCTTTCAAATGTGGCTGTTAGTGAAGATAACGAATACGAATTTATCTGAAGTTTACAAATTTTCTGAAATACTGAATGTTGTATCTAAACAAATGGAACTTAATAAATTATGAATAGCAATAATAATACAAACTTTTTATTATTATTCTTATTATTATTATTTTATTCCATTTTATTTGTTTAGAGGAGACATTCATATTTTGGATAATTCGTAACTTCAGATAAATTCATATTTGTTATGTTCACTAACAGCCAAATTTAAAAGGACATTTACATATAATAGGTAATTATTATTAGTTATTATTTCAAATTTCTGGATTTTAGATTTTTTGAATTTTCAAATTTCCGAATTTAAAAATTTCCAGATGTCGGATTTTCGAATTTTCAAATTTCTGGATTTTGGATTTTCATTTTTTTTATTTGCGAATTTTCGAATTTCCAGATTTCGGATTTACAAATTTTCGAACTTCTGAAATTTAGAATTTTCAGATTTACGAAATTCCGAATTTACGGATTTCGGTTTTTCAAATTTACAAATTTACAAATGTACAAATGTACGACTTTCGATCATAACGAATTACTCAAAAACAGCGGAAAAAAAATGAATGAAATGAAAACTAATACATTTTTCAGCAGTGCACAGGTCTACCAGTCACCAAAAAAAGGAAATGACAGGGTAATCGTGCAACACAGTTTTAATAAAAAGGACCCATTTAAAACACATCCCAAAATTCATGTGCTTACACATTAGACCAGACCAGGACCGGCTTGATCAGCATATCTCAATAAAATCCAGACACCCGCTCCTCTTATCAGACCCCTTACCCAACCAGCACCGCCGTTCCTCTTACCAGACCTCGCCGTGTGTTCCAAATGGATGTGACGTCACTTGCACACATTTAACCCCTTGATTATTCAAGATGCTAAACCCTTCTCAGAGTGTACAGTGACAGTGTACAATATTATCACTGATCACTGTATTAGTGCCACTGGTGATGTCAGTGGCAGTTAGTGAGCTCTCACCCAGATTTCTTGCCGCACTATCGCAGTCCTGCTATAAGTCGCTCATGACTACCAATAGTAGTATACAAAAAAGAAATAAATAAAAATTCCAGCAAATATCCCATAGTTTGTAGACGCTAAAAGGTTCACACAAACCAATCAATATACGCTTATTGTGATTTTTTTTAACAAAGACAAGTACCAGAATACATTTTGGCCTACATCATTTTTTTGGGGGGCGTGTGGGGGGGGGGGGGGGGGGGTTGTGGAGTAGTTTATTTCAGAAAGTAAAAAAAAAAAGGTTCAGTCTTTTTTTTTGTTTGACTACTTTTTTATTTTTTATTATATAAACAAAAAAAGACAGATTTTTTTTTTTAAATGTCAGGTTTTTTTGTTTTTTTATTATATAAACAAAAAAGGACTGAATTAAAAAAAAAGTCAGTCTTTTTTTTGTTTATATAATATAAAAAAAATTCGGATCAAATACCACCAAAAGAAAGCTCTACTTGTGTGAAAAAATGATATACATTTTGTTTGAGTACAGTGTTGTATTACCAGTTAAAGTAGCACAGTGCTGAATATAGCCAAAAATGGCCTGGTCATGAAGGTGGGTAAACCTTCCGGAGCTCAAGTGGTTAAAGATTCAATGTGTCCATTTACTGTTTACTTTTTTCATGAATGAGTAGGGGTACCATGTAGTGATGGCCGAACGGTTCGCCCGGCGGTCGTTTCGCGGCGAATTTCCGACTTTCGCCGTCCGCGGGTTCGAACGCCTTTTTCCGTCGTTCGCCCCGGCGGACTTACGTGTTTAATGTATACAAGAACTTTAACCTTTCGTGACACGTTTATCATGTGTTACAGGACAACCAATTGAGACATGACAGCTCATGGACACTTGGACATTCCCCCTAACCTATAAATACACCCGATCCGGTGGCCATTTTACATTCTTTCTTCTGTCACTGTAGGGAAAGGATCCTGTGTGGAGTAGGGACAGAGAAAACGCTAGCTATTTGGTACACAAAAGTTCTTTTCAGGACTGGTATAGGTGTTAGGTCAGCAGCCTGAGTTTCTTTTGTCAGTTTAGATAAAGGGACAGAGCGCTGTATGCTGCTATTTTAGGGACAGCTCAGCCAGATTAGTCTTTCTTCATCATCATCATCATCATCATCATTAGCTGTTACTATCAGGTCCACAAAAGAGCTGTTCCAGCTAATCGTTCCAGCCTACTCTTTTTTGCCAATTTGTATAGGGACAGGCAGGAAGCAGTGTGTCAGGCAGTGAGGATAATTTTAAAGACTTGCTGTTACTATTAGTTCCACAAAGGTTCTTTTCAGGACTGGTATCAGTGGTACGGTAATAGGCTTGTACACGTATAATATTCTTTCTTCCAAATATAGAAAGAATATTATACTTGACTGCTGCCCTTCTGCTGCAGTCTGCTAATCATTCACAACTCACTTGTTCCACAAAGCTCTTTATCAGGACTGGTAACTTGGTCTGTCTAGGGTGCTACGGTACATAGGCTTGGGTGCGGTACAGTCTGCTGTTCTGTAAGGACCGCTATCGGTCCACAATACATAGGGTTGCCGTGCACTACTGCTGACCGCTGCCCTATACTGCAGCAGTCCTTCATTGGTATAGGGACTGACGTACAGTCTGCTAATCACTAACACACAACCTGCTTGGTCCACAAAAGTTCTTATAAGGACTGGTAACTTGGTATAGGGTGCTACGGTACATAGGCCTGAGTGCGTTACAGTCTGCTGTTCTGTAAGGACCGCTATCGGTCCACAATACATAGGGTTGCCGTGCACTACTGCTGACCGCTGCCCTATACTGCAGCAGTCCTTCAGCGGTATAGGGACTGACGCACAGTCTGCTAAACACTAACACACAACCTGCTTGGTCCACAAAAGTTTTTATAAGGACTGGTAACTTGGTATAGGGTGCTACGGTACATAGGCCTGAGTGCAGTACAGTCTGCTGTTCTGTAAGGACCGCTATCGGTCCACAATACATAGGGTTGCCGTGCACTACTGCTGACCGCTGCCCTATACTGCAGCAGTCCTTCATTGGTATAGGGACTGACGTACAGTCTGCTAATCACTAACACACAACCTGCTTGGTCCACAAAAGTTCTTATAAGGACTGGTAACTTGGTATAGGGTGCTACGGTACATAGGCCTGAGTGCGTTACAGTCTGCTGTTCTGTAAGGACCGCTATCGGTCCACAATACATAGGGTTGCCGTGCACTACTGCTGACCGCTGCCCTATACTGCAGCAGTCCTTCATTGGTATAGGGACTGACGTACAGTCTGCTAATCACTAACACACAACCTGCTTGTTCCACAAAAGTTCTTATAAGGACTGGTAACTTGGTATAGGGTGCTACGGTACATAGGCTTGAGTGCGGTACAGTCTGCTGTTCTGTAAGGACCGCTATCGGTCCACAATAGATAGGGTTGACGTGCACCACTGCTGACCGCTGCCCTATACTGCAGCAGTCCTTCAGCGGTATAGGGACTGACGTACAGTCTGCTAAACACTAATACACAACCTGCTTGGTCCACAAAAGTTCTTATAAGGACTGGTAACTTGGTATAGGGTGCTACGGTACATAGGCTTGAGTGCGGTACAGTCTGCTGTTCTGTAAGGACCGCTATCGGTCCACAATAGATAGGGTTGACGTGCACCACTGCTGACCGCTGCCCTATACTGCAGCAGTCCTTCAGCGGTATAGGGACTGACGCACAGTCTGCTAAACACTAACACACAACCTGCTTGGTCCACAAAAGTTTTTATAAGGACTGGTAACTTGGTATAGGGTGCTACGGTACATAGGCTTGAGTGCGGTACAGTCTGCTGTTCTGTAAGGACCGCTATCGGTCCACAATAGATAGGGTTGACGTGCACCACTGCTGACCGCTGCCCTATACTGCAGCAGTCCTTCAGCGGTATAGGGACTGACGCACAGTCTGCTAAACACTAACACACAACCTGCTTGGTCCACAAAAGTTTTTATAAGGACTGGTAACTTGGTATAGGGTGCTACGGTACATAGGCCTGAGTGCGTTACAGTCTGCTGTTCTGTAAGGACCGCTATCGGTCCACAATACATAGGGTTGCCGTGCACTACTGCTGACCGCTGCCCTATACTGCAGCAGTCCTTCATTGGTATAGGGACTGACGTACAGTCTGCTAATCACTAACACACAACCTGCTTGGTCCACAAAAGTTCTTATAAGGACTGGTAACTTGGTATAGGGTGCTACGGTACATAGGCCTGAGTGCGTTACAGTCTGCTGTTCTGTAAGGACCGCTATCGGTCCACAATACATAGGGTTGCCGTGCACTACTGCTGACCGCTGCCCTATACTGCAGCAGTCCTTCAGCGGTATAGGGACTGACGCACAGTCTGCTAAACACTAACACACAACCTGCTTGGTCCACAAAAGTTCTTATAAGGACTGGTAACTTGGTATAGGGTGCTACGGTACATAGGCCTGAGTGCAGTACAGTCTGCTGTTCTGTAAGGACCGCTATCGGTCCACAATACATAGGGTTGCCGTGCACTACTGCTGACCGCTGCCCTATACTGCAGCAGTCCTTCATTGGTATAGGGACTGACGTACAGTCTGCTAATCACTAACACACAACCTGCTTGTTCCACAAAAGTTCTTATAAGGACTGGTAACTTGGTATAGGGTGCTACGGTACATAGGCTTGAGTGCGGTACAGTCTGCTGTTCTGTAAGGACCGCTATCGGTCCACAATAGATAGGGTTGACGTGCACCACTGCTGACCGCTGCCCTATACTGCAGCAGTCCTTCAGCGGTATAGGGACTGACGTACAGTCTGCTAAACACTAATACACAACCTGCTTGGTCCACAAAAGTTCTTATAAGGACTGGTAACTTGGTATAGGGTGCTACGGTACATAGGCTTGAGTGCGGTACAGTCTGCTGTTCTGTAAGGACCGCTATCGGTCCACAATAGATAGGGTTGACGTGCACCACTGCTGACCGCTGCCCTATACTGCAGCAGTCCTTCAGCGGTATAGGGACTGACGCACAGTCTGCTAAACACTAACACACAACCTGCTTGGTCCACAAAAGTTTTTATAAGGACTGGTAACTTGGTATAGGGTGCTACGGTACATAGGCCTGAGTGCAGTACAGTCTGCTGTTCTGTAAGGACCGCTATCGGTCCACAATACATAGGGTTGCCGTGCACTACTGCTGACCGCTGCCCTATACTGCAGCAGTCCTTCATTGGTATAGGGACTGACGTACAGTCTGCTAATCACTAACACACAACCTGCTTGGTCCACAAAAGTTCTTATAAGGACTGGTAACTTGGTATAGGGTGCTACGGTACATAGGCCTGAGTGCGTTACAGTCTGCTGTTCTGTAAGGACCGCTATCGGTCCACAATACATAGGGTTGCCGTGCACTACTGCTGACCGCTGCCCTATACTGCAGCAGTCCTTCATTGGTATAGGGACTGACGTACAGTCTGCTAATCACTAACACACAACCTGCTTGTTCCACAAAAGTTCTTATAAGGACTGGTAACTTGGTATAGGGTGCTACGGTACATAGGCTTGAGTGCGGTACAGTCTGCTGTTCTGTAAGGACCGCTATCGGTCCACAATAGATAGGGTTGACGTGCACCACTGCTGACCGCTGCCCTATACTGCAGCAGTCCTTCAGCGGTATAGGGACTGACGTACAGTCTGCTAAACACTAATACACAACCTGCTTGGTCCACAAAAGTTCTTATAAGGACTGGTAACTTGGTATAGGGTGCTACGGTACATAGGCTTGAGTGCGGTACAGTCTGCTGTTCTGTAAGGACCGCTATCGGTCCACAATAGATAGGGTTGACGTGCACCACTGCTGACCGCTGCCCTATACTGCAGCAGTCCTTCAGCGGTATAGGGACTGACGCACAGTCTGCTAAACACTAACACACAACCTGCTTGGTCCACAAAAGTTTTTATAAGGACTGGTAACTTGGTATAGGGTGCTACGGTACATAGGCCTGAGTGCAGTACAGTCTGCTGTTCTGTAAGGACCGCTATCGGTCCACAATACATAGGGTTGCCGTGCACTACTGCTGACCGCTGCCCTATACTGCAGCAGTCCTTCATTGGTATAGGGACTGACGTACAGTCTGCTAATCACTAACACACAACCTGCTTGGTCCACAAAAGTTCTTATAAGGACTGGTAACTTGGTATAGGGTGCTACGGTACATAGGCCTGAGTGCGTTACAGTCTGCTGTTCTGTAAGGACCGCTATCGGTCCACAATACATAGGGTTGCCGTGCACTACTGCTGACCGCTGCCCTATACTGCAGCAGTCCTTCAGCGGTATAGGGACTGACGCACAGTCTGCTAAACACTAACACACAACCTGCTTGGTCCACAAAAGTTCTTATAAGGACTGGTAACTTGGTATAGGGTGCTACGGTACATAGGCCTGAGTGCAGTACAGTCTGCTGTTCTGTAAGGACCGCTATCGGTCCACAATACATAGGGTTGCCGTGCACTACTGCTGACCGCTGCCCTATACTGCAGCAGTCCTTCATTGGTATAGGGACTGACGTACAGTCTGCTAATCACTAACACACAACCTGCTTGTTCCACAAAAGTTCTTATAAGGACTGGTAACTTGGTATAGGGTGCTACGGTACATAGGCTTGAGTGCGGTACAGTCTGCTGTTCTGTAAGGACCGCTATCGGTCCACAATAGATAGGGTTGACGTGCACCACTGCTGACCGCTGCCCTATACTGCAGCAGTCCTTCAGCGGTATAGGGACTGACGTACAGTCTGCTAAACACTAATACACAACCTGCTTGGTCCACAAAAGTTCTTATAAGGACTGGTAACTTGGTATAGGGTGCTACGGTACATAGGCTTGAGTGCGGTACAGTCTGCTGTTCTGTAAGGACCGCTATCGGTCCACAATAGATAGGGTTGACGTGCACCACTGCTGACCGCTGCCCTATACTGCAGCAGTCCTTCAGCGGTATAGGGACTGACGCACAGTCTGCTAAACACTAACACACAACCTGCTTGGTCCACAAAAGTTTTTATAAGGACTGGTAACTTGGTATAGGGTGCTACGGTACATAGGCCTGAGTGCAGTACAGTCTGCTGTTCTGTAAGGACCGCTATCGGTCCACAATACATAGGGTTGCCGTGCACTACTGCTGACCGCTGCCCTATACTGCAGCAGTCCTTCATTGGTATAGGGACTAAGAGTTTTGTCACAGGGTCATTTAAAAAATGACATGCAGAGGAAGAGGCAGGCCCTTCCGCAGGGGTGGTAGGGGTAGGGCAGGAGCAACAGGCTTGAGCCAAAGTGGGAAGTTGCAGAAGGTGCGTTCAATTACTTTAAAGGATGCACCAGACTTGGTTGAGTGGCTCGCTCAGCCTTACTCTTCTGCACCCTCCTCATCCTCTCGATCTGCACCCTCTTCTTCACTCTCTGCTATGTGCACCCCCAAAGACACTACCACCAACAACACGACCACCACCACCACCACCACATACCTTCCGCTTGAGTCACTGGAATTATTTTCCGATCCATATCAAGAGGACATTTCTGATGCGCAGCCACTCTTGGTATTGGATCAGGAAGAGGAGGTAGCAACAAGCGCTACTCAGCAGTCTGACGCCAGTACCCAGATCAGCCCAAGGAGGAGGTTGGTCCCCGGTGTTGCTGCCTACTCTACTTATAGCGGTGGGGAAGGTGACGTTGATGATGACGTGTCTAGTGATGTCACGTGGGTGCCCACAAGAGAGGAAGAGGAGGGGAGTTCAGAGGGAGATATGGACCAGCAGATAGGGAGGAGAAGCAGCAATGACTTACATTGCACAGCAGGGACAAAGCAGACTGCAAATGTATCAGGAGCGAGTCATCGACCATGTACGGTCACATCTGGCGCTCCCAGGACACCGGCACATGGCTCCGCAGTGTGGGCTTTTTTTAACGTGTCCGCTGCTGACAATAGCGTTGCCATCTGCAATCTTTGCAGTCAACGCGTTAGTCGCGGTAAGCCCAATACTCACCTAGGGACGACCGCCTTAAGAAGGCACATGAGCAGCCATCACCGAGCCCAGTGGGAGCAACGGAACACACAAAGCCACACTGCAGGCTCTCACCGTCCAGCCTCGTCTTCTACTTCTCCTTCTCCTCTCTCCTCACAATTGTCCTCCACTCCACCTTCCATCACGCCAAGCTCACATTTTTCTGCAAAAAGGCAGGCTTCCGTGGGCCTAATGTTTGAGCGTAAAAAAATGATGACGCCGGATAACCCTCTTGCCCAACGGTTGGCGGCTGGCTTGTCAGAACTCATAGCCCGCCAACTACTGCCATATAAACTGGTGGACTCGGAGGCCTTTCGCAAATTTGTGGCCATTGGAACACCACAATGGAAGGTCCCAGGAAGGAAGTATTTCTCAGAGAAGGGCATCCCAGAGCTATATGGCCATGTTCAGCGGCAAGTGAATGTATCTCTGGCACACAGTGTCGGTGCCAAGATACATCTGACCACAGACACGTGGTCTAGCAAACACGGGCAGGGAAGGTATATCAGTTTTACTGCCCACTGGGTGAACCTTCTGACGGCCGTCAAGCATGTAACCCGTGGCACCCGTGTAGATTTGGTTTTACCGCCACGGATTGCATGCAGGCCTGACTCTTCTTCTCCTCCTCCTACTCCATCCTCCTCCCTCTCCTCCTCAGCTGCCTCCTCCTTTTCCGCTGCTAGCGTCTCTTCCACTGCACCGCCCAAGCTCCCCAGAACCTATTCCACATGCCAGGTGAGACGTTGCCATGCCGTGCTGCGTCTGTTGTGCCTGGAAGCAAAGAGCCACACTGGCCCGGCACTCCTTTCAGCTTTGCGTTCACAGGCAGATGAGTGGCTAACACCGCTCAATTTGACAGTTGGTAAAGTGGTGTGTGACAACGGTGCCAATCTGCTTAGCGCATTGAAACAGGGCAAAATCACGCACGTGCCGTGCATGGCACACGTCTTAAACTTGGTCGTGCAGCGATTCCTTGTCAAATACCCTGGGGTCCAGGACATCTTGCGGCAGGCAAGGAAAATCTCGGCCCATTTCAGAAGATCTTACACGGCCATGGCTCGCCTTGCTGACATTCAGCGGCGACACCATCTGCCGGTCAGACGTCTTATTTGCGATTGCCCGACGCGATGGAACTCAACCTTCTATATGCTTGATAGGCTGCTCCAGCAGAAACGTGCAGTTAACGTCTACCTGTATGAACTCTGCGAAAGAAACGGTTCTGGGGAGCTGGGTTTTTTTTCACCGCGCCAGTGGCTGCTCATGCGCGACACATGCAGACTTCTGCGGCCATTTGAGGAGATCACCAAACTGGTCAGTCGCAGCCATGGCGCCATCAGTGACATGGTACCTTATGCCTTCTTTCTGGAGCGTGCATTGCGTCGTGTCATTGATCAGGCTGTGGAGGAGCAGGAGCGGGAAGATGAGGAAGTCGCAATGCTGGATGAATTCCCAGGGGGGGCTACTCTATCTGAGACAAGTCAACAACAGGAGTCTGATGAGGAGTCAGAGGAGGATGGTGCCGGGGCGGATGAGCAGGAGCAAGAAGAGCATGCTTTAAACCTTTCTGGGATCCCTGTTGTGCGAGGATGGGGAGAGGAGAATGAAGAGGACGACATTATCCTGGATGATGAGCAGGAGCCAGGCCACCACACCGCTTCCACTTTAGTGCAAATGGGGGCCTTCATGCTCCAGTGTTTTAATAGGGACCCCCGTATAAAAAGCATGAGGGTCAAGGACCAGTACTGGGTGGCAACGTACTTAGACCCCCGGTACAAACACAAAATGGCGGAAATGTTACCGCCGTCGCAGAGGGCTGTCAGAATGCAGCACTTCCAGGCCTTGCTTCGAGAAATGCTGCATTCTGCTTTTGCGTGCGCTGGCAGAGGAGCAATTCCCACTCCCAGAGAAGGATTTGCGGGTACCAATCCAACAGCGCCTGCAAGAAGAGGCCGGTTTGAAGATGTGTTGGTGACTTCGGATATGAGGTCATTCTTTCAGCCGACCCATCGACAGGTGTCATCCGGATCCAGCATCAGGGAACGCCTAGACCGTCAGGTGTCCGACTACATTGGGTTAACGGCCGATGTGGACGCTCTGAGGAGTGATGAACCCCTAGACTACTGGGTGGGCAGGCTTGACCTCTGGCCAGAGCTTGCCCAATTTGCAATCGAACTGTTGGCTTGCCCCTCATCCAGTGTCCTGTCCGAAAGGACGTTCAGCGCAGCAGGGGGGATTGTGACCGATAAGCGTACTCGCCTAGCTCACCACAGTGTTAACTACCTCACATTTCTAAAAATGAATGAGGCATGGATCTCGGAGGAATTCAACACATGTGATCAGTAGACCATGTATATGTCTATAAACAATTTTTGGAATCAAGCACACAGACCTTCTTAATTCATTTGGCTCACTTCCCTGACCCAAAAAAGCACACCGTACTATATGCCCCTACCCTCCTCTTTGAAGAGGTTGAGCGGTGTCATATTTCTACTGGGGCTGCTTATTATGAGGGGTTCCCACCATCCCTGTGCTGTGCTGACTTCCTCCTGGGTGTTCTTATTATGAGGGGCTCCCACCATCCCTGTGCTGTGCTGACTTCCTCCTGGGGGTTCTTATTATGAGGGGATCACACCATCCCTGTGCTGTGCTGACTTCCTCCTGGGGCTGCTTACGGTGCTGCTGTCAGCGCTGTATGTCACGGAGCTGCTGTCAGCGCTGTATGTCACGGAGCTGCTGTCAGCGCTGTATGTCACGGAGCTGCTGTCAGCGCTGTATGTCACGGAGCTGCTGTCAGCGCTGTATGTCACGGAGCTGCTGTCAGCGCTGTATGTCACGGAGCTGCTGTCAGCGCTGTATGTCACGGAGCTGCTGTCAGCGCTGTATGTCACGGAGCTGCTGTCAGCGCTGTATGTCACGGAGCTGCTGTCAGCGCTGTATGTCACGGAGCTGCTGTCAGCGCTGTATGTCACGGTGCTGCTGTCAGCGCTGTATGTCACGGAGCTGCTGTCAGCGCTGTATGTCACGGAGCTGCTGTCAGTGCTGTATGTCACGGAGCTGCTGTCAGCGCTGTATGTCACGGAGCTGCTGTCAGCGCTGTATGTCACGGAGCTGCTGTCAGCGCTGTATGTCACGGTGCTGCTGTCAGCGCTGTATGTCACGGAGCTGCTGTCAGCGCTGTATGTCACGGAGCTGCTGTCAGCGCTGTATGTCACGGAGCTGCTGTCAGCGCTGTATGTCACGGAGCTGCTGTCAGCGCTGTATGTCACGGAGCTGCTGTCAGCGCTGTATGTCACGGTGCTGATGTCAGTGCTCTGTATTACGGTGCTGCTGTCAGTGCTCTGTATCTCCTGCACCCTCTTGTTTGCCTACCCTGGTCCCTGACCTTCCCTCTCCTCCATTGCCTTCATTAGCTCCATAGTCCTGAATTGTCAGAACAATTTCCCAAATAAAAAAAAAATGCTTGTAGTTATCGATCCCAAATTCACCTCATACATGTATTATGCTATTGTCCAGGTGGTGGGACTACGTGCTACCCCCTAATAATTACCCCGTGGCCGCAAATTCGACCTAAAGGTTTGCGAAATTCGCCTCCCATTGAAGTCAATGGAGCCCGCGGCGAACGGTCGTTTTCGCGAACGTTTGTGTCCGTTCGCGTTTCGCGTTCGCGAAACGTCCCGTCGGAAGTTCGTCCATCACTAGTACCATGTACTCCTAACTCGCTTACATTGGGAGGTGGTATCTGGGGGACCCCTTATCTTAAAGGGGCTTACAGATTCCATTAATCCCCCCCCCTCCTACCATTGGCAGACTCCCACAACCACCAGCCCAGGGTTGTGGGGAAGAGGTCCTTGTCCTCATCAACTTGGGGATAAGATGCTTTAACCTCCAGGAGCACGCTAAGGGTTTTTTGTTAACGCTTGATCCAACCGCCAACAACAAGCTCATCGGTTAACATGCATGGAAGGCCAACCCATGTTCTGACTCGGACCTTTGGATCTCTCAACAGAGTCTGGCAGATCAGACATCATAGTTGACATCAGACCCCAGAGTGCATCCTACTGGAGAAAACCCTACACTACAGCAAAACTGCAAAAAAAAGTGCAGTTTTAAGCGGGCCTTGGGGACCACATCCCTACACTCACAACACATGTAGTAATGAACAGTGATATAGCCCTCTTACAACCCAATCTCTGGTTTCTCCACAGATAAATCAAACGGGGACTACCGTAAAGATATTCTGGAGGGTAAACGTCTGGAACCGCCAAGTGAGAGCAGCCCAGAGGTATCGCATATCATGGAGATGTGTTGGAGGTACCAATCCAGCAGCAGACCTTCTTTTGCCGAGGTTGAGGGATTTTTAATGGACCTGCTGAACCCAATTCTGGTTGATGACATAGTGGAGTGACCAGTCCCCAAGATCCTGAGATGATGATAATAAACATAAGGGGATGATAGTATGACTCTAATCTAATCCCCCATCAAGAGATTATCTTCGGGAGGAAATAAACCATAAAAAGGCCAAAGGCCATTATGACTTATTCAGCTCTCTCCTATCACTGCTCCTTCCTTCTAGACAGATCTGTCTGACATCTTGGTCGCATCTGTTGGTGCCTTTATAATGAGCGGACATGTGGAAGCCATCGTCTCACTTTGATGGAGCTTGGACAAAGCTCAGATATTCTAATATGTTACATTGTTACATGAACAGATATATTGCACTGTTGGCTTGGGATGATGGTCTTCCTATGTATTGGATGAAGGATAGGGGTCTTCAGGGTTGTGCTGGTGTGATGAGAATGAGAGAAGGGCCTCCCCAAACATCAGTCTCGGAAGAATTGCAGAAATCCTTTATGAATGAACAGGTTACAGCTCGGGGGAAAGACATTCATTGGGGGTGGGTGGGAAATGTGGCTTACCAAGATTGTACGTTATGGCAATGCCTCAACCTCTAGATCAGCCTTTCTCAACCTTTTTACCCCAGAGGAACCCCTATAATATTTTCCAGGTCTTGAAGAACCCTTTGCGAAAACAAATTCATTGGGGGAAAATGAGAAAAAAATTTACTTTCGTTGGTAGTCAGTAGAAGACGGCAAATCTTTTCAGTGGTGGTCAGAATTACAGACAGCCACCATTACAGACAGCTAAAAATTTAAAGTGGCGTCCTGCTCTTAGCTTTGTCAAGTGGTGTTGGCCCAAGAATTATGCAGGCACCAAGAAATGGAAGATCAATCAACCCTCAAGGATCAAGCTCAAGAAACCCCTAGCAACCTCTGGAGGAACCTTAGGGTTCCATGGAACCCTGGTTGAGAAAGGCTGCTCTAGATCAATCCTGAATTGTGTTATTGCTGAATGGTTGACTATGGAATTGCTGCATAATAGATATAGATTATATATGGCTGCTGTAGTGCTTATCTTGTCATGTAAGCTGAGTTTAATTCTCAGTATCTGTTCCTATTCAGTATTTGTATTTCTTATTCTATATGTATGGACTCTGCACAATAGCACTGCTCTTGTCCTGTATGCTGGGTATAATTCTCAGTATCTGTTTTTATTCATCACTTTGTGAGGAAACCATTAAAGTGTCACTAAACCCACATCATAAAAAAATATCAATAAATGGTGTATTACTTGGTTTATAGTCACTATAGGATTTGTTTCCTGTATTCTGCAAAAAAAAAAAACCTGGTTGATCCTGCTGCTCTCTGTCTCCCACTTCTGTCCATGTCCCCACTGCAGTTGGTGATTTTGCAGAGCAGTGTTGGCAGCTCTGCACATGCTCAGTTTTCAGTGTATTTTCTACCCTGAGCATTTCTTCCCTATCACATCGGAACAGCCCAAGTGCACTGCCAAAAGATTTTTTCGGTTTAGTTTCAATCGTATTTTTTTTTTTTTTTTTTTTCGGGTCATTCGTTATGATAGAAATTCTTTATTCCGAATAAATTCGTAACTTCGGAAAAATTTGAATTCCTTATGTTCAATTTGTTTAAATTGAGGATTCGCTATTTTGATAATTCCGAAAAATCCAAAATTTGAAAATTCAGAAATGCACAAAATTGAAAATCAGAAATTTTAGAAAATTTGGAGAGAAGAAAAATCCAAAAATTTGAAAGAACAAAAATGCAAAAATCCAAAATAATAACTAATAATAACTAACTATTAAATTATAGGTATTGGAATTTCCTTTTAAATTTGTCTGTTAGTGAATGTAATGAATTATGCAAAATTAGTTAGTTAGTTATTATTATTGATTTTCAAATTTTCTGATTTTCGTTCTTATTTTCAGATTTTCGAATTTTCAGATTTCAAACAGTTTTTTGTTTTTTTAATTAGAATATTTCCAAATTAACAAATTTGTCGAATTTTGTCAAAAAAGAACTCAGAATGAAACAAATTGCACAAGCTTCACCTCCCTCTTATTCTAAGCCCTTGTACACACGGTCAGACATTCCGATCACAAAATCCGTTGGATTTCTTCCGACGGATTTTGTCCGAAACTGGTGTTGCATACACACGGTCGAACAAAGTTGTCGGAAAATCCGATCGTTCGTTACAACGGGACTACGTTCAGGCTAGTAGCTTTGGTCTGAGCATGCGTGGCACTTTGTCTGATCGGAATTCTCTACAAACGATCGGACAAAGTCCGATCGAATCATGTTGTCGGAAAATGTTATATCCAGCTCTCAAACTTTGTTGATCTGACATTCCGACGGAAAAAGTCAGATGGAACCCACACACGGTCGGATTATCCAACAACACGGTCCGATCGGAAATTTTCTGTCGGAATGTCCGACCGTGTGTACAAGGGCTGAGGCACAGGCTCAGGCTCAGGCTCCCTTCCTGTTGTCTCCTTCCGTTTGCAAGTAGGAGATGTTTGTAAGTTGGATGTTTGAATGTAGGAGCCTGCCCTATATGCTCTGCAGATATTTGGGCCTAAGGTGTTGGTGTTGCCACAACACTGTAAGCCTTCAAAGTGACTCTTGGTGGGCGCTGGAGCGCCCTGCTGTGAATGATTATATCAAGAATTGTAATTACATGCCATTGTTGAACAGTGGTAGAAAAATTGGGCCTTTGGTGGTTGTGGTGGTGGTGGTGGTGCTGGTGCCACAACACTGTAAGTCCTCACATTTACTCTCGGTGGGCGCAGGAACTAGCCCTGCTGTGAAATATTATATCAAGAATTGTAATTACATGCAACTGTTAAACAGATGCTGAAAAATTGGGCCTTAGGCACTGGTGCCACAACACTGCAACCTCTCCCAGATACTCTAGTTGGAGTGCAGGAATGAGCCCCGCTGCAAAGCATTGCATCAAAAATTTTAATTGCATGCCCCTGTTAAACAGGGGCTGAAAAATTTCACCTTAGCCACTGGTGGCATCACCCAGAACCAAAAATGTTCTCCCAAGCTATCAGCAGGGTCATTGAGGAGGAATAGGATAGTCAGTCAACATAACAGGACAGTCACTCAGCATCAGCATAGGCAGTCTTGAAGGGTTGTGACATTTAAAAAAAAAAAGAATTCGGTTACATCAGCTTCAGGTGCTTGGTAGCTGGTGGTGATCCAAGACTGATTCATCTTTATGAAGGTCAGTCGATCAACCGAGTCGGTGGACAGGCGCACCCTGTGATCGGTTACAAAGCTTCCAGCAGCACTGAAGGTGCGTTCCGAAAGAACGCTGGATGCAGGACAGGCCACTAGCTCAATTGCATACTGTGCAAGCTCTAGCCAGTGATCCATCCTCAAGACCCAGTAACCCAGAAGATTTTCGGTGGGAAAGGTGTCCAAGTCTGACCTTGCCCCTAGGTATTCCTGCACCATGTAAATCAGATGCTGGCGATGTTTTCTGGAACCGATCATACTTTAGGGCTGCGGACTAAAAAATTGTCTGAACGCATCGGTCAGACGGCCACCTTCTCCACCGCTTCTTTTGTGACTGACCGAAGCCTCAGCAACACGTTGTCCAGGACCAGGAGTTTGCAACCTCTCAGTCTCTGGGAACGCGTTGCACAGACCTTTCTGCAAGGCCTCCCGGAGATGTCTCATCCTCTGCTCCCTCTGCGATGGCAAGATAAGGTCCGCAACCTTACCCTTGTACCGTGGATCAAGGAGAGTGGCCAGCCAGTAATGGTCCCTCTCCTTGATCCAAAGAATACGAGGATCCTTCCATAGGCTTTGCAGGATCAGAGAGGCCATGCAGCGTAGGTTAGTTGAGGCATTCGGTCCAGAGTCCTCTGGGTCACTAAAGACAACATGATCCGCAGCCACCTCCTCCCAGCCACGTACAAGTCCACGGGTTTCTTGGGACTGTAAATCATCCCTAAAGGACTGCTGCTGCTGATGCTGAGTGCCAGGCTCCACCTCCATGCTGTCACAAGCCTCCTCCTCGTCCTCTTCCTGTGTGATGGGTGGGACAGCAGGAACACTGTCTGGATAAAGGGGGCCTTGAGAGGCAAGGAAGTCCTCCTCTTTCTTCCTCTGTTCGGCCTCAAGTGCCCTGTCAATTATTCCAGGCAGCGTATGCTCCAACAGGTGGACAAGCGGTACAGATGTCACTGATGCATCCACCAGGTGGAACTCAACGCTGGCCATGCTGCAGTGGCTGCACACGCAGCAGAGGGCCATCAATGAGTACCTGTGTGACTACAGCACCAGGACAGGGTCAGGGGAGCTCGGTTTTTTTTCACCACACCAGTGGGGCATGATCAGGGATGCATGCACTGTCCTGTCACCATTTGAGAAGGCCACGAGGATGGTGACAGGACAGTGCATGCATCCCTGATCATGCCCCACTGGTGTGGTGAAAAAAAAACAGCTCCCCTGACCCTGTCCTGGTGCTGTAGTCACACATGTACTCATTGATGGCCCTCTGCTGCGTGTGCAGCCACTGCAGCATGGCCAGCGTTGAGTTCCACCTGGTGGGCATGTCACATAGAAGGCGATTCTTGGGCAGGTTCAACTCCTTTTGGAGCTCAGCCAGCCGAGCACTGGCATTATATGATCAGCGGAAATGCACACAGACTTTCCTGGCCTGCCTCAGGACATCCTGTAAGCCCGGGTACCTGCCCCAGAACCGCTGCACCACCAGGTTAAGGACGTGAGCCACACAGGGCACTTGGGTCAGTTGTCCCTGTCGGAGGGCAGAGAGGAGGTTGGTGCCATTGTCGCAAACCACCATTCCTGGCTTAAGCTGGCATAGCCTCAACCACCTCTCGGCCTGCCCCTGCAGAGCTGACAAAATATCTGCCCCAGTGTGGCTCCTGTCCCCCAAACACACCAGCGCAAGCACAGCATGGCATCTTTTTGCCTGCGTACTTGCGTAGTCCCTTGAACGTCTACGGAGCACCGCTGGTTCCGAGGACAAAGCACTGGAAGAGGCCATGGATGAAGAAGAAGAGGAGGGGGTGGAGGAGAAAGGTGTGTCACAACCAGTAGTAGCATTTTGGAGGCATGGTGGCAGAACAACCTCCAACACTACTGCACCTTGTCCTGCATCCTTCCCAGCTGCCAGAAGAGTGACCCAATGGGCCGTGAAAGATAGGTAACATCCCTGTCCATACCTGCTGGACCATGAGTCAGCGGTAATATGCACCTTACCACTGACTGCCCTGTCCAGCAAGGCATGGACATTGCCTTCCACATGCCGGTAGAGAGCTGGAATCGCCTTCCGTGAGAAAAAGTGGCGTTTGGGAACCTGCCACTGAGGAACCGCACATTGCACAAACTCACAGAAGGGGGCCGAGTCTACCAACTGAAAAGGCAGCAGGTGAAGTGCTGGCAATTTAGCCAAGCTAGCATTCAACCGCTGGGCATGTGGATGGCTGGGAGTGAACTTCTTTTGACGGTCCAGCAGCTGGGGCAGGGAAATTTGCCTGGTACAATCGGACATGGGTGTACTGCTAGCAGAGTGCCCGGAAGCACTTGGCTGTGACACACCTAATTCTACACCTTCATTCCTCTCAGTGCAAGTTTCAGAGAGGACTGAAGGCCTAGTGGGATTGGAGATCCTAGCTGATGAGGAGCAAGGAGAGGTCCGCTTTGTTCTTTGGTGTGGGTCTTTAAGGTACGCTTGCCAGTGAGCTGCTGGGCAGGTCAACATATGTCTGGTCAAGCATGTGGTGCCCAAGCAGCTGATGTTTTGGCCACGCGAGATACGCTTGAGACATATGTTGCAAATAGCAGTGGTGCGATCTGATGCACTGGTCTCAAAAAAGTCTGACACCAAAGAACTTTTGGAATAACGCGCAGAGGCAGCGCCCTGCACAGGCAGAGCTCTGCGGTGTGATTCAGTCGGTGTGCTGCCCTTAAGCTGGCCCCCGGAGGGCATCCTGTCTCATTGGAGATGTGCCGCCGCCTCCTCCTCCTCCTCTCTCCTATCAGGCACCAACGTGGAGTCAGTGACCTCATCATTTCCTCCCTCTTCATCACTGGAGCAAACCTGGCAGTATGCTGCAGCTGGTGGAACATGACTGCCAGATTGCTGTCCTTCTTGAGCATCCCCTCTCTCTGCGCTCACACTACTGCCTTCCTCTAGCTGGGTATCATCATCAGAGCCTTCAAAACGCTGGGCATCCTCCTGGAGCATGTACCCAACACTGTGCTCAAACAGTTCGGGGACTCCTCAGGAGGACATGGTGGGTCTAGGGAAGGAGTCTCCTCGCTGCTGGCGCTGTGATTGGCCAAGCATGCGGGGTCACAGTCCATGCTTGGCCAATCATGAGCCAGCAATGCACTGCAATGGCGCAGTCCATTGTGAGCCGTGAGCGTCACACGAATATGGCGCAAGCGGCCCACAAAGTTCTGGATTTGCCGAATAGGCGAACAGCCGAGCCGAGCAATAAAGTTGGCAGTGCGTCCACCCAGAACAGGACCTCTGTGCACCGAGGGGCTTCTCTTCCTGGCAAATCATCCAGTAATCTGATCAAAGTAATGGGAACAGAAGAATTACTGCAACCAGCATAAAACAATAACCATAAGTATATAGATGCACACAAGTGTGGAAATAATACAAGATTAATTTAAGAAAAGATGAATAACAATAAATATATCGAATGTACAAACATATATTATCAGCAAAGTGTCCGATAGGAACCATGATGGAATTGTGCACATATACCCGGGTGTATATAGTTAATAATGAAGATACCTCATGATGAATGTTACAGCAAAGTCCAGTTGCAGGTGCCCGTAACACAGCCTCTGTCTTTGTGTCAGAGACCTGAAGACAGCATCAGCGGTCATAGGGAGATCCTCCAACTGTTGTCTGACCAGCCTGGAATGGAACTTCTCATCAGGAGTAGTGATGGCCGAACGGTTCGCCCGGCGGTCGTTTCGCGGCGAATTTCCGACTTTCGCCGTCCGCGGGTTCGAACGCCTTTTTCCGTCGTTCGCCCCGGCGGACTTACGTGTTTAATGTATACAAGAACTTTAACCTTTCGTGACACGTTTATCATGTGTTACAGGACAACCAATTGAGACATGACAGCTCATGGACACTTGGACATTCCCCCTAACCTATAAATACACCCGATCCGGTGGCCATTTTACATTCTTTCTTCTGTCACTGTAGGGAAAGGATCCTGTGTGGAGTAGGGACAGAGAAAACGCTAGCTATTTGGTACACAAAAGTTCTTTTCAGGACTGGTATAGGTGTTAGGTCAGCAGCCTGAGTTTCTTTTGTCAGTTTAGATAAAGGGACAGAGCGCTGTATGCTGCTATTTTAGGGACAGCTCAGCCAGATTAGTCTTTCTTCATCATCATCATCATCATCATCATTAGCTGTTACTATCAGGTCCACAAAAGAGCTGTTCCAGCTAATCGTTCCAGCCTACTCTTTTTTGCCAATTTGTATAGGGACAGGCAGGAAGCAGTGTGTCAGGCAGTGAGGATAATTTTAAAGACTTGCTGTTACTATTAGTTCCACAAAGGTTCTTTTCAGGACTGGTATCAGTGGTACGGTAATAGGCTTGTACACGTATAATATTCTTTCTTCCAAATATAGAAAGAATATTATACTTGACTGCTGCCCTTCTGCTGCAGTCTGCTAATCATTCACAACTCACTTGTTCCACAAAGCTCTTTATCAGGACTGGTAACTTGGTCTGTCTAGGGTGCTACGGTACATAGGCTTGGGTGCGGTACAGTCTGCTGTTCTGTAAGGACCGCTATCGGTCCACAATACATAGGGTTGCCGTGCACTACTGCTGACCGCTGCCCTATACTGCAGCAGTCCTTCATTGGTATAGGGACTGACGTACAGTCTGCTAATCACTAACACACAACCTGCTTGGTCCACAAAAGTTCTTATAAGGACTGGTAACTTGGTATAGGGTGCTACGGTACATAGGCCTGAGTGCGTTACAGTCTGCTGTTCTGTAAGGACCGCTATCGGTCCACAATACATAGGGTTGCCGTGCACTACTGCTGACCGCTGCCCTATACTGCAGCAGTCCTTCAGCGGTATAGGGACTGACGCACAGTCTGCTAAACACTAACACACAACCTGCTTGGTCCACAAAAGTTTTTATAAGGACTGGTAACTTGGTATAGGGTGCTACGGTACATAGGCCTGAGTGCAGTACAGTCTGCTGTTCTGTAAGGACCGCTATCGGTCCACAATACATAGGGTTGCCGTGCACTACTGCTGACCGCTGCCCTATACTGCAGCAGTCCTTCATTGGTATAGGGACTGACGTACAGTCTGCTAATCACTAACACACAACCTGCTTGGTCCACAAAAGTTCTTATAAGGACTGGTAACTTGGTATAGGGTGCTACGGTACATAGGCCTGAGTGCGTTACAGTCTGCTGTTCTGTAAGGACCGCTATCGGTCCACAATACATAGGGTTGCCGTGCACTACTGCTGACCGCTGCCCTATACTGCAGCAGTCCTTCATTGGTATAGGGACTGACGTACAGTCTGCTAATCACTAACACACAACCTGCTTGTTCCACAAAAGTTCTTATAAGGACTGGTAACTTGGTATAGGGTGCTACGGTACATAGGCCTGAGTGCGTTACAGTCTGCTGTTCTGTAAGGACCGCTATCGGTCCACAATACATAGGGTTGCCGTGCACTACTGCTGACCGCTGCCCTATACTGCAGCAGTCCTTCATTGGTATAGGGACTGACGTACAGTCTGCTAATCACTAACACACAACCTGCTTGGTCCACAAAAGTTCTTATAAGGACTGGTAACTTGGTATAGGGTGCTACGGTACATAGGCCTGAGTGCGTTACAGTCTGCTGTTCTGTAAGGACCGCTATCGGTCCACAATACATAGGGTTGCCGTGCACTACTGCTGACCGCTGCCCTATACTGCAGCAGTCCTTCATTGGTATAGGGACTGACGTACAGTCTGCTAATCACTAACACACAACCTGCTTGTTCCACAAAAGTTCTTATAAGGACTGGTAACTTGGTATAGGGTGCTACGGTACATAGGCCTGAGTGCGTTACAGTCTGCTGTTCTGTAAGGACCGCTATCGGTCCACAATACATAGGGTTGCCGTGCACTACTGCTGACCGCTGCCCTATACTGCAGCAGTCCTTCATTGGTATAGGGACTGACGTACAGTCTGCTAATCACTAACACACAACCTGCTTGGTCCACAAAAGTTCTTATAAGGACTGGTAACTTGGTATAGGGTGCTACGGTACATAGGCCTGAGTGCGTTACAGTCTGCTGTTCTGTAAGGACCGCTATCGGTCCACAATACATAGGGTTGCCGTGCACTACTGCTGACCGCTGCCCTATACTGCAGCAGTCCTTCATTGGTATAGGGACTGACGTACAGTCTGCTAATCACTAACACACAACCTGCTTGTTCCACAAAAGTTCTTATAAGGACTGGTAACTTGGTATAGGGTGCTACGGTACATAGGCCTGAGTGCGTTACAGTCTGCTGTTCTGTAAGGACCGCTATCGGTCCACAATACATAGGGTTGCCGTGCACTACTGCTGACCGCTGCCCTATACTGCAGCAGTCCTTCATTGGTATAGGGACTGACGTACAGTCTGCTAATCACTAACACACAACCTGCTTGGTCCACAAAAGTTCTTATAAGGACTGGTAACTTGGTATAGGGTGCTACGGTACATAGGCCTGAGTGCGTTACAGTCTGCTGTTCTGTAAGGACCGCTATCGGTCCACAATACATAGGGTTGCCGTGCACTACTGCTGACCGCTGCCCTATACTGCAGCAGTCCTTCAGCGGTATAGGGACTGACGCACAGTCTGCTAAACACTAACACACAACCTGCTTGGTCCACAAAAGTTTTTATAAGGACTGGTAACTTGGTATAGGGTGCTACGGTACATAGGCCTGAGTGCGTTACAGTCTGCTGTTCTGTAAGGACCGCTATCGGTCCACAATACATAGGGTTGCCGTGCACTACTGCTGACCGCTGCCCTATACTGCAGCAGTCCTTCATTGGTATAGGGACTGACGTACAGTCTGCTAATCACTAACACACAACCTGCTTGGTCCACAAAAGTTCTTATAAGGACTGGTAACTTGGTATAGGGTGCTACGGTACATAGGCCTGAGTGCGTTACAGTCTGCTGTTCTGTAAGGACCGCTATCGGTCCACAATACATAGGGTTGCCGTGCACTACTGCTGACCGCTGCCCTATACTGCAGCAGTCCTTCAGCGGTATAGGGACTGACGCACAGTCTGCTAAACACTAACACACAACCTGCTTGGTCCACAAAAGTTCTTATAAGGACTGGTAACTTGGTATAGGGTGCTACGGTACATAGGCCTGAGTGCAGTACAGTCTGCTGTTCTGTAAGGACCGCTATCGGTCCACAATACATAGGGTTGCCGTGCACTACTGCTGACCGCTGCCCTATACTGCAGCAGTCCTTCATTGGTATAGGGACTGACGTACAGTCTGCTAATCACTAACACACAACCTGCTTGGTCCACAAAAGTTCTTATAAGGACTGGTAACTTGGTATAGGGTGCTACGGTACATAGGCTTGAGTGCGGTACAGTCTGCTGTTCTGTAAGGACCGCTATCGGTCCACAATAGATAGGGTTGACGTGCACCACTGCTGACCGCTGCCCTATACTGCAGCAGTCCTTCAGCGGTATAGGGACTGACGTACAGTCTGCTAAACACTAATACACAACCTGCTTGGTCCACAAAAGTTCTTATAAGGACTGGTAACTTGGTATAGGGTGCTACGGTACATAGGCTTGAGTGCGGTACAGTCTGCTGTTCTGTAAGGACCGCTATCGGTCCACAATAGATAGGGTTGACGTGCACCACTGCTGACCGCTGCCCTATACTGCAGCAGTCCTTCAGCGGTATAGGGACTGACGTACAGTCTGCTAAACACTAATACACAACCTGCTTGGTCCACAAAAGTTCTTATAAGGACTGGTAACTTGGTATAGGGTGCTACGGTACATAGGCTTGAGTGCGGTACAGTCTGCTGTTCTGTAAGGACCGCTATAGGTCCACAATAGATAGGGTTGACGTGCACCACTGCTGACCGCTCACCTATACTGCAGCAGTCCTTCAGCGGTATAGGGACTAAGAGTTTTGTCACAGGGTCATTTAAAAAATGACATGCAGAGGAAGAGGCAGGCCCTTCCGCAGGGGTGGTAGGGGTAGGGCAGGAGCAACAGGCTTGAGCCAAAGTGGGAAGTTGCAGAAGGTGCGTTCAATTACTTTAAAGGATGCACCAGACTTGGTTGAGTGGCTCGCTCAGCCTTACTCTTCTGCACCCTCCTCATCCTCTCGATCTGCACCCTCTTCTTCACTCTCTGCTATGTGCACCCCCAAAGACACTACCACCAACAACACGACCACCACCACCACCACCACATACCTTCCGCTTGAGTCACTGGAATTATTTTCCGATCCATATCAAGAGGACATTTCTGATGCGCAGCCACTCTTGGTATTGGATCAGGAAGAGGAGGTAGCAACAAGCGCTACTCAGCAGTCTGACGCCAGTACCCAGATCAGCCCAAGGAGGAGGTTGGTCCCCGGTGTTGCTGCCTACTCTACTTATAGCGGTGGGGAAGGTGACGTTGATGATGACGTGTCTAGTGATGTCACGTGGGTGCCCACAAGAGAGGAAGAGGAGGGGAGTTCAGAGGGAGATATGGACCAGCAGATAGGGAGGAGAAGCAGCAATGACTTACATTGCACAGCAGGGACAAAGCAGACTGCAAATGTATCAGGAGCGAGTCATCGACCATGTACGGTCACATCTGGCGCTCCCAGGACACCGGCACATGGCTCCGCAGTGTGGGCTTTTTTTAACGTGTCCGCTGCTGACAATAGCGTTGCCATCTGCAATCTTTGCAGTCAACGCGTTAGTCGCGGTAAGCCCAATACTCACCTAGGGACGACCGCCTTAAGAAGGCACATGAGCAGCCATCACCGAGCCCAGTGGGAGCAACGGAACACACAAAGCCACACTGCAGGCTCTCACCGTCCAGCCTCGTCTTCTACTTCTCCTTCTCCTCTCTCCTCACAATTGTCCTCCACTCCACCTTCCATCACGCCAAGCTCACATTTTTCTGCAAAAAGGCAGGCTTCCGTGGGCCTAATGTTTGAGCGTAAAAAAATGATGACGCCGGATAACCCTCTTGCCCAACGGTTGGCGGCTGGCTTGTCAGAACTCATAGCCCGCCAACTACTGCCATATAAACTGGTGGACTCGGAGGCCTTTCGCAAATTTGTGGCCATTGGAACACCACAATGGAAGGTCCCAGGAAGGAAGTATTTCTCAGAGAAGGGCATCCCAGAGCTATATGGCCATGTTCAGCGGCAAGTGAATGTATCTCTGGCACACAGTGTCGGTGCCAAGATACATCTGACCACAGACACGTGGTCTAGCAAACACGGGCAGGGAAGGTATATCAGTTTTACTGCCCACTGGGTGAACCTTCTGACGGCCGTCAAGCATGTAACCCGTGGCACCCGTGTAGATTTGGTTTTACCGCCACGGATTGCATGCAGGCCTGACTCTTCTTCTCCTCCTCCTACTCCATCCTCCTCCCTCTCCTCCTCAGCTGCCTCCTCCTTTTCCGCTGCTAGCGTCTCTTCCACTGCACCGCCCAAGCTCCCCAGAACCTATTCCACATGCCAGGTGAGACGTTGCCATGCCGTGCTGCGTCTGTTGTGCCTGGAAGCAAAGAGCCACACTGGCCCGGCACTCCTTTCAGCTTTGCGTTCACAGGCAGATGAGTGGCTAACACCGCTCAATTTGACAGTTGGTAAAGTGGTGTGTGACAACGGTGCCAATCTGCTTAGCGCATTGAAACAGGGCAAAATCACGCACGTGCCGTGCATGGCACACGTCTTAAACTTGGTCGTGCAGCGATTCCTTGTCAAATACCCTGGGGTCCAGGACATCTTGCGGCAGGCAAGGAAAATCTCGGCCCATTTCAGAAGATCTTACACGGCCATGGCTCGCCTTGCTGACATTCAGCGGCGACACCATCTGCCGGTCAGACGTCTTATTTGCGATTGCCCGACGCGATGGAACTCAACCTTCTATATGCTTGATAGGCTGCTCCAGCAGAAACGTGCAGTTAACGTCTACCTGTATGAACTCTGCGAAAGAAACGGTTCTGGGGAGCTGGGTTTTTTTTCACCGCGCCAGTGGCTGCTCATGCGCGACACATGCAGACTTCTGCGGCCATTTGAGGAGATCACCAAACTGGTCAGTCGCAGCCATGGCGCCATCAGTGACATGGTACCTTATGCCTTCTTTCTGGAGCGTGCATTGCGTCGTGTCATTGATCAGGCTGTGGAGGAGCAGGAGCGGGAAGATGAGGAAGTCGCAATGCTGGATGAATTCCCAGGGGGGGCTACTCTATCTGAGACAAGTCAACAACAGGAGTCTGATGAGGAGTCAGAGGAGGATGGTGCCGGGGCGGATGAGCAGGAGCAAGAAGAGCATGCTTTAAACCTTTCTGGGATCCCTGTTGTGCGAGGATGGGGAGAGGAGAATGAAGAGGACGACATTATCCTGGATGATGAGCAGGAGCCAGGCCACCACACCGCTTCCACTTTAGTGCAAATGGGGGCCTTCATGCTCCAGTGTTTTAATAGGGACCCCCGTATAAAAAGCATGAGGGTCAAGGACCAGTACTGGGTGGCAACGTACTTAGACCCCCGGTACAAACACAAAATGGCGGAAATGTTACCGCCGTCGCAGAGGGCTGTCAGAATGCAGCACTTCCAGGCCTTGCTTCGAGAAATGCTGCATTCTGCTTTTGCGTGCGCTGGCAGAGGAGCAATTCCCACTCCCAGAGAAGGATTTGCGGGTACCAATCCAACAGCGCCTGCAAGAAGAGGCCGGTTTGAAGATGTGTTGGTGACTTCGGATATGAGGTCATTCTTTCAGCCGACCCATCGACAGGTGTCATCCGGATCCAGCATCAGGGAACGCCTAGACCGTCAGGTGTCCGACTACATTGGGTTAACGGCCGATGTGGACGCTCTGAGGAGTGATGAACCCCTAGACTACTGGGTGGGCAGGCTTGACCTCTGGCCAGAGCTTGCCCAATTTGCAATCGAACTGTTGGCTTGCCCCTCATCCAGTGTCCTGTCCGAAAGGACGTTCAGCGCAGCAGGGGGGATTGTGACCGATAAGCGTACTCGCCTAGCTCACCACAGTGTTAACTACCTCACATTTCTAAAAATGAATGAGGCATGGATCTCGGAGGAATTCAACACATGTGATCAGTAGACCATGTATATGTCTATAAACAATTTTTGGAATCAAGCACACAGACCTTCTTAATTCATTTGGCTCACTTCCCTGACCCAAAAAAGCACACCGTACTATATGCCCCTACCCTCCTCTTTGAAGAGGTTGAGCGGTGTCATATTTCTACTGGGGCTGCTTATTATGAGGGGTTCCCACCATCCCTGTGCTGTGCTGACTTCCTCCTGGGTGTTCTTATTATGAGGGGCTCCCACCATCCCTGTGCTGTGCTGACTTCCTCCTGGGGGTTCTTATTATGAGGGGATCACACCATCCCTGTGCTGTGCTGACTTCCTCCTGGGGCTGCTTACGGTGCTGCTGTCAGCGCTGTATGTCACGGAGCTGCTGTCAGCGCTGTATGTCACGGAGCTGCTGTCAGCGCTGTATGTCACGGAGCTGCTGTCAGCGCTGTATGTCACGGAGCTGCTGTCAGCGCTGTATGTCACGGAGCTGCTGTCAGCGCTGTATGTCACGGAGCTGCTGTCAGCGCTGTATGTCACGGAGCTGCTGTCAGCGCTGTATGTCACGGAGCTGCTGTCAGCGCTGTATGTCACGGAGCTGCTGTCAGCGCTGTATGTCACGGTGCTGCTGTCAGCGCTGTATGTCACGGAGCTGCTGTCAGCGCTGTATGTCACGGAGCTGCTGTCAGTGCTGTATGTCACGGAGCTGCTGTCAGCGCTGTATGTCACGGAGCTGCTGTCAGCGCTGTATGTCACGGAGCTGCTGTCAGCGCTGTATGTCACGGTGCTGCTGTCAGCGCTGTATGTCACGGAGCTGCTGTCAGCGCTGTATGTCACGGAGCTGCTGTCAGCGCTGTATGTCACGGAGCTGCTGTCAGCGCTGTATGTCACGGAGCTGCTGTCAGCGCTGTATGTCACGGAGCTGCTGTCAGCGCTGTATGTCACGGTGCTGATGTCAGTGCTCTGTATTACGGTGCTGCTGTCAGTGCTCTGTATCTCCTGCACCCTCTTGTTTGCCTACCCTGGTCCCTGACCTTCCCTCTCCTCCATTGCCTTCATTAGCTCCATAGTCCTGAATTGTCAGAACAATTTCCCAAATAAAAAAAAAATGCTTGTAGTTATCGATCCCAAATTCACCTCATACATGTATTATGCTATTGTCCAGGTGGTGGGACTACGTGCTACCCCCTAATAATTACCCCGTGGCCGCAAATTCGACCTAAAGGTTTGCGAAATTCGCCTCCCATTGAAGTCAATGGAGCCCGCGGCGAACGGTCGTTTTCGCGAACGTTTGTGTCCGTTCGCGTTTCGCGTTCGCGAAACGTCCCGTCGGAAGTTCGTCCATCACTAATCAGGAGGAACTGAGGTGTGGCACCAAAACTCAGTGTCAGCTTTGTGTTTTAGTTCCTCCCTAGTAGTGTATAATAGTCTCTTCTGGTTCAGGATTTAGAAGCATTGACAAGATATGTGGCTGATACTTTCTATTGCCACATCCACTTTCCAGGGTTTAAAAGCCAATGACCCAAGGGCAGGAAGGGCATATATATTTATACCGTGTACACACGGTCGGACTTTCCGGCAAAAAAAGTCAGTTGGAATCATTTCATCAGATAATCCGATCATGTGTGGGCTTCAGCAGACTTTTTTTTTTTTTTTCAAAAATTCTGACGGACCTAGAAATAGAATGTTTTAAATCTTTCCGACAAAATAAATTCCTATCGGGAAAACCGTTCGTCTGTATGCTGTTCCGACGGACCAAACACAACGCAAGGGCAGCTATTGGCTACTGGTTATTGAACTTCCTTTTTCTAGTCATACTTGTTGTACGTCACTGCATACAAAGGCAGTCTTGCACTGTCTTGCCTACAATCAAGCATGGTGGTGGGAGTGTCATGGTCTGGGGCTGCATGAGTGTTACCGACACTGGGGAGCTACAGTTCATTGAGGGAACCATGAATGCCAACATGTACTGTGACATACTGAAGAAGAGCATGATCCCCTCCCTTCAGGGAATGGGCAACAGGGCAGTCTTCCAACATGATAATGTCCCCAAACACACCTCCAAGACTACCACTGCCTTGCTAAAGAAGCTGAGGGTAATAAAGGTAATGGACTGGCCAGACATGTCTCTAGACCTGAACCCTATTGAGCATCTGTGGGGCATCTTCCAATGGAAGGTGGAGGAGCACAAGGTCTCTAACAGGACTCCAGTGGCCACCTGTGAAGCTCTGGTGAACTCCATGCCCAAGAGGGTTAAGGCAGTGCTGGAAAATAATGGTGGCCAAAAAAAATATTTTTTTCAATAAGGTTTTTATTATAATATCAAGAATAGAAGAATTTGTACAATCATAAAAACATTTGTACACATAACTTCTAACTCTCCTTAGTAATAAGTAATAATAACTAGCTCTCCTTAGTAATAATCAGTTGGACTGTTGCTGGATCTGTGTTGTGTCCAGTGTCAATATGATTTTAATATACGATACTCATCCTTAAAGTAGATAGTTTGTATGAAATTATAGGCCGATCGTTACTCAAATATATTTGTTCGGTGTACGCTCTATATACGCGTATGTTGTGCAAGGTATAAAGTTATATAGGAAAGATAACAGACCCAAGAGTGGGTGAGGTTAGAGGAAGAAAAGAGATAGCAAGCCAAGGTCCCAGGATTATCTGGGATAACCTCTATAGCAGTGATGGCGAACCTTGGCACCCCAGATGTTTTGGAACTACATTTCCCATGATGCTTTACTACACTGCAGAGTGCACGAGTATCATGGGAAATGTAGTTCCAAAACATCTGGGGTGCCAAGGTTTGCCATCACTGCTCTATAGCATTGATTCATACACTTTAGAGTACTTGAAAATGACCCAGGGTTGCCATGTTTTATTCAATTTTTCAGTCGTTTCATGAGCTGTTGCCCTAATCTCCTCCATATTATAAAGGAGGTGAACCTTGTCTAGCCATTCCTTGATTGTAGGGGTGATGGTATTTCTCCAGTATCTGGGGATCACTGCCTTTGCAGCAGTGAGTAGAAATCTTGTAAGTGATCTCTTGTACTTTTTCATTGAACAATTAGTGGTTACCAGGTTACTGCGTTTAATTGAATCGATGTCTCAGATATAAGATTTATGATTTTGCAGACCTTCCGCCAGAATGACTGAATCAAGGTGCAGTCCAACCATATATGCTGTAAAGTGCCCTTCTGATTACAGCACAAGCAAAAGGTCGGAAACTGTGGGAACCTTAGTGAAGGACATGTTTAATGCTGTTTCCCAAAACACTTTATGGTTATAAGGCTCCTGAAGACCAGAGGCTTGCAACCAGGCGTGGGATAAGGAAACATTTTTTTCGGATATGTTTGCCTTGAGGCACACAGTTTCAAATGGCGTTAGAGGTCTCATAAGATGTTTATGTCTATGGGGACTCAGGACATATATATGAATTTGACAGTATTCCCAGTATGTTAGGGATGACAGTCCCTTTTAAATTTGCATTTCTGAGATTGATTTGACCTTGTTGCCTTTGAAACGGTGTGTGGCCAGTAGAGGTATAGTCATGTCAGTGTACAGCTGGTTTCCTGGTTTAAGGGATTTAATGGCCATTACTAGTTCTGTTTCCGTGATTGGGTCTTCTAGTTGTTGGGAGACGGAATCTTTTAATGTGGGTAGGCCGATGTCGGCAAGAAATTGATGGATTATTTCTATTCGTGTTCCAGGAAGATCTTTAGGTCTATGTGCATTTGGTAGATTGGATAAATTGATGTAATAGTTATGTAATATCTGTGCAATCTTTTCAGTGGTAGATATTTTTGTTAATAGCAGTGTTTCTTTTAATGCTCTCGCAAGGAATTTCCCCGTTTTATCCCCATGTTCATAAACAAAACCCTTTTTTAGAAAAGAGGATCTTTTGTGCCTTATGGTTTACGATGGATTGTAGTCTCTTCCTCAGATCAAGTAGGGCCGAAGCTGATTCTATCGCTAAGGATTGCTTACGTTTTGCTTTCATTTCACCTATGGCATGTGCTAAGTTATTAAGTTCTTTTTCTGCATCCCTCTTTTTCGCTGCACCCATCCTGATAAACTTCCCCCCTTATCACGCATTTGTGGGTTGCCCGTATTGTTAATGGGTACACCTCATCTGTGTTATTTTCTGTGAAGTATGTTTTTAAGGCTTCCATTATTTTGCCTAGTCTTGACGTGTCCGTGAACAAGGATGGGTTTAGTCTCCAATTGTTAGTTCTATGCTGTCTAATAGGCGTCTGTAATGTCAGTGAGATGGGTGCATGATCCAAAAAGGATTTAATACAAATCCTGGCAAATTGCAAGAGAGGTAAATCCCTTTGGGAGAGGATTATGTAGTTGAACCTATTGTGTAGGGTGGAGAAATATGTGAAATCTCTGCCCGTAGGGTTAGTTGTGCACCATGTAGCAACCAGTGTAAGCCCGCGTACACACGGTCGGAGATTTTGCCAACCAAATCCGTCGGATTTGGGCCAAGTTGGCGAAAAATCAGATCTTTCAGAACGCGATGAAGTAATTTTGTTACGATGGGACTACATTCAGGCTAGTAGCCTATAGCTTTGATGTAGGAATTTGATCTGAGCATGCGTGGCACTTGGTCCGATCAAAATGCTCTACACATGATCGGATTAGGTCCGTCCGGCCCAGTTGGTCGGGAAATATTTCCAACATGTTGGAAAATTGGGTCGGACGGAGATTCGGACGGAATCAGTCCGATGCATACCACACACAGTCGGATTATCTGACGACACGGTCCGATAAGACTCATTCCGACAGATTCTCCGACCGTGTGTACAAGGGCCAAGGCCCCTTTCACACATGCGGACAGTATGTCCGTATTTCATCCATCCGTTTGCGGATGAAATACAGACATACATGCACCCCTATGGGATAGCGGGTGTCTGCGGATGAACATCCACAGACACCCACAATCGTCCGCCTCCGCTATTGTCCGATTCTGCAGACGGAGGAAAATCCTATTTTTCTATCCGTCTGCAGAGCGCATTGGATAAACACGGACAGATGGTCCGTTTTCATCCAATCCCCCATAGAGGAGAGCGGAGATCTGAGAGGGCGGTTCCTGCATGGTGTGCTGGGACCGCCCTGTTATCCACCAGCTCAGCGGGGACAACGGAGCGATCCCCGCTGAGCAAGCATTTTTATTTTTTGCGCTATAAAAAAACGACAATTTTGAAAAAAAAAACATATAATTTTTTTACTTTTTGTTATAATAAATATCCCCCAAAAATATATATAAAAATTTTTTTCCCTCAGTTTAGGCCGATACATATTCTTCTACATATTTTTGGTAAAACAAAAATTGCAATAAGCGATTATAGATTAGTTTGCACAAAAGTTATAGCGTTTACAAAATAGGGGATAGTTTTATGGCATTTTTATTAATAATTTTTTTTTACTAGTAATGGTGGCGATCAGCGATTTTTATTGTGACTGTAACATTATGGCGGACACATCGGACACTTTTGACACATTTTTGGGACCATTGTCATTTATACAGCAATCACTGCTATACAAATGCACTGATTCCTGTGTAAATTACACTGGCAGTAAAGGGGTTAACCAGGGGGTGGCAGTGTATGGGTTTAAGTGTTCCTAGGATTTACTAACTGTTGGGGGCTGGGCTTTGTTTTAGTGAACACTGATCTCTGCTCCAATCACATGGAGCAGAGATCAGCGTCACTTGTTGCTAGGCAGAATGGGGAAATGCTGTTTACAACGGCATCTCCTCGTTCAGCTGCCCCGTGAGACGATCGCGGGTATCCCTGCGGCGATCGAGTCCGCTGTACCCGCGACCAGACTCACGGGGTTCCCGACCGGCATGCGAGTGCGCCGCCGGCAGAACACACATGATGGCAGGGCGGCATTTAAAAATGGACGTACCTGTACGCCAATATGCCTGCCCGTGCCATTCTGCTGACGTACATCGGCGTGCGCCGGTCGGAAAGTGGTTAAGGAATATAAATCTACCCGCTATGTCTGCATGCTGCTGAGAAATATGAAAGTCTGCATTTTTATGGAGTAGAATAGATACTTCTTTTGATTTGGAAGTGGGGTTTGTAGCATGGTAAATGTGTGGGTATTGTTTGTCATTTAATTTTGGTACAGTACCTGTTTTGAAGTGTGTCTCCTGGAGACATACCATGGATGGCTTCACTTTGTGTAGTTCTCTGAGTATCGAGGTTTGCTTCTCGGGTGTGTTTAAACCCCTGACATTATGAGAGATCATAAAGGGTTGTTAATCAATGAGTAGGACATAATTAACACAATAGATAATATACCGTAGTTAAGCGTGTAGAATCAGTTCCTTGGCAAGTAGAAAGAAAGATTAGTGAATAAAAGGATATGAGAATATATAGAAAGGTAGTCTAGTTACTCTCTAGAACAGCCTTTCTCAACCTTTTTACCCCAAAGGAACCCTTGCAATAATTTTCAGGTACCAGGGAACCCCTGCTAAAAGTAGTCCATTGGTGGTCCTTGGGAAATTGCCTCCTCCGTTGGCGGTGGACAGTGGGAAGAATGCTCCCTGTACAGACATGGCTCTGGCTATGCCAAGTAGTGTTGGATCTGGAACTATGCAGGCACCCTCACATGATAGGTCATTTAGCCACAGCTCAAGGAACCCTTAGCCACCTCTGGAGAAACCCTGGTTGAGAACAGCTGCTCTAGAGGAGTATCACTTGAGGTGAGGAAATAGGAAACATGTCTCCTGGCTTGGGATTTGTGTTTGGTTAAAAGCCAAACAGAATCCGCTGTTAGGAGTAGGGATGGCAGAACAGTTCGCCCGGCGGTCATTTCGCGGCGAATTTCGGCTGTTCGCGGTCCGCCCGTTCGGCGGACTATTGGCGCCGTTCGCCCGGCGGACTTCCGTGTTTTTACTGTGTAAAAGAACTTTGACCTGATGACACATCCATCATGGGGTTCAGGACAGCCAATTGAGACATTACAGCACATGGACACTTGGACATTCCCCCTAACCTATAAATACACCCGATCCGGCGGCCATTTTACATTCTTTCTTCTGTCACTATAGGGAGAGGTTGCTGTGTGGAGCAGGGAGAGATAAATCGCTAGCTATTTGGTACACAAAAGTTCTTTTCAGGACTGGTATAGGTGTTAGGTGTATATAGGTTTGCTGTGCTACTGATTGTTGCAGCAGCCTGAGTGTCTTTTGCCAGTTTAGAGAAAGGGACAGGACGGTGTGTGCTGCTGTAGGGACAGCCAGATTAGTCATCATCATTAGCTGTTACTATCAGGTCCACAAAAGTGCTATTCCAGTAACCAGTTATTGTTCCAGCAGCCTCTGTTTTGTCAGTTTATATAGGGACAGGCAGGAAGCAGTGTGTCAGGCAGCGAGGGTCAGTTTAAACAGTAGCTGTTACTATTAGTTCCACAAAGGTTCTTTTCAGGACTGGTATCAGTGGTATGGTAATAGGCTTGTACACGTATAATATTCTTTCTTCCAAATATAGAAAGAATATTATACTTGACTGCTGCCCTTCTGCTGCAGTCTGCTAATCATTCACAACTCACTTGTTCCACAAAGCTCTTTATCAGGACTGGTAACTTGGTCTGTCTAGGGTGCTACAGTACATAGGGTTGAGTGAGGTACAGTCTGCTATTCTATAAGGACTGGTATCAGTCCACAATACATAGGGTTGAGGTGCACTACTGCTGACCGCTGCCCTATACTGCAGCAGTCCTTCATCGGTATAAGGACTGAGAGTTTTGTCACAGGGTCATTTAAAAAAATGACAGGCAGAGGAAGAGGCAGGCCCTTCCGCAGGGGTGGTATACAGGGGTGGGTCATATTTCTACTGGGGCTACTTATTATGAGGGGCTCACACCATCCCTGTGCTGTGCTGACTTCCTCCTGGGCCTGCTTATTATGAGGGGGTCACACCATCCCTGTGCTATGCTGACATCCTCCTGGGGCTGCTTATTATGAAGGGCTCCCACCATCCCTTTGCTATGCTCATTATGAGGGGCTCCAACCATCCCTGTGCTATGCTCCTTATGAGGGGCTCCCACCATCCCTGTGCTATGCTGACTTCCTCCTGGGGTTGCTTACGGTGCAGGTGTCAGTGATGTATATCACAGTGCTGATGTCAGTACTATCTATCACGGTGCTGCTGTCAGTGCTGTATATCACAGTGCTGGTGTGAGTGCTTTATGTCACGCTGCTGATCTCAGTGCTCTCTATCACTGTGCTGCTGTCAGATGACTCTATCACGGTGCAGGTGTCATTGCTGTATGTCACGCTGCTGATGTCAGTGCTCTGTATCACGGTGCTGTTGTCAGATGACTCTATCACGGTGCAGGTGTCATTGCTGTATGTCACGCTGTTGGTGATCATCTCCTGCACCCTCTTCTTTGCCTACCCTGGTCCCTGACCTTGCCTCTCCTCCATTGCCTTCATGCGCTCCACAGTCCTGAATTGTCACAACAATTTCCCATATAAAAAAAGAATGCTTGTAGTTGTCGATCCCAGATTCACCTCATACATGTGTTATGTCATTGGCCATGTGGTGGGACTATGTTTGCACAGCTAATAATTATTTTGTGGCTGCAAATTTGACCTATAGGTTTGCGAAGTTCGCCTCCCATTGAAGTAAATGGGGCCCGCCGATAACGTTAACGACAACTCAGAAGGATCTAGATCTCAAGATAACACCTGATTTTTGACTACTACCTTTTAATACTTTTCTTTGGGACTGTAATTACAGTCTATTTATGATTACACGTGGGCTGTAACATACCAAAAAGGAGAAAAAAGGGATGGGAGGGTGGGCAGTTCTTCCATCCACTTCTTCAAAAGACCCAGAATTCCCTGGGGACAAATGTTTTCTGAGCTCAGACCCATCCCTCATGTTTCCACCAATCATTGGTGACCATCAACCACCTTGTCCACCCCCTGGCCATGCCCCCATCAGTCAAGGCTCTCTTTCCCTATAGGGCTCAAGAGGCCTTCAATGTCAGTGTCCTTAGGGCATTCAAGTAGCTCATTGAATACAGCCTTCAGAGCTTGTTTGATTTGGGCAGGCTTCTATCTTTTCGGAGATCCCTCTCACCCTGATATTCTGCCTCCTTCCTTTATTATCAAGATCCTCCAGGTGTCTATTGATGAGTATTAAGTGTGTAGCATGGGAAGAGACTGTGTTTGCTTCAGGCCACATCCCCGCCAAACAAAATATTGAAACTTTGGGACCAATTTGGAAATTTTCACTTAGGGGTGTACTCACTTGTGTTGCTTGTGGTTTAGACATTAATGGCTGTGTTTACTCCAGACAACATGTGAGCTACAAACACGCAATCCAGACAACGTGGGCTACAAACACGCAATACAGACAACATTTGGCCTACAAACACGCAATCCAGACAACATGGGCTACAAACATGCAATCCAGACAACGTGGGCTACAAACATGCAATTTAGACAATGTTTGGGCTACAAACACGCAATCCAGACAACATGTGGGCTACAAACACGCTATCTAGACAACATGTGGGCTACAAACACGCAATCCAGACAACATGTGGGCTACAAACACGCAATCCAGACAACATGTGGGCTACAAACACGCAATCCATACAACATGTGGGCTACAAACACGCAATCCATACAACATGTGGGCTACAAACACGCTATCTAGACAACATGTGGGCTACAAACACGCAATCCAGACAACATGTGGGGTACAAACACGCAATCTAGACAGCATGTGGGCTAAAAACACGCAATCCAGACAACATGTTGTCTACAAACACGCTATCTAGACAACATGTGGGCTACAAACACACAATCCAGACAACATGTGGGGTACAAACACGCAATCCAGACAACATGTGGGGTACAAACACGCAATATAGACAGCATGTGGGCTAAAAACACGCAATCCAGACAACATGTGGTCTACAAACACGCAATCCACACAACATGTGGTCTACAAACATGCAATCTAGACAACATGTGGGCTACAAACACGCAATCCAGACAACATGTGGGCTACAAACACGCAATTTAGACAACTTGTGGGCTAAAAACAAGCAATCCAGACAATTTGTGGTCTACAAAGGGGCAACCCTTAACATGTTGCTGTGTATAGCTAAATTAAAAAAAAAAGGCAGAAATCTGAGTTGCTGGTCAGTATTTTACACGTGTACAAAATGTTAATTTGAAGAGCTTACAATTGCATTGTTATAGCTAGTATTTATTTTACTCATATACGCGTGTATGCACTAATATGCACACAAATACATGCAAAATAAATGCAGGAAATGCAAGTACCCACAGTGTTCTATACGGTATAGGAAAAAACTATGATTGCATATATAGTGATCCCACAGCGCCACTTAGTGGTAAACAGTGTTTGCAGCAAGAGCAGTAGATGGTACTCCTATCACAGTCATTTAATGTGTATATATATATATATATATATATATATATGTAGCAATAACCCTCGAAGAAGCTGCTGGTTTTATTCGGGCTTACCGTTACCTCTTCTGCTCGCCTCTTCGTCATAGGGGGGTCCCGTGGAAAGTAGCCAAAATGAAGATGTATAAGACACTGAGTCCTTTTTTGAAGATTTATTTAGGGATAACGCCAAAGAAAGACACAAGACACAGTCCTTCAACAGAAGGTCAGAGGATAAGGGGGAGTTCAGACATCTGTTAATTGCGGGTTAGACGTATCAATCAGATCCAGAGGACAAACGGCTCCACAGACTGGATCCAGCAGTCACCGGATAGGCCCCTCTCACTTGACCTAGCAGCCGATGAGTGGCCAAACAAAGTCTCTGCCACAGACTTGTTAAATGAACTTAGTGGTTCTTGAAAGTAGGTGCGCAACAAAGTCTCTGCCACAGACTTGTTAGTTAAACTTAGAGATTCTTGAGAGTTTTTAGGAAGAACTACCATACAGTACCAGATTCTTTCAGCAGACCCAGCAATACTGTAAGGATATTGATCTGGGATGAGCTTCCAGGGTCCTCCAGAGACACCAGCTTTGCACTCGGTCCTCCACTGGAAAAGTCCTCCCTTGGATCCTTCAGCTTTCCTTGGCTTCTCCCCGCAGGCGAGACAGCACAGAACCACCCCTGGATCAGCAGGCCCCAAGACATTCCTGGGCCCATACTCTCTGTTGCAGACCCTTGGGCCAGCCGGCCCCGAGGCGCAAGACCATGCGACACATACCCCTTGCCAGGAGGGCCCTGGGGTTGGGATACACGGACCCCAGAAAAATGGCGTCAGTACCTTAAATACCCTCTTCCAGAATGCACAGTAGGGAAACCACACCCACTGAACCATTTTCGAGCAAGTGGTGATATGCAATGCATCCAGCCTGCTGCTGTTCCACACCAACCGACGGTGACAGCAACACCTACGGTCAAGTGGGAATCAGTGAAACCCAACTGGACTGGTACAGAAACCAGAACTTTAGAGAAATTACTGTGAGCCAAACTACAGCTTCAGATAATTAAATTGAAAAAAACAATAGCATCTGCTCATTAGGAGCAGGGCGCTACATATATATCTATAGATATATATATATTTTAATATATATATATATATATAAATTATATAAAATATATATATATATATATATATATATATATATATATATATATATATATATATATATCTGTATGTAGAGTCGGCTCCTGAAGAGCACGCGCTATGCGTTTTTTCTAAAGTTAAAATTGCCTAAACTGCAGTTTGGTTTGGGTACAATTATCTAAATTGGTCCCAGGTATCAGTCTGACTGGACTGTGAGATGTTCAGCCTGGCCACTGGGGGCACTGTCTCTTCTGGCAGGCATGGAACTTTGGTCTGGTCAGGTCCTTAAGTTACTCTCCCTCGAAGCCCGCCCAGTGGGAGTGGCGCTCTCGCTGTGCTTAAGATGCGGATGTCACGTGGTTCAGGGTTCCGGTCCAGTATGATGTGCTGATTACATGGTCCTGGTCCTCCTGACCAGCCCCCAGGAAGGCTATGGCTTGGGGTGCGGATCCGCCTGACTTTAATATCTCGGGGCTGGCTAGCCCGAGGCAGGGAACCTAAAAAGGAGGATTCTGAGGTGGTTGGGTGCCATCTCAGTTTCGGGAGAGACCCAGTGACTTCAAGCATTCCAGGGGACTCTTCAGAAGAACACCACGTACGGGTTGGTTTTCTTAGCAAGAGCCTGGAAGGGCTGAAGTAACCAAGAGAATCCGGTCTTGTGGATATCGCCAAGCAGGCTGAAAGATCCAGCTATCCTACAAGTGTTCTCAAGCTTAGTTTTCCTACGTGTTCTACAACAACGTCTGTGGCAGAGACTTTATCTTGTATGCTCTACAACAAAGTCTGTGGCAAAGACTTTGTTCTTAGTAAGCACCAAGTTGGCTACTAGGCCTTGTGAGAGAGGGACTGTCCAACCTGAGTGATCATCCAGTTGCGAATGGCTATTCTCTGGATGTGCTCAAAGTAAGTAAGTTCTTCAAATTTTTTTTTTTTACTTTGACACTAATGCTACGTACACACGACTGGACTTTTTGACAGCAAAGGTCTGACGGAAAGAGTCCGTTGGACAATTTGATGGTGTGTGGGCTCCATCAGACCTTTGCTTGCCAAAAATCCAGGGGACTTTAGAAATAGAATATGTTTTAAATTTTCCTACCGGAACTCGACCAGACTGAGAAATCCGTTCGTGTGTATGCTAGTCCGACGGACAAAAACCGACACTAGGGCAGCTATTGGCTACTGGCTATGAACTTCCTTATTCTAGTCCGGTCGTACGTCATCACGTTCGAATCTGTCGGACTTTGGTGTGATTGTGTTTGACATTCGGAAAGTCCGTCGGAACTCCACCGAAAGTACCTCGGAAAGACCAGCGGACCTAGTCCATCGAAAAGTCCGCTCGTGTGTACACGGCATAAGAGTACCTGAACTTCCTTTCCAACCCTCTGATCTCAAGTTGAAAGACTGTTCAATTGTCTGAGTTCTGCAAATAAAATCCATTCAAGTGGATCTATTGTCAGTCTCAACTTACTGGGCCAATTACCACGGGACATCCCCTAGACGTGCAACAAGGAGAACGGAAGGTAACGGTAGCGTAAAAATAACCAGCAGCTCCTTTGGGGGTTAGTGCTACAATATATATATATATATATATATATATATATATATATATATATATATTACTTTGCAAAGGTATTCAACCCCTTGGCATTTTTTGTGTTTTGTTGCCTCACAACCTGGAATTAACATGGATTGTTTGAGGATTTACATCATTTAGTTTACACAACTTTGAAGATTTATTTTTTTAATTTTTTTATTGTGAAGCAAAAAATAAATAGGACAAAATAACAGAAAGAGTCAATCTGCATAACTATTCACCCCCCTAAAGTCAATACTTTGTAGAGCCACCTTTTGCGGCTATCACAGCTCCAAGTCGCTTTGGATAAGTCTCTATGAGTCTTGCCACATCTTACCGCTGGGATTATCGCCCATTCCTCCTTGCAAAACTGCTCCAGCTCCTTCGATTTGGATGGTTTGCGCTTGTGAACAGTAATCTTAACAGGTTTTCTATTGGATTGAGGTCTGGGCTTTGACTAGGTCATTCGAACACATTTACATGTTTCCCCTTAAACCACTTAAGTGTTGGCAGTGTGTTTGGGGTCATTGTTCTGCTGGAAGGTGAACCTCCGTCCTAGCCTCAAATCATACAGAGTGGTGCAGTTTTTGCTCAAGAATATCCCTGTATTTAGCACCATCCATCTTTCCCTCAACTCTGACCAGTTTCCCAGTCCCGACTGCTGAAAAACATCCCCACAGCATGATGCTGCCACCACCATGTTTCACTTTGAGGATGGCGTTCTTTGGGTGATGTGATGTGTTGGGTTTGAGCCAGACATAGTGTTTTCTTTGGCCAAAAAATTATATTTTAGTCTCATCAGACCAGAGCAACTTCCTCCATACATCAGACCAGAGCACCTTCCTCCATACATCAGACCAGAGCACCTTCCTCCATACATCAGACCAGATCACCTTCCTCCATACATCAGACCAGAGCCCCTTCCTCCATACATCAGACCAGATCACCTTCCTCCATACATCAGACCAGAGCGCCTTCCTCCATACATCAGACCAGAGCTCCTTCCTCCATACATCAGACCAGATCACCTTCCTCCATACATCAGACCAGAGCTCCTTCCTCCATACATCAGACCAGATCACCTTCCTCCATACATCAGACCAGATCGCCTTCCTCCATACATCAGACCAGATCGCCTTCCTCCATACATCAGACCAGAGCGCCTTCCTCCATACATCAGACCAGATCACCTTCCTCCATACATCACACCAGAGCGCCTTCCTCCATACATCAGACCAGAGCGCCTTCCTCCATACATCAGACCAGATCACCTTCCTCCATATATCAGACCAGAGCTCCTTCCTCCATACATCAGACCAGATCGCCTTTCTCCATACATCAGACCAGATCACCTTCCTCCATCCATCAGACCAGAGCTCCTTCCTCCATACATCAGACCAGAGCGCCTTCCTCCATACATCAGACCAGATCACCTTCCTCCATACATCAGACCAGATCACCTTCCTCCATACATCAGACCAGATCGCCTTCCTCCATACATCAGACCAGAGCGCCTTCCTCCATACATCAGACCAGATCACCTTCCTCCATACATCAGACCAGATCACCTTCCTCCATACATCAGACCAGAGCACCTTCCTCCATACATCAGACCAGAGCTCCTTCCTCCATACATCAGACCAGAGCGCCTTCCTCCATACATCAGACCAGAGCTCCTTCCTCCATACATCAGACCAGATCGCCTTCCTCCATACATCAGACCAGATCGCCTTCCTCCATACATCAGACAAGATCGCCTTCCTCCATACATCAGACCAGAGCGCCTTCCTCCATACATCAGACCAGATCACCTTCCTCCATACATCAGACCAGATCGCCTTCCTCCATACATCAGACCAGAGCGCCTTCCTCCATACATCAGACCAGATCACCTTCCTCCATACATCAGACCAGATCACCTTCCTCCATACATCAGACCAGAGCACCTTCCTCCATACATCAGACCAGAGCACCTTCCTCCATACATCAGACCAGAGCTCCTTCCTCCATACATCAGACCAGAGCGCCTTCCTCCATACATCAGACCAGAGCTCCTTCCTCCATACATCAGACCAGATCGCCTTCCTCCATACATCAGACCAGATCGCCTTCCTCCATACATCAGACAAGATCGCCTTCCTCCATACATCAGACCAGAGCGCCTTCTTCCATACATCAGACCAGATCACCTTCCTCCATACATCAGACCAGATCGCCTTCCTCCATACATCAGACCAGAGCGCCTTCCTCCATACATCAGACCAGATCACCTTCCTCCATACATCAGACCAGATCACCTTCCTCCATACATCAGACCAGAGCACCTTCCTCCATACATCAGACCAGAGCACCTTCCTCCATACATCAGACCAGAGCACCTTCCTCCATACATCAGACCAGAGCGCCTTCCTCCATACATCAGACCAGATCACCTTCCTCCATACATCAGACCAGATCACCTTCCTCCATACATCAGACCAGAGCACCTTCCTCCATACATCAGACCAGGGCGCCTTCCTCCATACATCAGACCAGAGCACCTTCCTCCATACATCAGACCAGATCACCTTCCTCCATACATCAGACCAGAGCACCTTCCTCCATACATCAGACCAGATCACCTTCCTCCATACATCAGACCAGATCACCTTCCTCCATACATCAGACCAGAGCACCTTCCTCCATACATCAGACCAGATCACCTTCCTCCATACATCAGACCAGAGCACCTTCCTCCATACATCAGACCAGATCACCTTCCTCCATACATCAGACCAGAGCTCCTTCCTCCATACATCAGACCAGATCACCTTCCTCCATACATCAGACCAGATCACCTTCCTCCATACATCAGACCAGATCACCTTCCTCCATACATCAGACCAGATCACCTTCCTCCATACATCAGACCAGATCACCTTCCTCCATACATCAGACCAGAGCTCCTTCCTCCATACATCAGACCAGAGCTCCTTCCTCCATACATCAGACCAGAGCGCCTTCCTCCATACATCAGACCAGATCACCTTCCTCCATACATCAGACCAGATCACCTTCCTCCATACATCAGACCAGAGCTCCTTCCTCCATACATCAGACCAGATCACCTTCCTCCATACATCAGACCAGATCACCTTCCTCCATACATCAGACCAGAGCACCTTCCTCCATACATCAGACCAGAGCCCCTTCCTCCATACATCAGACCAGATCACCTTCCTCCATACATCAGACCAGAGCACCTTCCTCCATACATCAGACCAGAGCACCTTCCTCCATACATCAGACCAGAGCTCCTTCCTCCATACATCAGACCAGAGCGCCTTCCTCCATACATCAGACCAGAGCTCCTTCCTCCATACATCAGACCAGATCGCCTTCCTCCATACATCAGACCAGATCGCCTTCCTCCATACATCAGACAAGATCGCCTTCCTCCATACATCAGACCAGAGCGCCTTCTTCCATACATCAGACCAGATCACCTTCCTCCATACATCAGACCAGATCGCCTTCCTCCATACATCAGACCAGAGCGCCTTCCTCCATACATCAGACCAGATCACCTTCCTCCATACATCAGACCAGATCACCTTCCTCCATACATCAGACCAGAGCACCTTCCTCCATACATCAGACCAGAGCACCTTCCTCCATACATCAGACCAGAGCGCCTTCCTCCATACATCAGACCAGATCACCTTCCTCCATACATCAGACCAGATCACCTTCCTCCATACATCAGACCAGAGCACCTTCCTCCATACATCAGACCAGGGCGCCTTCCTCCATACATCAGACCAGAGCACCTTCCTCCATACATCAGACCAGATCACCTTCCTCCATACATCAGACCAGAGCACCTTCCTCCATACATCAGACCAGATCACCTTCCTCCATACATCAGACCAGATCACCTTCCTCCATACATCAGACCAGAGCACCTTCCTCCATACATCAGACCAGATCACCTTCCTCCATACATCAGACCAGAGCACCTTCCTCCATACATCAGACCAGATCACCTTCCTCCATACATCAGACCAGATCACCTTCCTCCATACATCAGACCAGAGCACCTTCCTCCATACATCAGACCAGAGCACCTTCCTCCATACATCAGACCAGATCACCTTCCTCCATACATCAGACCAGATCACCTTCCTCCATACATCAGACCAGAGCACCTTCCTCCATACATCAGACCAGATCACCTTCCTCCATACATCAGACCAGAGCTCCTTCCTCCATACATCAGACCAGAGCTCCTTCCTCCATACATCAGACCAGAGCGCCTTCCTCCATACATCAGACCAGATCACCTTCCTCCATACATCAGACCAGATCACCTTCCTCCATACATCAGACCAGAGCTCCTTCCTCCATACATCAGACCAGATCACCTTCCTCCATACATCAGACCAGATCACCTTCCTCCATACATCAGACCAGAGCACCTTCCTCCATACATCAGACCAGAGCCCCTTCCTCCATACATCAGACCAGAGCGCCTTTCTCCATACATCAGACCAGAGCACCTTTCTCCATACATCAGACCAGAGCGCCTTCCTCCATACATCAGACCAGAGCCCCTTCCTCCATACATCAGACCAGAGCGCCTTCCTCCATACATCAGACCAGAGCTCCTTCCTCCATACATCAGACCAGAGCCCCTTCCTCCATACATCAGACCAGAGCGCCTTCCTCCATACATCAGACCAGAGCGCCTTCCTCCATACATCACACCAGAGCGCCTTCCTCCATACATGAGACCAGAGCTCCTTCCTCCATACATCAGACCAGAACACCTTCCTCCATACATCAGACCAGAGCACCTTCCAACATACATCAGACCAGAGCACCTTCCTCCATACATCAGACCAGAGCGCCTTCCTCCATACATCAGACCAGAGCGCCTTCCTCCATACATCAGACCAGAGCACCTTCCAACATACATCAGACCAGAGCGCCTTCCTCCATACATCAGACCAGAGCGCCTTCCTCCATACATCAGACCAGAGCGCCTTCCTCCATACATCAGACCAGAGCGCCTTCCTCCATACATGAGACCAGAGCGCCTTCCTCCATACATCAGACCAGAGCACCTTCCTCCATACATCAGACCAGAGCGCCTTCCTCCATACATCAGACCAGAGCTCCTTCCTCCATACATCAGACCAGAGCACCTTCCTCCATACATCAGACCAGAACTCCTTCCTCCATACATCAGACCAGAGCGAATTCCTCCATACACCAGAGCGCCTTCCTCCATACATCAGACCAGAGCGCCTTCCTCCATACATGAGACCAGAGCGCCTTCCTCCATACATCAGACCAGAGCACCTTCCTCCATACATCAGACCAGAGCGCCTTCCTCCATACATCAGACCAGAGCTCCTTCCTCCATACATCAGACCAGAGCACCTTCCTCCATACATCAGACCAGAACTCCTTCCTCCATACATCAGACCAGAGCGAATTCCTCCATACACCAGAGCGCCTTCCTCCATACATCAGACCAGATCACCTTCCTCCATACATCAGACCAGATCACCTTCCTCCATACATCAGACCAGAGCGCCTTCCTCCATACATCAGACCAGATCACCTTCCTCCATACATCAGACCAGATCGCCTTCCTCCATACATCAGACCAGATCGCCTTCCTCCATACATCAGACCAGAGCGCCTTCCTCCATACATCAGACCAGATCACCTTCCTCCATACATCAGACCAGAGCACCTTCCTCCATACATCAGACCAGAGCACCTTCCTCCATACATCAGACCAGAGCACCTTCCTCCATACATCAGACCAGAGCGCCTTCCTCCATACATCAGACCAGATCACCTTCCTCCATACATCAGACCAGATCACCTTCCTCCATACATCAGACCAGATCACCTTCCTCCATACATCAGACCAGATCACCTTCCTCCATACATCAGACCAGATCACCTTCCTCCATACATCAGACCAGATCACCTTCCTCCATACATCAGACCAGAGCTCCTTCCTCCATACATCAGACCAGATCACCTTCCTCCATACATCAGACCAGATCACCTTCCTCCATACATCAGACCAGAGCACCTTCCTCCATACATCAGACCAGAGCCCCTTCCTCCATACATCAGACCAGAGCGCCTTTCTCCATACATCAGACCAGAGCACCTTTCTCCATACATCAGACCAGAGCGCCTTCCTCCATACATCAGACCAGAGCTCCTTCCTCCATACATCAGACCAGAGCCCCTTCCTCCATACATCAGACCAGAGCGCCTTCCTCCATACATCAGACCAGAGCTCCTTCCTCCATACATCAGACCAGAGCCCCTTCCTCCATACATCAGACCAGAGCGCCTTCCTCCATACATCAGACTAGAGCGCCTTCCTCCATACATCACACCAGAGCGCCTTCCTTCATACATGAGACCAGAGCTCCTTCCTCCATACATCAGACCAGAACACCTTCCTCCATACATCAGACCAGAGCACCTTCCAACATACATCAGACCAGAGCGCCTTCCTCCATACATCAGACCAGAGCGCCTTCCTCCATACATCAGACCAGAGCGCCTTCCTCCATACATCAGACCAGAGCACCTTCCAACATACATCAGACCAGATCACCTTCCTCCATACATCAGACCAGAGCGCCTTCTTCCATACATCAGACCAGAGCGCCTTCCTCCATACATCAGACCAGAGCGCCTTCCTCCATACATCAGACCAGAGCGCCTTCTTCCATACATCAGACCAGAGCACCTTCCTCCATACATCAGACCAGAGCACCTTCCTCCATACATCAGACCAGAGCTCCTTCCTCCATACATCAGACGAGAACTCCTTCCTCCATACATCAGACCAGAGCGAATTCCTCCATACATCAGAGCACCTTCCTCCATACATCAGACCAGAGCGAATTCCTCCATACATGAGACCAGAGCGCCTTCCTCCATACATCAGACCAGATCGCCTTCCTCCATACATCAGACCAGAGCGCCTTCCTCCATACATCAGACCAGAGCACCTTCCTCCATACATCAGACCAGAGCGCCTTCCTCCATACATGAGACCAGAGCGCCTTCCTCCATACATCAGATCAGAGCACCTTCCTCCATACATCAGACCAGAGCGCCTTCCTCCATACATCAGACCAGAGCTCCTTCCTCCATACATCAGACCAGAGCACCTTCCTCCATACATCAGACCAGAGCGAATTCCTCCATACATCAGACCAGAGCAAATTCCTCCATACATCAGAGCACCTTCCTCCATACATCAGACCAGAGCTCCTTCCTCCATACATCAGACCAGAGCGCCTCCTCCATACATCAGACCAGAGCGCCTTCCTCCATACATCAGACCAGAGCGCCTTCCTCCATACATCACACCAGAGCACCTTCCTCCATACATCAGACCAGAGCGCCTTCCTCCATACATCAGACCAGAGCGCCTTCCTCCATACATCAGACCAGAGCTCCTTCCTCCATACATCAGACGAGAGCGCCTTCCTCCATACATCAGACCAGATCACCTTCCTCCATACATCAGACCAGAGCTCCTTCCTCCATACATCAGACCAGAGCGCCTTCCTCCATACATCAGACCAGATCGCCTTCCTCCATACATCAGACCAGAGATCCTTCCTCCATACATCAGACGAGAGCGCCTTCCTCCATACATCAGACCAGAGCGCCTTCCTCCATACATCAGACCAGAGCGCCTTCCTCCATACATCAGACCAGAGCGCCTTCCTCCATACATCAGACCAGAGCACCTTCCTCCATACATCAGACCAGAGCACCTTCCTCCATACATCAGACCAGAGCGCCTTCCTCCATACATCAGACCAGAGCACCTTCCTCCATACATCAGACCAGAGCGCCTTCCTCCATACATCACACCAGAGCGCCTTCCTCCATACATCAGACCAGAGCACCTTCCACCATACATCAGACCAGAGCGCCTTCCTCGATACATCACACCAGAGCACCTTCCTCCATACATCACACCAGAGCGAATTCCTCCATACATCAGACCAGAGCACCTTCCTCCATACATCAGACCAGATCACCTTCCTCCATACATCAGACCAGATCACCTTCCTCCATACATCAGACCAGAGCACCTTCCTCCATACATCAGACCAGATCACCTTCCTCCATACATCAGACCAGAGCGCCTTCCTCCATACATCAGACCAGATCACCTTCCTCCATACATTTTGGGAGTCTCCCACATTCCTTTTCGCAAACTCAAAACGTGACATTTTGTTTTTTGCTGAAAGTAATGGCTTTCTTCTGGCCATAAAGCCCAACTCTATAGAGGGTACGGCTTATTGTCGTCCTATGTACAGACTCCAGTCTCTGCTGTGGAACTCCACAGCCCCTCCAGGGTTACCTTAGGCCTCTGTGCTGCCTCTCTGATTAATGTCCTCCTTGCCCGGTCTGTGAGTTTTGGTGTGCGGCCGTCTCTTGGCAGGTTTGCTGTTGTGCCATGTTCTTTCCATTTGGTTATGATAGAATTCATGGTGCTCCTAGGGATAATCAAAGATTTTGATATTTTTTTTATAACCTAACCCTGACTTGTTCTTCTCAACAACATTGTCCCTGAGGCCGCGTACACACGCGCGGACTGTTGGCCCAACCTTGTCCGCTGAACAGTGTTTGGGCGGACAGTCCGCTCGTGTGTGGGGCTTCAGCGGACAGTTTCAGCGGACAGTTGGCCGAACAAGGTCTTACGGAAATTCCGAAAAACTGTCCGCTGAAACAAGGTTTCAGCGGACTGTTCGCTCGTGTGTAGGCTTGTTCGGCCAACTAAGTCTCGCGCATGCTCAGAAAGGATTTCCACGTCGGAAGGTTGCATTGCAGTGTATAGGACGTCGTATTTTTCGTCCCGTCGTACGTGCCGTTCACGTCATCGCGCACGGTTTCAGCAAACTGTTCGTCCGTCGTGTGTGGCCATGTCCGTCCATGCTAAGTTTGAGTGGACTGTTCGCTCAAACTGTTGGACGGACAAAGTTGGGCCAACAGTCCGCGCGTGTGTACGCGGCCTTACTTGTATGGAGAGTTCCTTGGTCTTCATGGCGGTGTTTGGTTAGTGGTGCCTCTTGCTTAGATGTTGCAGCCTCTGGGGCCTTTCAAAAAGGTGTGTATATGTAATGACGGGTCATGTGACACTTAGATTGTACACAGGTGGACATCATTTCACTAATTATGTGACTTCTGAAGGTAATGGGTTGCACTAGAGCCTTTTGTGGTCTTCACAACAATACATACACACATGTCATTTATCATTTTTTTATTTCTGAAAAATTGTTTTATGTATATATTTTTCTAATATTACTTCCTCAACTTAGACTATTGTGTTCTGATCCATCACATATAATTCAGATTAAAAAAAACATTGAACTAAAGTCTGTAATGTAAGAAAAAAAATAAAAAAATAAAAATCATATATATATATATATATATATATATATATATATATATATATATATATATATATATATAATTATTTTTTTATTATTATTATTATTTACTTCATTGTCAAAAGTATTGGGACGCCTGCTTTGACACACACTTGAACTTTAATGACATTCCCAATCTTAGTCCCTAGCAGTCAATATTGAGTTGGCCCACCCTTTGCAGCTATGACAGCTTCATCTCTTCTGGGAAGGCTGTCCACAAGGTTTAGGAGTGTGTCTATGGGAATGTTTGGCCATTCTTCCAGAAGCACATTTGTGAGGTCAGGCACTGATGTTGGATGAGAAGGCCTGGCATCACAGTCTCCTCTCTAATTCATCCCAAAGGTGTTCTATCGAGTTGAGGTCAGGACTCTCTGCAGGCCAGTCAGGTTCCTCCACCCCAAACTCGCTCATCCATGTCTTTATGGACCTTGCTTTGTGCACTGGTACGCAATCGTGTTGGAACAGGACAGGAAGGGGCCATCCCCAAACTGTTCCCACAAAGTTGGGAGCATGAAATTGTCCAAAATGTCTTGGTATGCTGACGCTTTAAGAGTTTGATTCACTGGAACTAAGGGACCAAGCCCAACACCTGAAAAACAACCCCACACCATAATCCCCCCCTCCCCCAAATGATTTAGACCAGTGCACAAAGCAAGGTCCATAAACATGAGCGAGTTTGGGGTGGAGGAACTTGACTAGCCTGCACAGAGTCCTGACCTCAACCCGATAGAGCTCCTTCGGGAAGAATTAGAGCAGACACTGCGATCCAGGCATTCTCATCTAACATCAGTGCCTGACCTCATAAATGCTCTTCTGGAAGAATGGTCAAACATTCCCATAGACACACTCCTAAACCTTGTAAACAGCCTTCCCAGAAGAGTTGAAGCTGTTATAGCTGCAAAAGGGTGGGCCAACTCAATACTGAACCCTACGGACTAAGACTGGGATGCTATTAAAGTTTATGTGTGTGTAAAGGAAGGTGTCCCAATACTTTTGGTAATATAGTGTTTCTATACACTCACAGGCCCCTTTATTAGGCACACCTGTTCAATTGCTTGAGTAACCCAAATCAGCCAATCACATCGCAACTCAATGAATTTAGGCATCTAGACGTGGTGAAGACGACTTGCATAAGTTCAAACCGAGCATCAGAATGGGGAAGAAAGGGGATTTAAGTGACTTTGAACGTGGCCTGGGATTTTCACACACAACCATCTCTCGGGTTTACAGAGAATAGTCAGAAAAAGAGAAAATATCCAGTGAGGGGGATTTGGAAGGAAGGAAAATGCCTTGTTGATGTCAGAGGTCAGAGGAGAATGGGCAGACTGGTTCCAGATGATAGAAAGGCAACACTAACTCAAATAAACTGTCATTACAACCAAGGTATTAAGAATACCATCTCTGAACACACAACACATGGAACCTTGAAGCAGATGGGCTACAGCAGCAGACGACCACACCGGATGCCACTCCTGTCAGGTAACAACAGGAAACTGAGGCTACAATTCACACAGGCTCATCACTACATCAGTGTCACTGGTTCCCACAAAGTGTCTGTTAGTGTCAGACTATCGCAGTCCCGCTATAAGTTGCCGATCACCACCATTGCTAGTAAAAAATAAAAAAATAAATAAAAAGTTACAATATATATATATATTCTATACTTTGTATTAGCTATAACATTCACGTAAACCAATCACCAATCAAATTTCATTTATAGCGCAAAAAAAAAAAAAAAAAAAAAAGTTAAGATAAAATACCACCAAAAGGAAGCTCTATTTGTGGGGGAGGAAAAGAAAAATATATTTTTATTTTTTCATAACCTCTTGCCGAGCAGCCTGCAGCAGAACGGCAAGCTGGGCGAAATGACGTTACCTTATGTCACTTCGCCTTTTGGCCACTAGAGGCGCTTGTGCACGCAGCCAACGAGTGCCCGGCCGTTGGCCGTTATGACCGTTGGGACTCCCGCGATCCCTTGGTGACCGGGTTCTCTCAGGGGAGAGGAGACAGATCATGTGTTCATACTGATTATGAACACCGATCTGTCATCTCTCTTACCCTGTTTCCCCTGAAAATAAGACCTAGCGTGATTGTCGGTGATGGCTGCAATATAAGCCCTACCCCCTCCCCCAATAAGCCCTAGTTAAAGTCCTTGTAGGTCTTATTTTCAGGGTAGGGCTTATTTTGGGGGGAAACAGGGTAGGGCTTATTTGGGGGGTAGGGCTTATATTGCAACCATCACCGACAATCACTCTAGGTCTTATTGTCGGGAAAACAGTAGACATGTGCGATTAGTTTCGTACGAATTGAAAATCCGTCCGAATTTCCGTAAATTCGTACATTTGAGGGGGGATCCGAAATATGAATTGCTATGCTTCCGATTTTTGCCAAATTTTGTTGACGCATTTCGGATCCAAATTCCGTTCCAACGGAAATGTGACTGGTGTTTTGTTGACCAATCAAAGGTTTTCTTCTGCTGCTGAGTGGGGGTTGGGAAAATGACCTTTTTTAATATGGGAGTGGGAGACTGGTACTGGTAGTTGATGGGAGATTCAGAATCGGACAAAATAAGAATGTTCGTTAATTACGATTATTCGTTATTATGAAGTTAAAAAACCCAGGAAGTCAGCACAGCACAGGGATGGTGGGAGCCCCTCATAATGAACACAGTATGGTAATGGTGGGAGCCCCTCATAATGAGCACAGCACAGGGATGGTGGGAGCCCCTCATAATGAGCACAGCATAGGGATGGTGGGGGCCCCTCATAATGAGCACAGCGTAGGGATAGTGGGAGCCCGTCATAATGAACACAGGGATGGTAGGAGCCCCTCATAATGAACACAGCGATGGTGGGAGCCCCTCATAATGAACACAGCGATGGTGGGAGCCCCTCATAATGAACACAGGGATGGTGGGAGCCCCTAATAATGAGTGCAGGGATGGTAGGAGCCCCTCATAATGAACACAGGGATGGTGGGAACCCCTCATAGTGAGCACAGGGATGGTGGGAGCCCCTCATAATGAACACAGGGATAACGGGAGCCCCTCATAATGAGCTCAGCGCAGAGATGGTGGGAGCCCCTCATAATGAACACAGCGATGTTGGGAGCCCCTCATAATGAGCACAGGGATGGTAGGAGCCCCTCATAATGAGCACAGCATAGGGATGGTGGGGGCCCCTCATAATGAGCACAGCGTAGGGATAGTGGGAGCACCTCATAATGAACACAGGGATGGTGGGAGCCCCTCATAATGAGCGCAGGGATGGTAGGAGCCCCTCATAATGAACACAGCGATGGTGGGAGCCCCTCATAATGAACACAGGGATGGTGGGAGCCCCTCATAATGAGTGCAGGGATGGTGGGAGCCGGTCATAATGAACACAGGGATGGTGGGAGCCCCTCATAATGAGTGCAGGGATGGTGGGAGCCGGTCATAATGAACACAGGGATGGTGGGAACCCCTCATAATGAGCACAGGGATGGTGGGAGCCCCTCATAATAAGCACAGCACAGAGATGGTAGGAGCCCCTCGTACTGAGCACAGCGCAGGGTTGGAGGGAGCCAGTGGCATCGCTAGGGCGGCAGCTTTTGGGGCTTTAGCCCCGAATCTGGGGCCCATTGCCCCGAGTCTCTGCAAGGGGAGAGGAGGCTCTCTGGGGACCCTGGTGTAAGTGGGAGGCTCTGTGGGGACACTGATGTAAGTGGGAGGCTCTCTAGGGACACTGATGCAAGGGGGAGGCTCTCTAAGGAGACTGATTTTAAGGGAGAGGCTCTCTGGGGACCCTGATGTAAGGGGGGCTCTCTGGGAACCATGATGTAAGTGGGGGGGCTCTCTGGGGACCCTGATTTTAAGGGGGGCTCTCCGGGGATCCTAATGTAAGGGGGGCTCTCTGGGAACCTTGATGTAAGTGGGGGGGGCTCTCTGGGAACCTTGATGTAAGTGGGGGGGAGCTCTCTGGGGACCCTGATGTAAGGGGGGCTGTCTGGTAACTCTTATGTAAGTGGGGGGCTCTCTGGGGATATATACACACATGTAGACTTATATTGCTGTATATATATGTGTAAAAGAAATGTGTTTGATCTGATCACTCGTATTTTCTTAAAAACGCTCCACATCCTACAACTCATACCAGGTATGTATATGTATGAGATCAGCTTTCTATGGAACCTTCACACTTAAAGGGGTTGTAAAGTAAAATTTTTTATTTTTTTAAAATAACAAACATGTCATACTTACCTCCACTGTGCAGCTCGTTTTGCACAGAGTGGCCCCGAACCTGCTCTTCTGGGGTCCCTCGGCGGCTGTCTCTGCTTCCTCCCGCAGGTGCTTCTCACGTTAATGCGAGCTCCCTCGCATTGGTGAGAAGCACTGCGGGCACGCTCCCGTGATACAGCCGGCGGCTATAGCCGCTCGCTGTATCACAAGGCCCCGCCCCCGGCGCGCTGCGTCATTGGATGTGATTGACAGCAGCGCGAGCCAATGGCTGCGCTGCTTTCAATCCATCCACTCCAGCCAATCAGCGGCCAGGCTGAGCGGCGAAGAGGACAGCGGGGGCGAGCGCGGGATTTTCGAGGGGTCAGGTAAGTAAAACGGGGGGACTGGGGGCGCCGGCAGTGTGAGATGTTTTTTCACCTTAATGCATAGAATGCATTAAGGTGAAAAAACATTTACCTTTACAACCCCTTTAAGCTGCCAAACTAGATTGACCGGCTCTACCTTTAGTTACACCTGGAGCTATCTACAGTCTAAACAAGGCCAACTTTGTATAGACAATGAACAGCCCTAATCATATGTAATTATGTCTATTCAGCCAGACCAATGTTCTACACAGTAGCCATGGGTGGGTGTGATGTTGGAAACAGTAGACAAGACGTAACAGTTGTTCAGACAGTTGGTATTGTTCAGACATCTCTAGTATTATAGTACGGAGATAAAGGTGGTCTGAAGAGTCTATCCTCATAAGAGTCTATAGGAGAGTCTCTTATATAACCATTTGACCTCCGGAAGGTTTACCCTAGACATGTGCAATTGGTTTAGTTCCGAATTAGTTTTTTAACAAATTTTGACAAATTCGTAAATTTCCAAATTTCCGAATTTTCAAATTCCTGTATTTCAAATTTCCATATTTCTAATTTCCGTATTTCTAATTTCCAAATTTCAAATTTTCGTATTTCAAATTTCTCATTTCCAAATTTCCGTATTTTACATTTCCAAATTTCCGTATTTCAAATTTCCAAATTTCGGTATTTCAAATTTCCAAATTTCAAATTTTCATATTCCAAAATTTCCGTATTACAAATTTCCAAATTTACGAATTTCAAGTTTCCAAATTTCAAATTTCCAAATTTCCGTATTTTACATTTCCAAATTCCCGTATTTCAAATTTCCAAATTTCCATATTTCAAATTTCCGTATTTCAAATTTCAGTATTTCGAATCTTCATATTCAAAAAATTCTGTATTTCAAATTTCCAAATTTCTAATTACCGTATTTCAAATTTCCAAATTTTCCGTATTTCAAATTTCCAAATTTACATATTTCACATTTCCAAATTTACATATTTCACATTTCCGTATTCCAAATTTACATATTTCAAATTTCTGAATTTGTGAAAATTCAAAATTTCAGAAATTGTAAAATTCAAAATTTCAGAAACTCAACATCTTGGAAATTCAAAATTTCGAAATTAGGAAATTTCGAAAATTCAAAAATAAGAATGAAAATCTGAACATTCAAAAGAATAAAAATCGGAAAATTCGAAAACCTGAAAATCTACAATAAAAACTAATAATAAATATTAAATTATAGGTATTGGAATTTCCTTTCAAATTTGGCTGTTAGTGAACGTAACGAGTACGAATTTATCCGAAGTTACGAATTATCTGAAATAACGAATGCCGCATCTAAACGAATGAAACAAAACAATCTAATAATAATAAATAACAATAATAATAAAACCTTTTTATTATTATTATTTATTGTTAATTTGTTCCATTCCATTTGCTTAGATGCGGCATTCGTTATTTCGGATAATTCGTAACTTAGACGAATCAGAGTCCCATTATATCAGTCCCCCCCCCCCTTATATTAAGACCCCACTTAGAGATCCTCCATTACATTGAAGTCCCCTTATAACAGTGCTCTCCACCTTAGAGACCCCCAATTAAATTAGCGTTCCCTTATATCAGTCCCCTCCTGCCTTAGAGACCCCCCATGACATAAAAGTCCTCTTGTATCAGTGCCCTCCACCTTAGAGACCCCCAATTACATTGGCGTCCCCTTATATCAGTGCCCCCCCCCCCCCTTGAGACCAGCCATTACATTAGAGTCCCCTTACATCACTGCACCCTCTTGGAGACCCACAATACATCAGAGTCCCCTTATATCAGTGCTCCCCTTTAGAAAATAATTCATATGTGAAAAAATAATTGTGATTGATGGTGGAAACCCCCAAGAGTAATCCAGGTATTCTATACACTCCAATCTCATTCGAACATCTATACTGTACATTCTTGATACACATCATACTATATGAATAGTGGTGGAAACCTCCAATCCATTCCAAAATGTGTTCTGCTAATATCAAAGTTATAAAGTCCTTTTGAGTTGGATAAGTTGGATATTAGCAGAACACATTTTGGAATGGATTGGCAGTTTCCACCACTATTCATATAGTATTATGTGTATCAAGAATGCACAGTATATACACGTGTAGCACTGACCCCCGAAGGAGCTTCTGGTTTGAATTGGGCCAGCACTCTACCGAGAAACCCCACTTGCTTGACTCAAGCCCCTTGGCACAGCTGTGGTGCAATGCAATACAGTACAATATAAAACAATGCAAAGTACCTGTATTATACCTTCAGGATCCACTGGCTCCACCTGGTGGGGAAAAACAGTACGCCACACAACTGGATACATAACCAAAAATATTGTTTACTGCTGAATATTTAACTGGTGGTTACAGAAATTGTGCTGTCATCCCAACATTGGATGACAGCACGATATGTTCCAATATAAAACAATATAAACTGTTTACTTATGTATACATATATAGACCTGGGAGCTCCCACTGCTTAAAAGCTATATGTGAGGCCTCACTTAAAGTACTTTATCCGGGGTCTTCTTTTCTTCGCTAGCTAAAGTCACTCCTTTGTATTTGTAATCCAAAGTTCATGGAGGATTAAGCTGAAATGCTCCTGGTGCCACCCCAGTAATTTAATTACAACGTTTAAGGTGCCAAGGTAGATAGGCCTCAAGCCTGTTCAGTGTCAGTTGCTCTGCTATGCCTCTGTGGAACTACAGGTTCCAGTGAGGCCTGTATGTAAGTCTAAGTGCGTGCAAAGGTTAACAAACGGTGGGCTGTAACCTGCTCACCAACTGGATCAGAGTTCCGCATGATCACTTTGGTCCGATGACTGTAGCTTGCCTCTCCGTCAGCTGGGCCAGACACTCTATATCGCTCTGCTGAATCAATCTGGTTCTCCGATTTTCCGCTAAGTGTCTCTGGACCTTATTATTCCAGCCACCGTCTTTCAGGCTCCGTCCGGTCACCTCACAAACAAACAGGCTGGCGCTCTGTGATGGCTGTCGGCCGCTGTCTCTGGGAAGCCTCCCCGCAGATCCACACAGGCAGGCAGCGTGGTCCAAAGAGACCTAAAATGGCCGCTCTGGTCCCTTTTATCCCCTACCCAGCATGCACTGCGTAAGAGGGTGTTCATGGGTAGGTCACACAGACTCCTGGGTAACAAGGTCAACCTTCAGAATCCAAACAAACAGTCACTTCTTGTACAAGTCTATAAGTTGTTCTGAGGTGATAATAAACAGGTGCATTACCCATATTTGGTCACTAGATGGCTCTGGTGCGAAACCACAGTAATGTCCATTAACTTACATTAAAGTATACATAACCACATTAATAGGCAAGGATGGCAGCGCTACACACTATATTACCAAAAGTATTGGGACTCATATAATCATGCTGTTAGCGGTGAGGGGAAAAAAAAGCCAATTATGATCTTCTGTTTACTTCACGTGATCAGCTGTCATTGGCTGACAGCTGATCACGTAGTAAGGGGCTGGGATTGGCCCCTTACTCAGATCTGTGATCTGCCCCCTACTGTGATCAGCCAAGTCTTGTGGACTCGCTGATCACAGAGCATGCCGCGTGCGCCCCGCATGCTCGGGAGAACGTACATGGCCGCCCTCCGGGCAATTTAGACCCATGCTGTAACCGTCTTTCAGCTATAGCGTGAGCCCGAGGAGGCTAAAGTAGCGAGGGTGCTCAATGTCATGGTCATGAAGGGGGTAAAACCTTCCAGAGCTCAAGTGATAATTTGAATCACATTAAAAATAAAAGAAATGGGTTTGATCTGATAACTCGTGTTTTCTTAAAAATGGTCCTACAACTCATATCAGGTGTATGTGTATGAGCACATCATTCTATGGAACCTTCACGCTCAACCTACCAAACTAGATAGACTGGCTCAACCTTTAGTTACACCTGGAGCTATCTACACTCTAAACAAGGGCAGCTTTGCAAGATCAATAATCAGCCCTTATCGTATTGTATGCAATTATGTCTATTGATTGAGACCAGCCTTCTAATTAGTAGCCATGGGTGGGTGTTATGTTGTAAACAGTAGACAAGTGGTAACATTTGCTTAGACAGTTGTTATTTGAACATCTCTAGTATATAGTAAGGAAATATAGATGGTCTGAAGAGTCTATCCGGGTAAGAGTCTAACAGCGGGTCTTCGAGTCAGTGTCTCGTGGTTGGTGAGGATGAAGATTTAGGAAAGAAAACGAAGGTCCAACTATATATATGTATTTGCTCTAAATTCAAAAAAGAAATGAAGGTTGTTAGTCCTAAATATAAGCACAGAGTACAGACAGAATAATACTTTAAATACTTTCAATTCTATACCTTATCCCAACATTTTGGTGACCAGAAGAAGCTCTGGAGGTTTGGGCTCTCACCCAGAAGTGTGCTAGAACCTTAGGAGTCTGAGCCACACATCGATAGGGGAAGAAGCTTGGGGTCCTGGAATTGTAATCTGGACACCTCGAACCAGAAGAATGGAAGACTGAACAGAAGACTGACCCGCGGAGCAGAAGATTGGAAGACTGTGAATGGAAGACTCAGCTGTGGAGCAGAAGACTGAAAGAATGTAAAGGGTAGACTCACCTGTGGAGCAGAAAACTGGAGGATTGAAGAGAAGACTGAACCTTGGTGCAGAAGACCTGAACCGAGTATTGCAAAAGTAACTTAAAGTTTGGCACTCCAATGCCGTAAGTATTTCATGTTTCCTTTTATGTAGTATAACTCTATGGTTTCCCTCCATTTTGTAAAGTGCTGAGCAGATCGTTGGTGGTGCTGGTGCAAGGATTTTTGTCTCCACAGGCAAAGGTGCATTTTGGTGTCCCCCCCCCCAACCGTTCTCCTGCCACCTCACTCTGCTTCACAAGGTAACCCCCATATGGAATACATTTTATTTGTGCTCTATTAAGTTATAGTGGTTCAGTGGCTGCAATAATAACCCCCAGCACTGGTTTCCATGGCTACGTTAATAACTCCCAGTATCCGTGTCAGTCGCTGCAGTAATGACCCGCAACTATGGTATTAGTGGCTGCAATAAAAAAAAAAACAGCATTGGTCTCGAAGGCTGCAATAATAACCCCCAACTGTGGTGTCAGTGGCTACAATAATAACCCCCAGCACTGGATTCTGTGGCCACAATAATAACCCACAGCATTGGTGTCACTGGACACCATATTAACCCTCAGAATTGGGGTGAGGGGCAGCAATAATAACCCCCAGCATTTATGTCAGTGGCCACAGCAATAACTCCCAGTATTGGTCTCAGTGGCAGCCATAATAACTCTCAGCTTTGGGGTTGAGTGGTTCAGTGGCTGCAATAAAACCCCCCAGAACTAGTTTCCATGGCCACATTAATAACTCCCAGCATCAGTGTCAGTTACTGCAGTAACGACCCCCTGAACTATGGTATTAATGGCTGCAATAAAAAAAAAAAACAGCATTGGTTTCAGTGGCTGCAATAATAACTGCTAACTATGGTGTCAGTGGCTCCATCAATAACTGCCAGCATTGGTGTCAGTGGCCACAGTAATAACTCCCAGTATTGGCCTCAGTAGCTGCAATAATAGCCCTCAGCTTTGGGATGAGTGGCATCAGGAATAACCCCCAACTACAGTGTGTCAGTGGCTGCAATAATAACCCCCATCACTGGTTTCTGTGGCCAGAATAATAACCCCCAGCATTGGTGTCAGTGGCCAGAATAATAAAACCCAGCATTGGTGTCAGTGGCCGACATAATAACCGTCAGTATTGGGGCAAGTGGCAGAAATCATAGCCCCCAACTATGGTGCCAGTGGCTGCAGTAATAACCTGCAGTATTGGTTTTTAGTGGCTGCAATAATAACCTCCAGCATTGGTGTCAGTGGCCACAATAATAACCCCCAGTACTGCTGCCAGTAACCACCATAATAACCCTTAGAATTGGGGTGAGTGGCAGCAATAATAACCCCCCAACTATGGTGTCAGTGGCTGTAATAAAATAACACCCAACTATGGTGTCAGTGCCCGCAATAATAACCCCCAGCATTGGGGTGAGTGACAGGAATAAGAACCCTTAGCATTGGGGAGAGTGGCAGGAATAATAACCCCCAGCATTGGGTTGAGTGACAGGAATAAGAACCCTTAGCATTGGGGAGAGTGGCAGGAATAATAACCCCCAGCATTGGGGTGAGTGACAGGAATAAGAACCCTTAGCATTGGGGAGAATGGCAGGAATAATAACCCCCAGCACTGGTTTCCATGGCCACAATAATATCTCCCAGCATCAGTGCTAGTTGACAGTTGCTTACCACCACACCAGTCATATGATGACATTGTACTGCACTGGTGACAGTATGTAAAAAAAAAAAAAAATTAATTTCTTGATTTTCAAAAAAGTTACTTCAAAAAACTTCCCTACTACTAAATACCTTGGACTGTCTATTTTCCAAAAAGTGGCCATTTGGGGGATATTTGTACTGTCCTGGCATTTTTTGAGGCCTCAAGAAACGAAATAGGCCATCAGTACATCAGGACTGATCGACGGTATACCTTTCACACAAACCAATCAATATACACTTTTTGGATTTTTTTTTTTTTTTTTTTTACCAAAGGCGTCCATTTTGGCCTAAATTTATGAAGAAATTTGATTTTTGAGTTCGGGTAGTTAAATCACAAAATGTACTAAAATCTTAATTATCAAACTAATTTGAAAATGTAATTTATTTCTCCATGAGCGTAAGCTACTATTGCATCATGTGACGTCATTATACGAATGAAACAAATGCATTTGTTAAGTTTTATATAACTTTTATTTTTTTCGTATTCGTGGACCTTTGTTACTATGGGGCCAAGTCACTAATGTTTACTGCATGCGATAACATGGTCACGTGGCTAATTTGCATAAATGATTGTACGCGATAAATAAGGTCCAATTCAGAAAAAAAGAAAAGTCGTGAAGTATGACTTATGAATAATGGATGACTCATCAGCTGTCAACGGCTTCCACGCTGACAGCTGAATGTGAAAAAAAACATGCCGGCAATGAAACCAGGGTCCGGTATGGATTTTAACCACTTCCGGACCGCCCACCGTGGATATTCGTCACTATTTTGACGTTAAACGCCGATAGCTGCCATAACACTGGTATTTTTATTCATGGCAGGCGGTCCGCTTTAACCACTTGCCAACCAGCCTCCGTTAATATATTGCGGCAGGTTGGCACAATCCTGCGAACCGTCATAGCTGTACGTCGGTCCCTTTAATTGCCACTTATGGGCACTGATAGGTACCACTAAGAGGTGGCGCTGATGGGCCGCACTATGTGGCACTGATCGGCACGGATAGGTACTGGTGTCACTGATTCAGAGACACTTATGGGCACTGATTGGCAGCACTGATGGACACTGATAGGTGGCACTGGTGGGGACCGATAGGCAGCACTGATATGCACTGGTGGGCACTTATGGGTGGCACTGGTGGGCATTGTTAGGTGGCACTGGTGGGCCCCAAAAGGCAGCACTGATATGCACTGGTGGGCACTGATAGGTGGCACTGGCAGTTGGCACTGGTGGGTACTGCTTAGCAGTAGGAGTCTGAGCCACACACACATCCCAGTTCTGTGAGGAGAGAGAGAGATTGTGAGTCCCTACAAGCTGGGAACCACGATCTTTCATCTTATATAGTCAGTCCCTCCCCCCCCCACAGTTAGAACACACACCTAGGGAACACACTTAACCCCTTGATCGCCACCTAGTGTTCACCCCTTCCCTGCCAGTGACATTTACACAGTAATCTGTACATTTTTATAGCACTGATCGCTGTATAATTGTCAATGGTCCCAAAAATGTGTAATATATCTGCCATAATGTCGCAGTCCCAATAAAAAATGCAGATCGACCCGCCATTACTAGTAAAAAAACTTCAGTACAATCAGCCTATTGGATTTTGTTGCATGTGATCACTTGCTGGTGGCTATAGCCATTAGCAATGATCATTGCGTTCTGCCAGCCAGGAAGGTTCCTCACCAGCAAAGCACAACAGAGCTTGCAGGAGACATTCCCCCATCAACACTGTCGGTGAATTGAGCAATTTTCTTCCAGCAAATTGTATCATCTGTGATCTTCCTTAAGCTAGTCATACATTATGCAACTTTCTTTCCTTCAACCACGGGTTGAAGTAAAAATAATTGCTTGATTCCCCCATCGATACAGTTAGTGTTGATGGGGGAATCCCTCCCGTGGTGCTACTGTTTTCTGAAGGCGGGAAGACTTCCACACCAGCAGAATACAATGATCATTGCTGGCCGGCAGTAATTGCAGGAAAAAAAGCCAACAGGCTGGTTGTACTGAAGTCGATCGGCAGATAGACTTCAGTACAACCAGCCTGCCCATCGATGGAACAAAATCCATTGGGTTCAGCAGTAATATTAATCCATCTATGCAGGGTTGTCTTTAATATTTATTGGGCCCTGGGCAAGCATTTTCTTGCCCACCCCCCCACATCATTACACAGGAATCCTCCCCCATGCTGCTCCCATCATTACACAAGACCCCCTCTCCCATACTACCCCCATCGTTACACAGGACCCCTCCCCATCTACCCCAATCATTACACAGGACCCCTCCCCATCTACATCATCATTACACAGGACCCCTCCCCATCTACCCCATCATTACACAGGACCCCTCCCCATCTACCCCATCGTTACACAGGACCCCTTCTCCCATACTACCCCCATCGTTACACAGGACCCCTCCCCATCTACCCCTTCATTACACAGGACCCCCTCCCCATCTACCCCAATCATTACACAGGACCCCTCCCCATCTACCCCCATCGTTACACAGGACCTCTTCCCATCTACCCCCTTCATAACACAGGACCCCTCCCAATCTACCTCATCATTACACAGGACCCCTTCCCATCTACCCCCATCGTTACACAGGACCCCTCCCCATCTACCCCCATCGTTACACAGGACCCCTTCCCATCAACCCCTGTCGTTACACTGGACCCCTCCCCATCTACCCTCATCATTACACAGGACCCCTCCCCATCTACCTCCATCATTACACAGGACCCCTCCCCAACTACCCCCATCAGTACACAGGACCCCTCTCCATCTACCCCCATCATTACACAGGACCCCTCCCCATCTACCCCCATCTTTACACAGGACCCCTCCCCATCATTACACAGGACCCCTCCCCATCTACCTCCATCATTACAAATGGACCCCTCCCCATCTACCCCTTCATTACACAGGACCCCTCCCCATCTACTCCCATCATTACACAGGACCCCTCCCCATCTACCCCCATCATTACACAGGACCCCTCCCCATCTACCCCATTATTACACAGGACCCCTCCCCATCTACCCCCATCATTACACAGGACCCCTCCCCATCTACCCCCATCATTACACAGGACCCCTCCCCATCATTACACAGGACCCCTCCCCATCATTACACAGGACCCCTCCCCAACATTACACAGGACCCCTCCCCAACATTACACAGGACCCCTCCCCAACATTATACAGGACTCCTCCCCATCATTACACAGGGCCCCTCCCCATCTACCCCCAACATTACACAGGACCCCTCCCCATCATTACAATGGACCCCTCCCCATCAACCCCATCATTACATAGGACCCCTCCCCATATGATTCCCATCATTACACAGGACCCCTCCCCATCTACTCCATCATTACACAGGACCCCTCCCCATCTACCCTAATCATTACATAGGACTCCTCCCTCAATATGACCCCCTTCATTACACAGGACCCCTACCCATCTACCCCCATCATTGCATAGGACTATTCCCCCCATATGATCCCCATCATGACACAGGACCCCCATCGCACATCATTATACAGGACCCCCTCCCCATACTACCCCTATCATTACATAGGGCCCCCTCCCACATACTACCCCATAATTACACAGGACCCCCCTTCACACATCATTACACAGGACCCCTCCCCATCTACCCTCATCATTACACAGGACCCCTCCCCATCTACCTCCATCATTACACAGGACCCCTCCCCAACTACCCCCATCAGTACACAGGACCCCTCTCCATCTACCCCCATCATTACACAGGACCCCTCCCCATCTACCCCCATCTTTACACAGGACCCCTCCCCATCATTACACAGGACCCCTCCCCATCTACCTCCATCATTACAAATGGACCCCTCCCCATCTACCCCTTCATTACACAGGACCCCTCCCCATCTACTCCCATCATTACACAGGACCCCTCCCCATCTACCCCCATCATTACACAGGACCCCTCCCCATCTACCCCATTATTACACAGGACCCCTCCCCATCTACCCCCATCATTACACAGGACCCCTCCCCATCTACCCCCATCATTACACAGGACCCCTCCCCATCATTACACAGGACCCCTCCCCATCATTACACAGGACCCCTCCCCAACATTACACAGGAACCCTCCCCAACATTACACAGGACCCCTCCCCAACATTATACAGGACTCCTCCCCATCATTACACAGGGCCCCTCCCCATCTACCCCCAACATTACACAGGACCCCTCCCCATCATTACAATGGACCCCTCCCCATCAACCCCATCATTACATAGGACCCCTCCCCATATGATCCCCATCATTACACAGGACCCCTCCCCATCTACTCCATCATTACACAGGACCCCTCCCCATCTACCCTAATCATTACATAGGACTCCTCCCACAATATGACCCCCTTCATTACACAGGACCCCTACCCATCTACCCCCATCATTGCATAGGACTATTCCCCCCATATGATCCCCATCATGACACAGGACCCCCATCGCACATCATTATACAGGACCCCCTCCCCATACTACCCCTATCATTACATAGGGCCCCCTCCCACATACTACCCCATAATTACACAGGACCCCCCTTCACACATCATTACACAGGACCCCTTTCCATCTAACCCCATCATTACACAGGACCCCTCCCCATCTACCCCATCATACATAGGATCCCTCAGCCCATACGATCCCCATCATTACACAGGACCCCGTCCCCACAGTACCCCTATCATTACATTGGACCCCCTCTCACTTACTACCCCATTACACAGGGCTCCCCCTCACACATCATTACACAGGACCTCCTTCCCCATACTACCCCATTATTACACAGGACAACCTCCCCCATACTACTCCTATCATTTCATAGGACCCCGCTCCCGCATACTACCCCGTTATTACACAGGACCCTCCTCGCACATCATTACACAGAATCCCCTCCCCCATACTACCCCTATCATTACATCCCCTCCCCCATACTAACCCTATCATTACATAGGACCCCTCTCTCACATATGACCCCATTATCACACAGGGCCCCTTCCCCCCCCCCACCACAGACTCTTGCATTGCACCCTCCCCAGCTATCTCACCTTGATAGTGTCCAGAGGATGTCAGCCAAACACCAGGCACACCCCGCCGAACCCTCTGGCCAAGAAGTTATTCAGCGGGCCAATGGTCTGCAGTAGGGATGAGCTTGGAGTTTGCGTCTAACTCATGTTCCTTTCTAACATTACCTGTTCGCTTGTTCACCGAACAGCGAACAATTCGGGATGTTCACGGCAAATTCGAAAAGCCTGGGAACACCCTGTACAAGTCTATGGGAGAAATCTAAAGTGCTAATTTTAAAGGCTAATATGCAAGTTACTGTCATAAAAAAGTGTTTGGGGACCTGGGTCCTGCCCCAGGAGACATGGATCAATGCAAAAAAAGGGCGTTTTTTCAGGAGCAGTGATTTTAATAATGCTTAAAATGAAACAATAAAAGTGTAATATTCCTTTAAATTTCATACCTGGGCAACCCCACGTCATTTTTAAAAAAAATTTGATGCAGGATTCCCCTTAATATACATACCAGACCTGAAGGGCCTGGTAACTGAATTTGGTGGAACCCCACGCTTTTTTTTTTTATCAATGACTTTCAATGACTGTTCTCTGTATTACGGGGAGCCGACAATTCATTATAGCCGTGAGTGATTTTAAATGACTTTTTTTCCTGCAGAAATGACACTTTGTGCAGGGACAGTTCTAAGCATGGGAAACATGCGCCCCTTCACAGGCACACTATAGACACCCCCCAGGTACGAAACTTAACCACTTTCAGACCGGACCATTTTGCTGGTAAATGACCAGAGGTCTTTTTACACTTTGGCACTGCGCTGCTTTAACTGGTAATTGCGCGGTCATGCAATGTTGTACCCAAACAAAATTTGCGTCCTTTTCTTCCCACAAATAGAGCTTTCTTTTGATGGTATTTGATTGCCTCTGCGATTTTTATTTTTTGCGATATAAACGTAAAAAGACCGCAAATTTTGAAAAAAAATGATATTTTCTACTTTTTGTTATTAGAAAAATCCAATAAACTCTATTTTAGTCATACATTTAGGCCAAAATGTATTCAGCCACATGTCTTTGGTAAAAAAAAAGTCAATAATTGTATATTTATTGGTTTGCGCAAAAGTTGTCACATCTACAAACTAAGGTACGTTTTCTGGAATTTACGCAGCTTTTAGTTTACGACTGCCTATCTCATTTCTTGAGGTGCTAAAATGGCAGGGCAGTACAAAACCCCCCCAAATGACCCCATTTTGGAAAGTAGACCCCCTAAGGAAATTGATAAGAGACATGTTGAGCCCATTGAATATTTTATTTTTTTGCCTCAAGCGATTGAATAATGACAAAAAAAAAAATTTTATTTTTTTTTTTACACAAAGTTGTCACTAAATGATATATTGCTCACACATGCTATGGGCGTATGTGAAATGACACCCCAAAATAAATTCTGCTGCTTCTCCTGAGTATGGGGATACCACATATGTGGGACTTTTTGGGAGCCTAGCCGCGTACGGGGCCCCGAAAACCAAGCACCGCCTTCAGGCTTTCTAAGGGCGTAAATTTTTGAGTTCACTTCTCACTACCTATTACAGTTTTGAAGGCCATAAAATGCCAAGATGGCACAAAACCCCCACAAATGACCCCATTTTAGAAAGTAGACACCCCAAGCTATTTGCTGAGAGGCATTTTGAGTTCATGGAATATTTTATATTTTGCCACAAGTTGCGGGAAAATTACAAACTTTTTTTTTTTTTTTTTTTTTTAACAAAGTTGTCACTAAATGATATATTGCTCATGCATGCCATGGGCATATGTGAAATGACACCCCAAAATAAATTCTGCTGCTTCTCCTGAGTACGGGGATACCACATATGTGGGACTTTTTGGGAGCCTAGCCGCGTACGGGGCCCCGAAAACCAAGCACCGCCTTCAGGCTTTCTAAGGGCGTAAATTTTTGAGTTCACTTCTCACTACCTATTACAGTTTTGAAGGCCATAAAATGCCAAGATGGCACAAAACCCCCACAAATGACCCCATTTTAGAAAGTAGACACCCCAAGCTATTTGCTGAGAGGCATGTTGAGTCCATGGAATATTTTATATTTTGCCACAAGTTGCGGGAAAATTACAAACTTTTTTTTTTTTTTTTTTTTTTTTTCACAAAGTTGTCACTAAATGATATATTGCTCACGCATGCCATGGGCATATGTGAAATGACACCCCAAAATAAATTCTGCTGCTTCTCCTGAGTATGGGGATACCACATATGTGGGACTTTTTGGGAGCCTAGCCGCGTACGGGGCCCCGAAAACCAAGCACCGCCTTCAGGCTTTCTAAGGGCGTTACAGTTTTGAAGGCCATAAAATGCCAAGATGGCACAAACCCCCCCCCCAAATGACCCCATTTTGGAAAGTAGACACCCCTAAATTTAGGGGTACACTAGTGAGACTAGGTAATAAATGGCGGGTGCCCTGAAACTATAAAAAAATAACTAACCAACCAGCGTCACCTGTAACAGTTATATGGTGATCACTGGTGAAAGGGTTAACTAGGGGGCAATTAGGGGGCTTTATGCGGTAGTATATGGGGGTCCCTGGCGCTATAAAAAGCTGCAGCGAACCTAAATACCTACCTGCCTAACTAGCGTCACCTGTGACACTAATACAGCGATCAGAAAAACGATCGCTTATTAGGCTGGGTTCACACTGGAGCGATGCGGGAACGCCACGAATGCGCGGCGGGTTCCCGCATCGCATGCCTCCCGGCGGCAGTTCACACTGCCCTATGCGAACTGCTGGGAGTGTCAGTGAAATGTTACTGACACCCCCAGATCAGTTCGCATATCGCAGTGCGATCTGCAAACTCGGATCGCATGGTGTGAACACCCATGCGATCCGATTCTGCTGCGGGCCAAAAAAAGGGTCCCGTGCGAATTTGCGGCGGGTGCGGCGGGTGCGGCGAATGGCTGAACTCGAATCGCACAGAGATCGGATGTGATTTGCACTGCAGTGCGGTGCGAATCACATCCGTTCTCATAAACCGCTGCAATGTGAACCCAGCCTTAGTGACACTGGCGACGGGGGGTGATCACGGGGTTAAACCTTTATTGGGGGGGTTAGGGGGGTACCTTAGAACTAAAGGGGGCTAACCCTAACTGCCCTAACAGTTATTACAGTCACAAATGACACCAATGCAAAAAAAAAAAAAAAATGACATTGGTGTCACTGTGACTGGGGGGCAGGGGTAATTGGGGCTCACACACCCCCTTTACCCCCCGATCAGGGTAAAGGGGGTGTGTGAGTGTGCCTGGCATGTTCTACTGTGTGTGTAGAGTGTTGGTGCAACTTACTGATCCGCTCTCCTCCGTGTCGGAACGAAAAATACCGACACGGAGGAGAGAATACATCACTTCCTCTCCTGTGTTTACATTACAGGAGAGGAAGTGATGTCACCGGGGATTTCTATTCGTCGGGAGCGATCGCGAGGGGGTGGCCATGAATGAATGGCCGTCCCCTCATCCGGGATCGCTCCCGAACGAATACCGACCGCCGCAGGCACCGGGCGGGGGCCCGATCGGGCCCCCGACCCGCGGGAGGCAAGGGACGTACATGTATGTCCTTATGCCTGCCCGTGCCATTGTACCGACGTACATCGGCGTGCGGCGGTCGGCAACTGGTTAAAGGAATATTACACTTTTATTGTTTCACTTTAAGCACTATTAACCACTTGCTTACTGGGCACTTAAACACCCTTCCTGCCCAGACCAATTTTCAGCTTTTGGTGCTCTCACACTTTGAATGACAATTACTCAGTCATGCAACAGTGTACCCAAATGAATTTTGTGTCCTTTTTTTCCCACAAATAGAGCTTTCTTTTGGTGGTATTTGATCACCTCTGGGGTTTTTATTTTTTGCGCTATAAAAGAAAAAAGACCGAAAATTTTGAAAAAAAACGCATTTTTATTTGTTTCTGTGATAAAATTTTGCAAATTATAATTTTTTTTTCATAAATTTTGGCCACAATTTATACTGCTACATATCGTTGGTAAAAATAACCCAAATTAGTGGATATTATTTGGTCTTTGTGAAAGTTAGAGAGTCTACAAGCTGTGGTGCGAATCATAAAAAATTGATCACATCTGATGTACTGGTGGCCTATCTCATTTCTTGCGACCCGAACAAGTCAGGAACGTACAAATACCCCCCAAATGACCCCTTTTTTGAAAGTAGACATTCCAAGGTATTTACTAAGATGCATGGTGAGGTTTTTGATGTTGTCATCTTTTTCCCACAATTCTTTGCAAAATGAAGATTTTTTTTTTTTTTTTTTTCCCTCACAAATTTTTCAATGTAATAGGTTATTTCTCTCACATGGCATGTGTATACCACAAATGACACCCCAAAATACGTTCTGCTACTCCTTCTGAGTATAACGATACCAAATGTGTGAGACTTTTACACAGCCTGGCCACATACAGAGGCCCAATATTGAAATAGCACCATCAGGCGTTCTAGGAGCATAAATTACACATTTCATTTCTCAACCACCTATTACACTTTTGAAGGCCCTGGAGCACCAGGACAATGGAAATGCCCACAAAGTGACCCCATTTTGGAAAGCTAACACCCCAACGTATAATCTATGAGGCATAATGAGTCGTTTGAATGGTTCATTTTTTGTCCAGAAGTTTTGGGAAAATGTGGAAAAAAAATGAAAACGCATTTTTTTTACGCAAAGTTGTCCATTTATAAGATATTTCCAACACATAGCATATACATAGCAAAAATGACACCCTAAAATACATTTTTCTACTCCTCCTGAGTATAACGATACCAAATGTGTGAGACTTTTACACAGCCTGGCCACGTACAGAGGCCCAATATTGAAATAGCACCATCAGGCGTTCTAGGAGCATAAATTACACATCTTATTTCTCAACCACCTATTACAGTTTTGAAGGCCCTGGAGCACCAGGACAATGGAAATGCCCACAAAGTGACCCCATTTTGGAAAGCTAACACCCCAACGTATAATCTATGAGGCATATTGAGTCGTTTGAATGGTTCATTTTTTTCCAGAAGTTTTGGGAAAATGTGTAAAAAAAATGAAAACGCATTTTTTTTACGCAAAGTTGTCCATTTATAAGATATTTCCAACACATAGCATATACATAGCAAAAATGACACCCCAAAATACATTCTTCTACTCCTCCTGAGTATAACGATATCAAATGTGTGAGACTTTTACACAGCCTGGCCACATACAGAGGCCCAATATTGAAATAGCACCATCAGGCGTTCTAGGAGCATAAATTACACATCTTATTTCTCAACCACCTATTACAGTTTTGAAGGCCCTGGAGCACCAGGACAATGGAAATGCCCACAAAGTGACCCCATTTTGGAAAGCTAACACCCCAACGTATTATCTATGAGGCATATTGAGTCGTTTGAATGGTTCATTTTTTTTCCAGAAGTTTTGGGAAAATGTGGAAAAAAAATGAAAACGCATTATTTTTACGCAAAGTTGTCAATTTATAAGATATTTCCAACACATAGCATTTACATAGCAAAAATGACACCCCAAAATACGTTCTACTACTCCTCCTGAGTATAACGATACCAAATGTGTGAGACTTTTACACAGCTTGGCCATATACAGAGGCCCAACATGCAAGGAACACCATCAGGTGTTCCAGGGACACATAGCACTGGTCCAGGCAGCAGACAGGGACTTGGTCAGCAAAAGTGAACACAATTTTCCAGGCAACAGGCAGGTATACTGTCCATAGTCAATATTGGCAGCAGGCAGGGATACTGTCCATATACAGTCCAAGGTCAGTGCAGGCAGAGATCGTCAGCATTGCCAAAATATTGGTCCTGGTAGTAGGCAGGAACATGGTCCATCCATGTGGTGTGGTCAGTTCATGCGACAGGCAGAGGCATGATGGTATAGGTCCTACAGGCAGCAGGCAGAAGTACGGCCTTGTTCAGGACAGAATGGGGATAGGGGTAGAGGCTTCTCCCACCCAAATCTCTTTGAAGCCTCCGAGTCTCCAGACCCTAATCTAGGAATGAGAAAACAAAGGAAATTGTCTTCTTCATCCAAAAAATCTATTCTGGAGCCCCTCACATATGTGAGACCCCTGTTATGAATCCCACTAGTCCACTGAGAGGGTACAAGATCAGTCCAAGAGGCAGGCAAAAGGCATGGTCAAACAGTCCAGGGTCAGTTCCAGATCAGGCAGAGGTATGTACAGAATCAGTAGGCAGAAGCATGTTCGAATAACAGTCCAAGGTCAGTTCCAGATCAGGCAGAGGCATAAACAGAATCAGTAGGCAGAAGCGTGGTCGAATAACAAGCCAGGGTCAGTTCCAGATCAGGCAGAGGTATGTACAAAATCAGTAGGCAGAAGCGTGGTCGAATAACAAGCCAGGGTCAGTTACAGAGCAAGCATAGGCATAAGGGGTTTAAAGGTAAATGGCAGGAAGTGAGGGTTAGGGTTACCATACTTCACTAATAATTCACTAAAGTATGGTAACGGCGGAAACAGTCACCTATGCAGAAGCCTGGTTGGGAAGGGCATTGGGCACAATGATAAGTGGTGTCTCTTCTCACTCCTCGTTTGCTGCACACCCGACATTTTTTCTGATGTCTTCGGCCTGTTGGTTTGGGAGGGATTTTGTCAGGAAAGTGGCGTTCAGAAAGTCTGCTAATTACATCGGATCGAATGTTTTGTGGTGGGCCGTTGGGGTATATAAGGGCAGTGGTGATTTCATCCTGGTAGCCAAGGAAGGGTATGGGTCTTTCTGTGGACTTACGATAAATGACATATGTGTTGTATATGGCCAAATTAAAGAAATAAATTGAAATTTTTTTATACCACTTGTATGTTCTTCTCATGGCAAGATAGGGTTCGAGCATCTGGTCGTTCAAGTCGACACCCCCCATGAACATGTTGTACTCATGGATACAAGTGGGTTTTTGTATTGGGCCATCCCTCCTGGTGATCTCAACAAAAGTGTTGTTGTGGATCGAAGAAAGCATATAGACATCCCTTCTGTCCCTCCACTTCACAGCCAAAATTTCCTCATTCCGTAAACTCGCTGCTTCGCCTTTTCTTAGCCTTTTGTTGACGAGGCTTTGAGGAAAGCCCTTCCGGTTCGTTCTTACGGTGCCACATGCTGGAGTTTGCATTCTATGGAGGTTGCGGAACAGGGGTAAACTTGTATAAAAATTGTCCACATACAGATGGTAGCCTTTCTCAAGGAGTGGGTTTATGAGTTCCCAAACAACTTTTCCACTCGATCCGATGTATTCGGGGCAATTAGGGGGATGTAGCTGGCTGTCCTTCCCTTTGTATACCATGAAGGAATATGTATACCCTGTGGCTCGGTCACACAACTTATACATCTTCACTCCATAGCGGGCCCTTTTGGAGGGAATAAATTGCTTTAGCCCCAGCCTGCCAGAAAATTTTATCAGGGACTCATCCACACATATGTGTTGGTCTGGGGTAAACAACTGGGGGAAAATCTGAGAAAAATAATTTATTAGTGGCCGAATTTTGTAAAGTTTATCAAAATTTGGGTCATTCCGGGGAAGGCACTGGGTATTGTCATTAAAGTGTAGGAATCTCATTATCGTTAGATATCTGGTCCGGGGCATTATTGAGGAAAAGATGGGCATGTGATAGATGGGGCGGGATGACCAATATGCACGTATTTCATTTTTATCGTTTAGTCCCATACAAAATGTGAGGCCCAAAAAAATTTTAAACTCCTCCACTGTTAGGGCTCTCCACTCGTAGGGACGGGCATAAGAGGACGTTGGGTTGCTTGCAATAAATTGTTGGGCATATAGGTTGGACTGGACCACAATGGATTCAAGCAAGTCCTCTGTAAAAATTAGGTAGAAAAAGTCCATCAGGGAAAAATTTTGTGTGTCCACCTGGACTCCTGGGTTGGCAGTGAAAGGGGGAACGTTGGCTTCTCCTGAGTTAGGAGGAAGCCACAAGGGGTTCTGGAGGGAATAGGGAAGGCTGGCATGGGACCTAACCCTTTGGGGCCGAGTTGACACCCCACTGGTACGTGGCCTTTGCCAAGGTACTGTGGTGCCGGTGGATGGCACTGGGTTGCCGGTGGATGGCTCTGCGGTGCTGGTGGATGGTACCGCCTCCTCACCAGTGCGCCTTCGTCTGACGGGCGGACTATCATCTTCCTCCTCTGAGGCTGTCATGGTACCGCTGCTGAGGACAGGCTCGTAGTCCACGTCAGAGTCACAATCTGAATATGAGGAGGAATCCGAAGCGGAAACCTCCCCGTTGCTCTCGTCGGCTGCAAGGATATCATATGCCTCCTCAGCTGAATACAATATTTGTGACATTTTTTTGATCACAAATGGCACTGACAGGCGACGCTGATGTGGCAGGTGACACTGACTGCACTGACGACACGTGGCACTGACGACACGTGGCACTGACGACACGTGGCACTGACGACACGTGGCACTGACGACACGTGGCACTGGAGGCAGATGGCACTGGAGGCAGATGGGGCTGACAGATGGGACTGGCAGATGTGGCTGGCAGATGTGGCTGGCAGACAGATGTGGCTGGCAGATGTGGCTGACAGATGTGGCTGGCAGATGTGGCTGGCAGATGTGGCTGGCAGATGTGGCTGGCACTGGCAGATGGCACTGGCTATTTGCTCTGGATAATTGCTCTGGCAAATGGGGCTGGCAGATGGCACTGCGGCTGGCAGATGGCACTGGCGCTGGCACTGGCAGGTGGCACTGGCACTGGCGGCACTGGGGCTGACGGCACTGGGGCTGACGGCACTGGCACTGACGGCACTGGGGCTGACGGCACTGGGGCTGACGGATGGCACTGGCGCTGGCAGGTGGCACTGGCGCTGGCAGGTGGCACTGGCACTGGCAGGTGGCACTGACACTGGCGGCACTGGCACTGGCGGCACTGGGGCTGACGGAACTGGGGCTGACGGCACTGGCAGGTGGCACTGGCGCTGGCAGGTGGCACTGGCACTGGCAGGTGGCACTGGCAGGCGGCACTGGCACTGGCGGCACTGGCGGCACTGGGGCTGACGGCACTGGGGCTGACGGCACTGGGGCTGGCAGGTGGCACTGGCTGGTGGCAGGTGGCACTGGCGCTGGCACTGGCAGATGGCACTACTGGCAGATGGCACTACTGGCAGATGGCACTGCTGACAGATGGCACTGGGCTGACAGATGGCACTGGGCTGACAGTTGGCACTGGCACTGGGGCTGACAGATGTTAGTCACAGTATAATTCAGTGTTACACTCACAGATCCTCTCTCTCCTCACACGCTGTCTCTGTGTGAGGAGAGAGAGACACGGCAATGGGAGATGATCTCATTTGTTTACATTTGAGATCATCTCCTATTGGCAGCTGTGATCGCTCTGTGAACGGCCGCTTTGATTGGCCGTTCACGGCGATCTGTATTCGCCTGTCTCCGGGAGACACGGCGGATACAAAACTTCCGCGATGCGCGCCCCCGGCGGCGCGCATTGCGGAAGTAAACACAAAGCCGTCCAGGGACGACCGCCCGGACGAACCCGCCTGCTCTACGGCCGTCATTCGGCTATAGGGCGGGCGGGAGGAGGTTAAAATCACTGCTCCAGAAAAAACAGCCATTTTTAAAACTTTTTTTTGCATTGATACATGTCCCCTGGGGCAGGACCCGGGTCCCCAAACACTTTTTAGGACAATAACTTGCATATTAGCCTTTAAAATGAGCCCTTTCGATTTTGAACGTTCGAGTCCCATAGACTTTAATATGGTTCTAAACTGCAGCCATTGGCTCTTGCTGCTGTCAATCAAATCCAATGAATAAGACGCCGGGGGACGGGGCCGAGTCCTACATTCTGCATCTATGGATGCAAATGCTGGACTTGGGAGTGCACCCGCAAGGTAACCCCTGGGGAGAGCGCTTCTCCTAGGGGGTTATATGATGCGGGGGGGGGAGCTGATGTCCTTGCCGGGGGACCCCAGAAGAGGATGATCGGGGCAACAAAGCTTTACAATCACTTTAAGACTTCTTCTATCTGTGGCACCAAGGCTGTCCCCAGTAAGGCAGAGTATTCTCAATCTTCTAGGGGCAGCACAGTGGTGTAGTGGTTAGCACTTTCACCTAGCAGCAATAGGGTCACTGGTTCAAATCCTCGACCACAACACCATCTGCCTGGAGTTTGCATGTTCTCCCTGTGCCTGCGTGGGTTTCCTCCCACACTCCAAAGACATGCTGGTAGGTTAATTAGATGATGCCTAAAATCGGTAGTATCTGTTTGTAAGCACGTCTGAACCCTAGAGGATAAGGATAAAGGATCATGCCACACCCAGATGGACACCAGTAGCAAGCCCCCCAAGGTGATTTTGTTCACATAGGCAGCACAGTACAAATCACTCATTCATTGAGATTAATGATACTCAGCATTCCCCAGGATCTAGTTGGAAAGATGGTGGTAGCACCCTCTACTGTGCAGTAGGTAGATTTACAATTTTTTATCTTTGTATCCATAACTGTAAACTCCAAAATAAACTAAAAAAAAAAAACCTTTTCTTTCTAAAATTATTTTTGGGCTGCCCTTTTGTAGTTTAAGGTGATTCTATTATAGGCTTGTATAGAGCGTTAAACATGTGCAAAGTGCTATACATTCTGTCCAATCACATTAGTCCCTGTCAAAGAACTTACAATTTAAGTTCCTTAGCTCACATACGTGGGTCAATTTAGACAGGAGCTGATAAACCCAGGACCAAGTTTTTGGAGTGCTGGACACTCCGATCAGACACTTACCATTTTTTGGCAACGCAGTGCACTACTGTACATGCATTGATGTGCATTACTGCAACGCAGAGATGTAAACGGGCCCCTTAATGCCCTTGGGGGCCCATTCAAATTTATGTATTGTGGCAACGCATGGCAGCACACCTGTTCTAGGTGCACTGCAATTCCATCCATTGTGAATAGTTCCCAAAAGCATTGAATATAAAGGCCAACGCACAATGCACCATAGTGCAACACAACACAGATACTGTACGTTGTGTTAAAAAGGGTCATGCACATTTTTTCACCCGTGACAGTGGTGCCAATAAGTAATGAATTGGCTGCCTATATGCAAGGCACATTACTGCATGTTAGGTATGATCCCTCAGACCTTTCACCATTTTAATTGCCCGTCTCATCAACTGATCTTACAGCCCTTAGCCCTTGTACACACGGTCGGAGATTCCGACGGAATGTGTCCGATCGGACCATTTTGTTGGATATTCCGACTGTGTGTGGTCTCCATCGGACTGTTTCCGTCAGAGTATCCGATGGACCAAGTTTTCCAACTTGTTGGTAAAATTTTCAGACAAAATGCTCCGATCGGACATACTCCGATCATGTGTAGAGAATTCCGATCGGACAAAGTGCCACGCATGCTCAGATCAAATTCCTACATCAAAGCTATTGGCTACTAGCCTGATGGTAGTCCCGTTGTAACAAAATAACGTCATATCGTTCTGAAAGATCGGATTTTCCGACAACTTTGTCTGACCGTGTGTATGCAACAGTTTCGGACAAAATCCGACGGATTTGGTTGTCGGAATGTCCGACCATGTGTACAAGGGCTTAGAGCGCTTTCACACTGCCCCCTGCTGTATTTTAGCAGCAGTGCGGTTGCAGCACGGTTTACCATCGGATTTCATGTGGGTTAGCTGTGCTTTCCCATAGACCAGTGGTTCTCAAACCTGTCCTCAAGTTCCCCCAACAGGTCATGTTTTGAGAATTTCTCTTAATAGATATGATAAGATAAAATAGCTGTCCAAAATACCAAGCCATTAAATCCGATTTAAAGCATCTGTACAATATAAAGGAAAACCTGCAAACATGGCCTGTTGGGCGTATTTGAGGACAGGGTTGAGCAGTGCCGGTGCATCCATAAAGGGCGCAGAGCACTGCCCCCTCTCTCCTGGCACCGCTGTATTGCCATAGATAGATTTATGCATTGCCCAAATGCTGTGTGTTCGCTGTTCACTCAGCTGTGTGTTAGCAAAGCAAAGGAATTTATTTTGCTAACACTGAGCCGCCTCTCAGCCAATCAGGTGCTTAGGTCTGTTACCTGTAACCTGATTGGCTGAAATGTCAGGGGCTGTGATTGGACGCCTGATAGAAAGGACAGAAAAACATCGAGGAGCATGCAGGACACCGCCGCTGACCCGCTGCGAGACAGGTAAGTGCCAGGCAATGCACACTGGCAGCCTTTGATGAGGCACAGTAGCAGCTATGGATGAGCACACTGGCAGCAATTGATGGGACACAGTAGAAGAAATTGATGGCACAGTTGCTGCAATTGATGTTTTTTTTTTCCAATTTGTTTGTGCCCCACCAAAAATCTTTAGCACCAGCCGCTAATGGGGTTGCGAACCACTGCCAGAGACTTCTATTATGTCCTGCATGCATTGGTGCACTTTCAGAAGATGCACAAAAACTGCGAGACTTAATAGAAGTGGAAAAACCATGCTGTGGCCAAAGATTGGGGTGAAGCCACCTTGATTTAGGCCAGTGTTTCTCAACTCCAGTCCTCAAGGCACCCCAGCAGGTCATGTTTTCAGGCTTTCCATTATGTTGCACAGGTGATTTGATCAGTTTCACAGCCTTAGTAATTACCACGGCCGTTTCATGGGAGGGAAATCCTGAAAACATGACCTGTTGGGGCGCCTTGAGGACTGGAGTTGAGAAACACTTATTTAGGCATCGATGACCTATGGTCATAAAAGTGTTAAACAGAAAACGTTTAATTTTGCTATCAATTAAAGGCAGAGGATATATAGGGGACACACCCAGTGCCTGGATTTCATCTCCCCAGGGCTGGAAGCATGAACAGTGGAAGGTAAGAAAATGGAGACATGAGCTGACATTGGGCTCACTAGAGTTGCCACCTCATCCCTTTAAAACCTGAACACATATTAATTACACAGGTTCTGAGGGTAATTAAATGCAGATAAGGCCCTAACTGAGTTTAATTACCACCTTAATCAGCCACAGAACCTGTGGAATTAATATGTTCAGGTTTAAAGGGATGAGGTGGCAACCCTAGGGCTCCCCCTGTCATGGTTGGCCAAATCAAACAATGGTTTCCCAATGCGAAAGGGGGATCTGATGTGTTGATTAGTTCCAAAAACCTTGTCTGACCAAAGGCCACATCTTGTGATTTGGGATCACGGAGCAGAATAACCGCAATTCTGCCGGCGATTACAAAATTCATAAAAAGTACAAACAACGCAAACACATAAAAATGAACACAACAATTAGTTGCCAGCTTAACACCTTAAGGTAATGGCAACACCTGAATATAGTCAAAAGTACAAAGAAGTACAGTGCAAAAGATATCCAATCAAAAAAAATGATGTATAAATAAGAAAAAAGTCCAAATATTCTGAAAAATGAACCACAAAGCCCAGACAGATATAGGCTGGGTTCACACTGCAGCGGTTTATGAGAACAGATGTGATTCGCACCGCACTGCATATAGTATGTATACAGATACAGATAGTATGGCTGAATTCGCATCGCACATGGCTCAAACTCGCACAGGACCCTTTTTTTGGTCCGCAGCAGAATCGGATCGCATGGGTGTTCACACCATGCGATCCGATTCCTGTCCGAGTTTGCAGATCGCACTGCGATATGCGAACTGATCTGGGGGTGTCATTAACGTTTCACTGACACTCCCAGCAGTTCGCATAGGGCAGTGTGAACTGCCACCGGGAGGTATGCGATGCAGGAACCCGCAGCGGATTCGCGGCGTTCCCGCATCGCTGCATTGTGAATTTTTTAAAAAAGAGAGAATATTTTGTTAAAAGAAATGCATTTTTCTTCATTTCTGTTATAAAACATTGCAAAATAGTAATTTTTCTTCATAAATTGTGGCCAAAATTTATACTGCTACATATCTTTGGTAAAAAAATAATCTAAATACGTTTATATCAAACCTGATGTGCTGGTGGTCTATCATTTTTTGAGACCCTAACAAGCCAGGAAAGTACAAATACCCTCCAAATGACCCCTTTTTTTGAAAGTAGACATTCCGAGGTATTTAGTAAGACCCCTTTCACACCAGAGCACCACAAAAACAGCACTAAAGTGGCAGTAGATTTTCCTGTGCTTTGGCAGCATTTTAGTGCCGTTTTTTGGGTGCTAGTGGGCATTCTTTTTTAGGTCCCGTGACAACCGGACCTTAAAGTGATTGTAAAGGTAATTATTTTTTTTTTTTTAAATAACAGACATAATCATACTTGCCTCCACTGTGCAACTCGTTTTGCACAGAGTGGCCCCGAACCTCCTCTTCTGGGGTCCGCCGGCGGCTCCTCCCAACATCAGATAACACCCTGGGAGAAGCGCTTCCCCGAGGGGATTACCTTGCGGGTGCTCCTGAGTCCAGCATGCAGCGTTCATAGAGGCCGAATGCAGGACTTGGGGGCCCCCCCCCATCACTCGCATCATTGGATTTGATTGACAGCAGCGGGAGCCAATGGCTTCACTACTATCAATCTATCCAATCAAAGAACCCTGGTCAGAGAGCGTGTCCCCGCCGGGTCAAGTTCGAGGGTAGCGGTTCTCTGCTTGTTTTACACTGCCACACATGTCATTGATGCCTGGAATCTACTGTCTGGAACTGTACCGTGTCGGAGTGGAGTTATACTCATCCCGCGTTCCTGCAACTCCAAGGATACACAAATAAAGTATTTTGGCGCTGCAATGAGCAGACTATATCAGATCAAATTCAGATCGTATCGGAGTGTTAATATAAATATTGAGTATCTAGTGCAGCCGGCTTTGAGAAGGTGCATGCACTCGAAACATGTCAGCCACGGTTGCTAGGACAATGATAAGCTTTACGATTCAGTCCATCAGAGACAACTTCCGCCCCTTCTGGTCCCGATTCCGAGTGACTGCCGCTTCCGGTTCTCAGCACGAGTGCTCTGCGGGTCCAGCGGCTGTGCTGTGATCCACTGAAGATTTTGTGCAGGTTGCTGTTCTTCCTTCACCTGCAATGACCAACACCCGCCACAGCAAACAAGGGTAAAACCTTACCCTTGAGCGCACCCTCCACACCCTCAATGCTCTCTCTATGCCATCCTGCAATCCCATGGCCCACATGTCTATCCCAACCGCATTAAGGTGCACCCCATCGTCCCAGAGGTAACGGCAAGTATCCACCTCCAACTCCAAAAGCCTAATAGCCAGCCCCCCTTCTTCACCACAAACCTACTGACCTCCTTGTTAACCTTCTTGCTTGCTTTATTGACCCTCTCCACTGATCTCGCCAATCTCCATGTGGTCTTGGCAATCATATCTGACCACACTATCAACATCTTGGGAAAAGCCTCAGAGGTGCAGGAAATCAAACTTGATATCCCACGTGATGTCCAGTTTTGACCTGAGCCTAAATCATTCCCCCCCCCCCCCACATGTAACACTAAAATATCCAGGGGCCTGTCCAGCCACGCAAAACAGTGTACTTCAGGCACAATTCTGCACCAGAGCATGCCTGGAAATCCCAACCACCATACGCAACCCTCCCATCTGGAAATGTCCAATCGTCTACCCCCTGGGCGCACATCTCCCCTCCTCGCCCCCCAGCAGACATAGGAATGACCCATTATCCAAACCAAACCCTGCATGCCACCTGCAAAAAAAGAAAAGAAAACCTACATAACAGTAAATCCGAAAATTCTCACAAACAAACCCATGCCGACATCCACCCCTATCACCTTTCTGCCCTATATCTCCAACAGTTCCGGTCTAACATAGGATCGAAACCTTTTTGACTCCCATCGACCAATCCTTTTGACCGACTCCTCATCCAAACCCCATCTCACTGCTTCCATAGCTGCCCCTAAACTGGAATATCGACAGCGACTCTCCATTCTCATGAACTAAGAAGGAGCCCCTTCCTTCTGGACGTATCGCCAGGAAACTCTTAACTGTGGAAACAGGGCACATAGGAGAACCTGACACTGCAAAAACCAGTACCTCTTTACCCCTCCCTTCCTGATACATTTTTGACCTCTTCATCCGCATAGCCAACCTATCGTCACTGCAAGTGACCTCCTCAACCCCCAAACCCCCTGTTCCTTTTTTCTAAGGGCTAACTAATTTTCCAATCCTAAATGCCCCAAAAAACGCTAGTGCAAACGCAGTTTGAAACAGAACCCTTTCGTACTGCGATAAACAAATCACCTGTAATTGCTCAATTAGTCTGCCAGCAAATCAAACGACATGGGACGTCTGCCATCCTTGTGCTGCCGACCTTTCCTGTACCCCTTCACTGCCTGTCTAACCCAAAAATCCTCAATGAAATACTGTTCCCCATTTAATTCAAACCAAAAGGCAAGGCCTGCCACCTTCTTTCCTATTCCGGAAACCGACACACCTTCTAAATTTCGAGACACAAAGTATATCACCATCATCCCGTATGCTACCCCCAGTCCCAACTTGTGTCCACAGTGACTCCCATTCAGACCACACGTTACTGTAAGCTGCCCAGGTCACCTCACTCACTGACCATTTGATCCAGCCAGAGACTCATCCAAGGCAATCTTTCATAGTCCCGAGGGACAGGGGACCCCGTGCGTGTCCGCCACAGGTGCCAATTTCCGGAACTTGTCCCACTGAAAGCGAGACAGCGCATCAGCAATGCCGTTCTCAACTCCCGGTAGGTGCACCGCATGTATAAAAATATTCAATGCACCTTAACACCAAATGTCTCATCACACCACTGGCAGGGATGCCACTGACACTTTGTTTATGACCTGGCCCACACCCAAGTTATCCCCATGGAAGCGGACCTTCAGATCCCTGAAGGATTTGCCCCATAGTTCCACCACCAGTACCACCGGAAAGAGCTCCAGAAGCACCATGTTCTTCAACAACCCCCCCCAATTTCCAAGAATCAGGCCATGGGCCCGCACTCCATCTGCCCTGCAAAAAGGCCCCAAACCCTGTGGATTCAGCCGTGTCCGTATATAACTCTAAATCAAAATTACCTGCCGGCCCCGACATCCACAAGGCCCTATCGTTGAATTGTTCCAAGAATAGGTGCCATATCCGCCGGTCTTCCCTATGTTCCCTCATCAATCTCACAAAGTGTTTTGGGGACTCCACCCCTGCCTGCAAGAGGTCCCACCAGCTGACGTTCCCTTCTCCACCGCTGCGGGGATTCTGAGCGACTCTTCTTCCTCCGACAAGGAGCGTTCCTCAATCCTGTCTTCTGCCCCCTGTGGCAGCCCCCCAGGTGACTTGTTGCCTTGCCCGGGCCCCTGGCACCGAATTCCTCCCAGTGCGCCTCTGCTATTCTTTCATCCTTGTCCCATCTCACGGCACTGGGCACCTCCGGGCATGGGATGGCCCGGCGGCCGTCACTGTGCTCTCCCGCGCCAAAGCTATTCCCCCGCTGTCCTGTCACATGACGGGCCTGCCATGTGTCCCGACAGTTCCCAAGGCCCGCCCGCTGATCTTCTCTTGCCGGCCTGTTGTCTTCCTGAGCCCCCCTCCTGAACCGCCAGCCATTTCGCCGGGGGCTCAGGAGTGCTGCCTGTGCTATTGGCTTCATGGTGCTGTGTCCTGCGAAGGGAATCTGGTGAGAGCCGGTCCGGCAGGCGGGACCGCCGAGCCCATGCCGGCTCCCTCCCCGTGGTGTAGGGCGGTGCAGACCTCTCTCCAAGGATCTGTGCCACTTGCTCCCTCAACCAGCATTCCCCCTTCTCTGCCCCTGAGGCCCTCAGCTGCTCCATTAGCTCTTCCAGTGCTGCCATGCTTACACGCTTTCACCTCTGCTCGCGCTGACGTTAGAGGGGGCGTACTTCTTTTCCCCGCCGACTCCTCCCCTTCTCGGACTCCTCCAATCAGCTTTCACATAACATTTTTCTTTGCTCACTGTAAACCCATTCATGCATAGCCCTCCGTCCAGTCTTTCCTTCTGTCTTTTCCTCCAGGCTATTCTTGACGTATCTAAAAGAGTTTGCAAAAAAAACGCAGATTGGGCTCATTTTTAAAGCTGCTTTTCTCCTATTAGAAGAACATCGTTTAGAAGAGCTGGGCAAACGTCCAGTGTTCATAGGGCCTTACTGGCAGTATTAGGCCACTTTGCACAAAGGGCACTCGCGTTCCCATGTGCGACTTTGTCTTACCGGTTCTCACACGATTTTCGCATGTCACGCATAGGGCAGCCCGTTCGCTTCAAAGCAAGGGCTGCCCTATGCATGCTTGTCACCCAAAATAAGCTCCTGCTCCCTTTTGGGCGATGAGTTTCATGTGATTTTTACAAGGCGTGTTTTGCCTCGATTGCAGCTTGATTCTACGACGATCGCAGTAAAATCGCACCGCTCTAGATTTACCATTTAAAATGAATGGCACTCAAACATGCACCACACGTTTTGCAGTGATTGCCACATCTTTTATAATTGCGGGCAGAATCGTGTTGGTTTTGCCTGCGATTCCAAATCACCAAGCGTGAAGTGGGGCTTAGGGGCTGGCTCACATCAGCCACTGCATTGCAAGTCAGCGACTGGTGTGCGGCACAGTAGTGCTAAGATCAACTCAGTAATGGCAAGCTGAGCTTGGCGCAACATACACTTTTTTTTTTTTAACAAACTTTATTGAGATGTCACACAGACATTGTGCCTGCAGCAAAGTGGTGTGAACCAATGTCCAAAATGTGTAGTTTTTTTTTTTTTTACAGCGTTGTACATCTCTTTTTAATAAAGAAATACTATTTTTGGATGTTATTCAGAGTGCCGTCCATCCCTTACAATTTTTCTGCACAACGCCTTATGGGCTACTCCTTTTGGCTAGGACTGAGGTAATTCTTGTTACCAGGCCTCAAGGCCAGCCATTGTACACGAAATGCCACTTTTTTACTTTATTTTTATTTTTTATTTCTTCACGTGTGTCTTCTTCACTTATAGAACACCAATTAGCCATAGCATTGACCACCCACCATAACCCCTCGAGGCATGTACTCCACTAGACCTCCACTTTCCTTATATCAGGGGTCTCCAAACTGTGGCCTGAGGGCTGGATGTGGCCCTTTGCTTGCCTTTGTCCAGCCCTTGAGACACTATTCCTTATACTGACACTGATGATGAGGCACCATTCCTCCTACTGACAACAGTGGGACATTATTCCTCCAACTGACGCCAACAATGGGTCACCATTCCTCCCACTGATACCAACAATACTGCATAATTCCTCCCACTGACACCAATGATGGGGCATTATTCCTCCCACTGACACAATGGATGGGACACTATTCCTCCCACTGATACCAACAATACAACATAATTGCTCCCACTGACAGCAATGATGGGGCACTAATCCTCCCACTGACACCAATAACGGGGTATTATGTCAGAAACCATGAAATCAGACCGAGACAGAAGCACAGTTAAATCACACTTGTTTAATAATAAAAGTAAAAAGAACAAACGTGGCCAAAAGATAGCCAACATTCAGTAACCAGAACGGATAGTCAGTTAAGCCAGAAGTCAGAGATCAAAGTAGTGGAACAGCATGCAGGATCTGGAGCCAGAAGGGATGTCAGCAAAGCCAGTCTTTAAACAGGAATGCAGGAGATGTTTCTTGTGATGTTGACCAAGGCAAAGGCAGAGCTCCTCTGGACTGGATGGATTAAGTAGGCAGGACTGACGAGCAGGATATCAACAGCTGAGTAACTGTGGAGAGAGATGGGCGCTGGCAATTAGCTGACAGCTGAGTGGCCAGCTCAGAGAAGGAAGGGCTGAGCCCAGCCCTGGGGCACAATTCCTCCCATTGATACCAACAATGCAGCATAATTCCTCCCACTGACCCCACTGATGGGGCACTGTTCTTGCCACTAAGACAAATGATGGGGCACTAGTCCTCCTCCTACTGACCACATTATAAAAATTCCACTAACCACCAAGACAAACATTGTGGACTCCCATTGATGCTGGGGCATTTTCTACTCTCACTGGCCACAGTCTGGGCCCGCTAAAGTCTGAAAAACAGGAAACTGGCCCTTTGTTTAAGAGATTTGGAGAACCCTACCTTATAAAGGGGATGACAGGTCAGGAAGCTGTAATTTGGCTAGTTTTATAAACAGGATCATATGTGTGCCGAGTCATCGTTTTTTTTTTTGTTGGCATGTTAATAGGAGGTAGTAATCATGACCGATGATGGATTTTCAACAAGGGACATTTTGGGGGATTTGACAAACGTTTGGGTACTTTTATTTCTGGTTTAGACGCTTAACAGGCGGTATATCAGTGGTTCTCAACTCTCGTCCTTAGGATCCACTAACAGGCCAGATTTTAAGTATTACCTTGGAGAGATGCAGACTAGAATACTGCAATCACTGAGCAGCAAATAATATCACCTGTGATGTATTTAAGTTATCTTGCAATCCTGGACTGTTAGTGGTGGGTCCCGAGGATGGGAGTTGAGAACCTATGGAGTAGGTTGATGTACACTTTAATATGCATTTACGTAACAAAGAAAAAAATATAATTTTGGTTTAGGATTTTTTTTTTAATGTGTCACCTATTTCTCATCACTCAGATACAAAGGGACAGATCCAAACCTCGCTCCGCCCTCTGCTACTTCTGTAAAGTTGAAGAATTTTCTCCTCTTTTTCAAGAATCGCCAAAAACAATTTTCAAAACGTACACAGGCTTTCAGCTTTGTCCTGCTGCTCGGATCATTTTCCTATTGTATGATCGTCTTTCTTTTCCCAAAAGACCAGCCTGATCAAATTAGTTGTAAAACAAATTATGGGACTAACGTGACTCCGTTGACCATATTGCTTTGGACGTGGCCATTAAAATACCAGTTTCCTCTAAATAACTGTCCAAATTCTGAAGGCGATGGCTGTTTCTACACCACGAATCGCACCTTGTATCCAAAGGCAGATGCTGTTGTTATCAGTCACAGGGATGTATATACGTCAGAAGAACTTTTACCTCCAGAATGGAGACCGCCTGACCAGTACTGGATCTGGTTTAGCATGGAGTCTCCAAGCAACTGTCTAAATTTATCTCTTATGGATAACAAAATTAACCTCACAATGACTTACCGTCTTGATTCTGATATATTTACACCATATGGCTGGCTGGAAAAATCAAATGGAGAAGAAACTTTTATAATCCCCAAAAAGTCATATATGGTGGCATGGGTAGTTAGCAACTGGAATACAAAATACAGCAGAACTAAGTATTACGAGGAGTTGCAGAAATACATTACAATTGATGTATTTGGAGAAAACCATTTGCCTCTACCATGGAATGAAACTTTTCAGACTCTCGCCAAGTACAAGTTCTACCTTGCCTTTGAGAATTCCTTCCATGAGGATTACATCACTGAAAAGTTCTGGAAAAATGCAATAATGGTGGGAACCGTGCCCATCGTCATGGGTCTCTCTCGTGAAAATTACGAGCGTTTTGTTCCAGCCGACGCTTTTATTCATGTTGATGACTTTTCATCTCCCCAAGAATTGGCCAAATATCTTTGGAGTCTGGATGAGGATGAGAACAGATACCAACAGTACTTTAACTGGAGGTTCAGATATCAGCCAGCCAAACCCAATGACATTTTTCAATCCGGGTACTGCAAAATATGTAGAGAATTAAAAGCAGTCTCTCCTTTTAGGACAGAACCAAGTATTGCTAAATGGTTCAAATGAACTTTCTGGATAGACAATGATGGTCTTGGGTAGATGGCGAGGGTCTTGGGTAGATGGTGAGGGTCTTGGATAGACAATCATGATCTTGGGTGGGCAGTGATGATCTTGGGTGAACAATGATGTAACAAAATGTTGATGCCGACAGATAACCATATGTATTAAAAGTTTAGTTTATCGTAACGTAAGGTTTTAGCTTTAGTTAATACTTAAAAACGATTTTTAGACTGCTGTTTAAGGAAGCTTCCAAATTGTCCATGTGATTGTCCCTTTGGTGTGTACAGCCTCTGAAAATGTCTGATGAGTGGCCAGTGGTGATCTTGGGTAGACAATCATGATCCTGGGTGGGCACTAATGATCGTGGGTAGACAGACATGATCCTGGGAGGGCAGCAGGGCAGGACTTGGGGTGGTTGGGCCCCCGGGCTTGAGTCACTTTCGGATCCTACCTTCTACACATTACCTTATTTATTGGTGTATAACAGGCGAACAGGCGCCGGTGTATAACACGCACCCCAAGTTTAGGAGGGGAGTTTAAGGGAAAAAACTTTTAGGAGGGAGGTTTAAAGAAATAACTTACATGTAAATACCCATCAGTGCAGCCTTGTCCAGTGTCATTGCAACCTTGTCAGTGTAGCCTTGAAGTAAAAAAATGGCGCCGCCGAGATAGAGTCCTGTGTATCTCGGCGGCTCTCGGGTCCTCTCGCAGTCTCGAGTGAAGCCGAGACTATCTGTACTCCTGTAATGTCCTGTTTTAGATGTACTGTGCAGAGAAATGGTTTCAATGACAGGGCAAAAAGAAGTGGTGATAAGGGACATCCCTGAGGTGTCCCATTTGAGATCTGGAAGGCTTCTGATAATACTCCATTGGCCTGTATTCGGGCTGCCGGACAGGAGTAAATGGAGGTAATCCACTGCAATATTTTACTCCCGAAGCCTCCATATCGTAAAACAGACAACATAAAATTCCAATTCACCCTGTCAAAGGCCTTCTCTGCATCTGTATTTATAAACACGCATTGTGTCTGAGTTTTATTTACTACATGCAGGAGATTAAGAACTTTCGTTGTGTTGTCTCTTGCTTCCCGTGTAGGAACAAATCCCACTTGATCCAGATGTATCATATTCGGGATGTACTGTTGAATTCTATTTGCTAAAATTTTAGAAAAAAGTTTAAGATCCAAATTAAGTAAAGAGATCGGGCGGTAACTTCCACAAGAGGCCGGCATTAAATAATTTGACCATATATGGAGCTAGTGAAGGGAACAAAGTCTTATACTATTGGGCTGTTAGGCCATCAGGGCCTGGAGCCTTACCCAGTTTAGTAGCCCTTACTGCTCCCTGAAGTTCTTCCATTGTTATAATTTTTTCAAGATTCTATCTATCTGAATCTGATAACTGGGGCATTTGTGAGCGTGAGAGATGCAAGTCTATTTGGGCTTGAGTAGGGGGCTTAGTCTGCAGATTGCACAAAGATTTATAAAATTCTTGAAATTCTCTAGCTATATCATAAGGTTTTATAACCTTAGGCCTATTCAATGAAACCAAATGTGGAATATAATTCATTTATTTCTGTTCTCGTAATGTTCTAGCTAAAAAGCTTCCACATTTGTCCCCTGACACACACGAAAATTTCTTACACATCTGTAGTGCCGCCTTGGCCTTATAATAAAGAATGTCTGAAATTTGTGTTCCTGTGTTGTGTTAACCTGGAGATCTTTCTCTAAGGATGGGGATAAGGTCCGTTTTTATGACAGGTCTCCAACGTAGCTAGTTCTTCCAACAATAATTTTAATTGTTCTACCCATTTCCGTTTAATCCTGGCTCCATGTTTAATTAATACCCCTCTAGCTTTATGTGCTTCCCACACAATTCCAGGGTCACAGTTTGGGGTATCATTAATTAAGAAATAGGAGAAAAATTCCTTAATTACATCCCCCAAGATCTCTTTATCCTGTAGAAGACTTTCATTCAGTCTCCACTGAGTTGGTTCCTTATTCCGAGTTTTCCTAGATCATATATCATAAAAATAGGTGCATGACCTGACCATGTTAGCTTCTTGTACTGAGTGAAGTTGAGCGTGTGGGACAAGAAAGTAATCTATATGAGAATAAGACTTATTTGGGGAGGAGAAAAAAAAAGTATAAAATTTCTCTGTGAGATGAAGTAAACACCATATATCAATCAATTGATTTTTATGTAAAATTTGAACAATGCGATTAAGTGCCCTACAGGAGATAGAAGACAATCCAGTAGAGGTATCCTCTACTGGGGTCAGTGGGACATTTAAATCTCCCCCAATGATCAACTGGCCCTCTGTAAATTAAATTAGTTGCTTGAGCACTTTACTCAGGAAGGTCTCTTGATGATCATTGGGGGCATATAACGTCGCCAATGTAATACCAACATCCCCCACTTTGCCATTCACGAAGAGAAAGCGTCCTCCGTGGTCACTACCCAAGTCTGAAAAGAGCCATGGTATCCTACCTGAGAGAAAAATAGATACCCCCTTCGATTTTGCATTTTGATTTGTAGCATGATAAACCGTCGGAAATGACCGACTTTTTAGGTTAGGTACTTTATCATCTCTAAAATTCGTATCCTGTATGAATGCCACATCTGATTTATAATGCTGCAGATCATGTAAAAGTATCTGTCTTTTTTCCGGTGTGTTCAGACCCTTAGTATTCAAAGAGATAACTCTGAGGGTCTCCATGGAATGACTCTACCAGAAGAGAAAGAGAAAACAAAACAAAACAGTTTCCCCAAAGAAAAAACAAGAAAAATAGCAGTAGGTTGCTAATAAAATGCTCACCATTTAAACCGGTCTCTGAGCCGGTCTTTAAAACCAGTCTTTAAAACCGGTCCCTTTTTAGGGTTGTGGACAGAGCTGGTAGAGCTCTGGGACAATCCGCTCCTCTTAATCATTTAAGATTTCATGGCTAACCAAAAATGATAGTAAGTGGAGGAAAATGGGAGGGGGGGCTAATTTCCAAATTAGAGCAATTAGCTAACATATTCCATTATTCTGTTAACTCCTGCTTGTTTACCAATCATAAAAATGTTCATCTAACCAACCATTTTATATTCTAATGCTGCGTACACACGGACCAGAGTCCGCTGGACAATTCGCCCGTGTGTGGGCTCCGGCGGGCTTTTTGTAGAAAGAAGTTTTGACTCAAAATTGTCCACCAATCCTGGGTGCTAGTCCGCCAGACTTTTGAAATGAACGGCCTTGCCCACACACGGAGAAAAGTCAGTTCATTTTGAACGGGGCACCAGGTAGATGGAACTAGCAAAGGATTTCAATGTTGCCACCTCCATTGGCGAGATTGACACCTCGCGAACCCCATCACCTGGTATGGAATTAATGGGGAAGCCCTATGCCGAAAAAAATGGTGTAGGGCCCCCCCTAAAGTCCATAGCAGACCTTTATCCGAGCACACAGCCGGGCGGTCAGGAAAGGGGGTGGGGATGAGCGAGCGCCCCCCCCCGAGCCATACCAGGCGGCGTGCCCTCAACATGGGGCGGTACTTTGGGGAAGGGGGGGCTATGCGGCCCCCCTACCCCACCCCAAAGCACCTTGTCCCCATGTTGATGAGGACAAGGGCCTCTTCCCGACAACCCTGGCTGTTGGTTGTCGGGGTCTGCGGGCAGGGGGCTTATTAGAATCCAGGAGCCCCTTTAATAAGGGGGCCCCCAGATTCCAGCCCCCACCCTATGTGAATGAGTATGGGGTACCTTGTACCCCTACCCATTCACCTGGGGAAAAAAGTGTACATATTAAAAAATACAACACAGGTTTTTAAAATACTTTAGTAGACAGCTCCAGGGTCTTCTCGCCTCAACTATCTCAACTATCTTCTGCTAGCTCTTTTACTAGCGGAGAAGCCTGGATTTCTCCTTCGTCGCCGCCGTCCGGGGCTCTTCTTCCGGCTTCGGGGTCTTGTCCCGCTCTTCGGTTCTTCTTGCCGGGCCTCCGCTTTCTTCTTCCAGCTCTTTAACTAGCGTTGGCCCGGTCTTCTGTCGCTGCTGCTGTCTGCTTCTTCTTCTTCCTTCTTCAGATGTTGACATGGCGCTCTCTCTGCCGCCCCTTATGATGTCACAGTCCCGGAGGATGCTGGGACTATGACATAAGGGGCGGGGTCACCACGTGACTTCACCCGGTGACCCCGTCCCTATATAAGTCGCTGTACAACGCGTCCCCAGAATTACGGCCGGAGAGAGTGTTGTGTCAGCATCGGAAGAAGAAGAAGCAGAAGGCGGTGGCAACAGCGGCGGCAGCGGCAGAAGACCGGGCCAACGCTAGTTAAAGAGCTGGAAGAAGAAAGTGGAGGCCCGGCAAGAAGAACTGAAGAGCGGGACAAGACCCTGAAGTCAGAAGAAGACCCCAGGGCGCCGGCGGCGGCAACGAAGGAGAAAGCCGGGTTCCTCCGCTAGTAAAAGAGCTAGCAGAAGATAGCGGAGGAGTCTGGCGAGAAGACTCCTGAAGACGTAACAAGAGAAGACCCCGGAGATGTCTAATAAAGTATTTTAAAAACCTGTGTTGTGTGTTTTTTTTTTTTTTTATGTACGCTTTTCTTCCCCAGGTGAATGGGTAGGGGTACAACATACTCATACACATAGGGTGGGGGGGCTTGTTAAAGGGGGCTCCCGGATTCTGATAAGCCCCCTGCCCACTGACCCCGACAACCAATGGCCAGGGTTGTCGGGAAGAGGCCCTTGTCCTCATCAACATGGGGACAAGGTGCTTTGGGGTGGGGGAGCCGCAGGGCCCCCCTTCCCCAAAGCACCCCCCCATGTTGAGGGCACGTGGCCTGGTATGGCTCAGGAGGGGGCACTCGCTCTACTCGTCCCCACCCTCTTTCCTGACCGCCCGGGCTGCGTGCTCAGATAAGGGTTTGCTATGGACTTGGGGGGGGGGCCCACACCATTTTTTTCGATGTGGGGCTTCCCCTTTAAATCCATACCAGGTGACAGGGCTCGCGAGGTGTCAATCTCTCCGATGGAGGCGGCGCCATTGACATCCTTTGCTAGTTCTGTCTACCTGGAGCCGCATTCAAAATGAATGGACTTTACTCCATGTGTGGGCAAGTCCGTTTCATATTTTACATTTTTTTCCCCTCCTGTTTAGTACTAGTTAGTTCAGTTTTAGCTGGACTCTCCTTATTTCCTCAATGTTCTTTCAGAGACAGGGCTTAGGAAAGGCACTGTCTTCTTATGCTTCAAAAGACTGGAAAACATACTCTCTGCTGCAATTATTGGGAGTAAAACTTCTGTGTCTTATTGAAATGTTAAGCTGCCTGCGGATTGCGCCAAGTTAGGGCTGAGAGCAATATGAGCTATCTACAAAGTTTCATCTGAAAATACTGAATATCATCTAGAGGCCAGCTGGAAGATCCTTCTGTCCATCCTCCACTGGAGAAGACAACTGGGAAAATCAACATTTGCTTTCCTGATGACAAGTCACTCAAATTCTACTGGGTTCTGAACTGAGAAATAAATAAGTAAATATAGTAAAGTGTATGTCAGTGTGCATAAAATGGTCTTTTCCCACCCTGGCCATCTGTCTTGTTCTATCCCTGACTACCTGTCATGTCCTCCCCTGACTACCTGTCTTGTCCTCCCCTGACTACCTGTCTTGTCCTCCCCTGACTACCTGTCTTGTGTCACCCTGGGCACCTGTCTTGTTCCCTTCTGAACACCTGTCTTGTCCTATCTCGAATGCCTGTTTTTTCCCATCTCAGATGATGCCTGTCTTGTCCCACCCTGACCACCTGTCTTGTCCCACCCTAGCTACTTGTCTTGTGCCATCCCGGATGCCAGTCTTGTCCCCATAGAACCTGTCTTGGGTCACCCCAGCCATCTGTCTTGTCCCCTCTGACCACCTGTCTTATCCCCTTCTGACCACATGTCTTGTGCCATCCCGAATGCCTGTCTTGTCCCACCCCGACTGCCTGTCTTGTCCCACCCCGACTGCCTGTCTTGTTCCACCCTATCTACTTGTCTCTTGCCATCCCGGATGCCAGTCTTGTCCCCTAACCACCTCTCTTGTCTCACCCTGACCACCTATCTTGTCAGACCCCAAACACCTGCCTTGCCTCCTCCTGACCACCCGTCCTTGTCCCCCTAACCATTTATCTTGTCCCATCCCAGATACCTGTTTTGTCTCCCCTTAACCACCTGTCTTGTCCCATCCTGGATGTCTGTCATATCTCCCCCGACCACCTGTTTTGTCCCACCCTGACCATCTGTCTGATCCCATTATGAATGTCTGTCTTGTCCTCTTCTGACCACCTGTCTTGTCCCACCCTGGCCATCAGTCTTGTTCCACCCTGACCACCTCTCTTGTCCCCCCCCCCCCTGCTCTTTGTCTTGTCCCACCCTGGTTATCTGTCTTGTTCGACCCCACCTGTTTGTCTTGTTGCACCTGTCTTGTCATACTCTGAATGTTTATCTTGTCCCTCCCCAGCCATGTCTTGTCCCACAGTGGTTGATTTTCTTGTCCAAGTGGACACACAACTGCAGTATTCATATGGGGGAGGGGTGTATAGTGAGGGGTACAGTGTTCTATAAGCTGGGGGCAGAGTGAACAGTGAGGGGTACAGTGTTTTACGTGGTGGGGGCAGGGTGACTAGTGAGGGGTACAGTGTTCTATAAGGTGGGGGCAGGGTGTATAGTGAGGGGTGCAGTGTTCTGTAGAGTAGATCAGTATGGGGTGAGGGGTGCAGGGTTCTGTGGGGTGGGGGGTGTATAGTGAGGGGTACAGGGTGATCAGTATGGGTGGGGGGGGTTCTATAGATCATATCAGTATAGGGTAAGGAGTGCAGGATTTTGTGGGGTGGGGGGTGTATAGTGAGGGGTAAAGTGTTGTACAGGGTGATCAGTATGGGCGGGGGGGTTCTATAGATCAGATCAGTTCAGGGTGAGGAGTGCAGTGTTCTGTGGGGTGGGGGGTGTATAGTGAGGGGTTCAGTGTTGTACAGGGTGATCAGTATGGGGGGGGGTTCTATAGATTAGATCAGTATAGGGTGAGAAGTGCAGGGTAGATGGGAGATGCAGGAAGAGGAGAAAGATAGCCTGGCAGGGTCAGTGGGGCCCAGCCGGCTGTACTAATCAGCATGCAGAGGGCAGCTGGTACTCATCATTTGGGCAACCAGCAGCGGATCCCTGTATCTTCCTGCAGCACATCAGCCTGGCGGGGGGGAGTCAGCACCTCAAGGGCGGGACACACGGGAGGGAGGCACACAGCCAGCCATTCTCTACACTTGCTCTCGCTGCTCCATGTCAGTCACCGGGAACCGATGTTCTGCTGAGAATGTTCCCCCTGACGGATACGGACCCCCCTGTACTGTGCAGGTGCAGCCCTTGCGCAGTACTAAGCACAACTAAGGCTCCGAAAATAGCCGAACCTGAACACAGTGAGTCAACTGTACATGGCGCCTGTAACAGGGCCGCTCACCACGCTTCGGGCACAGCCTCGCTGAGCTCTGCATATTTTTATTCTAATAATTCTATATATGTATGTCCACTTGGATGGTAGGGATCAAATCTGGACATAGAAACACCCAGGTACCACTGCCATATGGCTTGGGGACTTTAACATTGCCCTTAATCCGAGTGTAGACAGGCTTCGCGGTGGCTCTAACCCGGCGGCCCAGACGGGATCTAGACTGTGTCGTACCCTTAGGGATTTTTCACTGACTGATGTGTGGCGCCACAAATACCCCAAGACCCAGGCATTTTCATGCTTTTCAGCCACACACTCTACCATGTCCCGCATAGACTATATTTTGGCGTCGGGCGTCCTCCTCCCCCAGTTGAAGGATGTGGGGTTCCATGCGAGATCCCTGTCAGATCACGTTCCCTGCTGGGCTACCTTTAGGTTGGCACAGCAGGCGGGACCTCGTGTCTGGCGCCTCAACCCTTTTTGGCTAAAGGCGCTGGGGGAGCAGGATGACCTATCAGGGGAGTGGCGTCATTTTTTTGATGTTAATAAGGGGACAGCATCGGGTGGCAGTATTTGGAAGGCATTTAAAATTCATGCACAATCTATTTTAGTGCGGCGAATCAATAGACTGAAAAGTTCCTCTAAAATGCTAGCCAGTCAGGCGATGGAGCAGCTGGATGTTGTCACCTGTGAGTTTGTATTAAACCCCACTGCGGCGAACGCCTCGGCTCTCAAGCTCCAAACACGCATCCTAGACCAATTGCAATTCGAACAGGCCAGGCGAAAACATTTTTTTACGCAGCAGAAGATATTTGAGCAAGGCGAGAGGGCGGGTAAACTGTTAGCGTACCTCGCTCATCAGGATGCGAGACCGCCTGTAGTGGTGTCTTTAGCGGACGGGAGTGGGGCTCTTATTTCAGACCCGGTGACAGTCACAGAGATGTTCCGATCCTACTATGAAGACCTTTACGCCTCTCGTGTGGAGGTCACGCCTCAAGAAACCCGGACATTTTTACAGGATGTTTTTTTTCCACAACTCTCTGTGGTCCAGATCACTGAATTGGAGGCACCGATCAAACTTGAGGAGATTGAGCTAGCGCTCTCGTCCTTGGCCGCATCCAAGGCCCCTGGGCAAGATGGTTTTCTGTTAGATTTCTACGCCGCATATCCCGACGTGTTAGCCCCTGAGCTGCTTAATTTTTATACCTACCTTTTTGAATCCGACTGCCTCCCTGACACTTTACGTCAAGCGACGATTATAGTAATTCCAAAACCGGGTAAAGACCCACACCGCCCCGATTCGTATCGCCCCATTTCACTGCTACAGGTGGATATTAAAATATTGGCCAAAATACTAGTATCCCGGTTGAACCCCCATATCTTGTCCCTTATCCATCCGGATCAAACGGGATTCATGCCTGGTAAGGACACGGCGATGAATATCCGTAGACTTCATATGAACCTACAGGCTTCCCATGAGAATGTGGGTACTAGGGCCGTGATAGCATTGGATGCGGCTAAGGCATTTGGTGGAATGGGAATATTTGTGGGAATGCCTTCGACGATTTGGGTTTGGGCCTAACTTTATAAAATGGGTCAAAATTTTATACTTTTCTCCGGAGGCGCACGTGGCAGTGAACGGTTGGCTGTCTGAGCCCCTTCCCCTAAGGCGGGGGACTAGACAGGGATGCCCGCTGTCCCCGATCCTATATTCCCTAGCGGTGGAGCCACTGGCTATTTCCCTCAGATCCAATACCCACATTAGAGGCCTTAGGGTGGGATCCATAGTAGAAACCGTGAGCCTGTACGCAGACGACATGCTCCTATATCTTGAGGAAGGGGCACTCTTTGCGGGCTGCTCTTTGTACCATCGAGGATTTTGGTAAGCACTCGGGCCTCACTATTAGTGATGGACGAACTTCCGACGGGACGTTTCGCGAACGCGAAATGCGAACGGACCCAAACGTTCGCGAAACAGAACGTTCGCCGCGGGCCCCATTGACTTCAATGGGAGGCGAACTTTGCAAACCTTCATGTCGAATTTGCGGCCACGTGGTAATTATTAGGGGGTAAAACGTAGTCCCACCATCTGGACAATGACATAATACATGTATGAGGTGAATTTGGGATCGATAACTACAAGCATTTTTATTTTATTTGGGAAATTGTTCTAACAATTCAGGACTATGGAGCTAATGAAGGCAATGGAGGAGAGGGAAGGTCAGGGACCAGGGTAGGCAAAGAAGAGGGTGCAGGAGATGATCACCAGCAGCGTGACATACCGGAATGACACATGCACCGTGATAGAGGCATCTGACAGCAGCACCGTAATACAGAGCACTGACAGCAGCACCGTGACATACAGCGCTGACAGCAGCACCGTGACATACAGCGCTGACAGCAGCACCGTGACATACAGCGCTGACAGCAGCACCGTGACATACAGCGCTGACAGCAGCACCGTGACATACAGCGCTGACAGCAGCACCGTGACATACAGCGCTGACAGCAGCACCGTGACATACAGCGCTGACAGCAGCACCGTGACATACAGCGCTGACAGCAGCACCGTGACATACAGCGCTGACAGCAGCACCGTGACATACAGCGCTGACAGCAGCACCGTGACATACAGCACTGACAGCAGCACCGTAAGCAGCCCCAGGAGGAAGTCAGCACAGCACAGGGATGGTGTGATCCTCTCATAATAAGAACCCCCAGGAGGAAGTCAGCACAGCACAGGGATAGTGTGATCCCTTCATAATAAGAACCCCCAGGAGGAAGTCAGCACAGCACAGGGATATCATAAGCAGCCCCAGTAGAAATATGACACCGCTCAACCTCTTCAAAGAGGAGGGTAGGGGCATATAGTACGGTGTGCTTTTTTGGGTCAAGGAAGTGAGCCAAATGAATTAAGAAGGTCTGTGTGCTTGATTAAAAAAATAGTTTATAGACATATACATGGTCTACTGGTCACATGTGTTGAATTCCTCCGAGATCCATGCCTCATTCATTTTTAGAAATGTGAGGTAGTTAACACTGTGGTGAGCTAGGCGAGTACGCTTATCGGTCACAATCCCCCCTGCTGCGCTGAACGTCCTTTCGGACAGGACACTGGATGAGGGGCAAGCCAACAGTTCGATTGCAAATTGGGCAAGCTCTGGCCAGAGGTCAAGCCTGCCCACCCAGTAGTCTAGGGGTTCATCACTCCTCAGAGCGTCCACATCGGCCGTTAACCCAATGTAGTCGGACACCTGACGGTCTAGGCGTTCCCTGATGCTGGATCCGGATGACACCTGTCGATGGGTCGGCTGAAAGAATGACCTCATATCCGAAGTCACCAACACATCTTCAAACCGGCCTCTTCTTGCAGGCGCTGTTGGATTGGTACCCGCAAATCCTTCTCTGGGAGTGGGAATTGCTCCTCTGCCAGCGCACGCAAAAGCAGAATGCAGCATTTCTCGAAGCAAGGCCTGGAAGTGCTGCATTCTGACAGCCCTCTGCGACGGCGGTAACATTTCCGCCATTTTGTGTTTGTACCGGGGGTCTAAGTACGTTGCCACCCAGTACTGGTCCTTGACCCTCATGCTTTTTATACGGGGGTCCCTATTAAAACACTGGAGCATGAAGGCCCCCATTTGCACTAAAGTGGAAGCGGTGTGGTGGCCTGGCTCCTGCTCATCATCCAGGATAATGTCGTCCTCTTCATTCTCCTCTCCCCATCCACGCACAACAGGGATCCCAGAAAGGTTTAAAGCATGCTCTTCTTGCTCCTGCTCATCCGCCCCGGCACCATCCTCCTCTGACTCCTCATCAGACTCCTGTTGTTGACTTGTCTCAGATAGAGTAGCCCCCCCTGGGAATTCATCCAGCATTGCGACTTCCTCATCTTCCCGCTCCTGCTCCTCCACAGCCTGATCAATGACACGACGCAATGCACGCTCCAGAAAGAAGGCATAAGGTACCATGTCACTGATGGCGCCATGGCTGCGACTGACCAGTTTGGTGATCTCCTCAAATGGCCGCAGAAGTCTGCATGTGTCGCGCATGAGCAGCCACTGGCGCGGTGAAAAAAAACCCAGCTCCCCAGAACCGTTTCTTTCGCAGAGTTCATACAGGTAGACGTTAACTGCACGTTTCTGCTGGAGCAGCCTATCAAGCATATAGAAGGTTGAGTTCCATCGCGTCGGGCAATCGCAAATAAGACGTCTGACCGGCAGATGGTGTCGCCGCTGAATGTCAGCAAGGCGAGCCATGGCCGTGTAAGATCTTCTGAAATGGGCCGAGATTTTCCTTGCCTGCCGCAAGATGTCCTGGACCCCAGGGTATTTGACAAGGAATCGCTGCACGACCAAGTTTAAGACGTGTGCCATGCACGGCACGTGCGTGATTTTGCCCTGTTTCAATGCGCTAAGCAGATTGGCACCGTTGTCACACACCACTTTACCAACTGTCAAATTGAGCGGTGTTAGCCACTCATCTGCCTGTGAACGCAAAGCTGAAAGGAGTGCCGGGCCAGTGTGGCTCTTTGCTTCCAGGCACAACAGACGCAGCACGGCATGGCAACGTCTCACCTGGCATGTGGAATAGGTTCTGGGGAGCTTGGGCGGTGCAGTGGAAGAGACGCTAGCAGCGGAAAAGGAGGAGGCAGCTGAGGAGGAGAGGGAGGAGGATGGAGTAGGAGGAGGAGAAGAAGAGTCAGGCCTGCATGCAATCCGTGGCGGTAAAACCAAATCTACACGGGTGCCACGGGTTACATGCTTGACGGCCGTCAGAAGGTTCACCCAGTGGGCAGTAAAACTGATATACCTTCCCTGCCCGTGTTTGCTAGACCACGTGTCTGTGGTCAGATGTATCTTGGCACCGACACTGTGTGCCAGAGATACATTCACTTGCCGCTGAACATGGCCATATAGCTCTGGGATGCCCTTCTCTGAGAAATACTTCCTTCCTGGGACCTTCCATTGTGGTGTTCCAATGGCCACAAATTTGCGAAAGGCCTCCGAGTCCACCAGTTTATATGGCAGTAGTTGGCGGGCTATGAGTTCTGACAAGCCAGCCGCCAACCGTTGGGCAAGAGGGTTATCCGGCATCATCATTTTTTTACGCTCAAACATTAGGCCCACGGAAGCCTGCCTTTTTGCAGAAAAATGTGAGCTTGGCGTGATGGAAGGTGGAGTGGAGGACAATTGTGAGGAGAGAGGAGAAGGAGAAGTAGAAGACGAGGCTGGACGGTGAGAGCCTGCAGTGTGGCTTTGTGTGTTCCGTTGCTCCCACTGGGCTCGGTGATGGCTGCTCATGTGCCTTCTTAAGGCGGTCGTCCCTAGGTGAGTATTGGGCTTACCGCGACTAACGCGTTGACTGCAAAGATTGCAGATGGCAACGCTATTGTCAGCAGCGGACACGTTAAAAAAAGCCCACACTGCGGAGCCATGTGCCGGTGTCCTGGGAGCGCCAGATGTGACCGTACATGGTCGATGACTCGCTCCTGATACATTTGCAGTCTGCTTTGTCCCTGCTGTGCAATGTAAGTCATTGCTGCTTCTCCTCCCTATCTGCTGGTCCATATCTCCCTCTGAACTCCCCTCCTCTTCCTCTCTTGTGGGCACCCACGTGACATCACTAGACACGTCATCATCAACGTCACCTTCCCCACCGCTATAAGTAGAGATCTCGGAGTAGGCAGCAACACCGGGGACCAACCTCCTCCTTGGGCTGATCTGGGTACTGGCGTCAGACTGCTGAGTAGCGCTTGTTGCTACCTCCTCTTCCTGATCCAATACCAAGAGTGGCTGCGCATCAGAAATGTCCTCTTGATATGGATCGGAAAATAATTCCAGTGACTCAAGCGGAAGGTATGTGGTGGTGGTGGTGGTGGTCGTGTTGTTGGTGGTAGTGTCTTTGGGGGTGCACATAGCAGAGAGTGAAGAAGAGGGTGCAGATCGAGAGGATGAGGAGGGTGCAGAAGAGTAAGGCTGAGCGAGCCACTCAACCAAGTCTGGTGCATCCTTTAAAGTAATTGAACGCACCTTCTGCAACTTCCCACTTTGGCTCAAGCCTGTTGCTCCTGCCCTACCCCTACCACCCCTGCGGAAGGGCCTGCCTCTTCCTCTGCATGTCATTTTTTAAATGACCCTGTGACAAAACTCTTAGTCCCTATACCGCTGAAGGACTGCTGCAGTATAGGTGAGCGGTCAGCAGTGGTGCACGTCAACCCTATCTATTGTGGACCTATAGCGGTCCTTACAGAACAGCAGACTGTACCGCACTCAAGCCTATGTACCGTAGCACCCTATACCAAGTTACCAGTCCTTATAAGAACTTTTGTGGACCAAGCAGGTTGTGTATTAGTGTTTAGCAGACTGTACGTCAGTCCCTATACCGCTGAAGGACTGCTGCAGTATAGGGCAGCGGTCAGCAGTGGTGCACGTCAACCCTATCTATTGTGGACCGATAGCGGTCCTTACAGAACAGCAGACTGTACCGCACTCAAGCCTATGTACCGTAGCACCCTATACCAAGTTACCAGTCCTTATAAGAACTTTTGTGGAACAAGCAGGTTGTGTGTTAGTGATTAGCAGACTGTACGTCAGTCCCTATACCGCTGAAGGACTGCTGCAGTATAGGGCAGCGGTCAGCAGTGGTGCACGTCAACCCTATCTATTGTGGACCGATAGCGGTCCTTACAGAACAGCAGACTGTACCGCACTCAAGCCTATGTACCGTAGCACCCTATACCAAGTTACCAGTCCTTATAAGAACTTTTGTGGAACAAGCAGGTTGTGTGTTAGTGATTAGCAGACTGTACGTCAGTCCCTATATCGCTGAAGGACTGCTGCAGTATAGGGCAGCGGTCAGCAGTGGTGCACGTCAACCCTATCTATTGTGGACCGATAGCGGTCCTTACAGAACAGCAGACTGTACCGCACTCAAGCCTATGTACCGTAGCACCCTATACCAAGTTACCAGTCCTTATAAGAACTTTTGTGGAACAAGCAGGTTGTGTGTTAGTGATTAGCAGACTGTACGTCAGTCCCTATACCGCTGAAGGACTGCTGCAGTATAGGGCAGCGGTCAGCAGTGGTGCACGTCAACCCTATCTATTGTGGACCGATAGCGGTCCTTACAGAACAGCAGACTGTACCGCACTCAAGCCTATGTACCGTAGCACCCTATACCAAGTTACCAGTCCTTATAAGAACTTTTGTGGAACAAGCAGGTTGTGTGTTAGTGATTAGCAGACTGTACGTCAGTCCCTATACCGCTGAAGGACTGCTGCAGTATAGGTGAGCGGTCAGCAGTGGTGCACGTCAACCCTATCTATTGTGGACCTATAGCGGTCCTTACAGAACAGCAGACTGTACCGCACTCAAGCCTATGTACCGTAGCACCCTATACCAAGTTACCAGTCCTTATAAGAACTTTTGTGGAACAAGCAGGTTGTGTGTTAGTGATTAGCAGACTGTACGTCAGTCCCTATACCGCTGAAGGACTGCTGCAGTATAGGGCAGCGGTCAGCAGTGGTGCACGTCAACCCTATCTATTGTGGACCGATAGCGGTCCTTACAGAACAGCAGACTGTACCGCACTCAAGCCTATGTACCGTAGCACCCTATACCAAGTTACCAGTCCTTATAAGAACTTTTGTGGAACAAGCAGGTTGTGTGTTAGTGATTAGCAGACTGTACGTCAGTCCCTATACCGCTGAAGGACTGCTGCAGTATAGGTGAGCGGTCAGCAGTGGTGCACGTCAACCCTATCTATTGTGGACCGATAGCGGTCCTTACAGAACAGCAGACTGTACCGCACTCAAGCCTATGTACCGTAGCACCCTATACCAAGTTACCAGTCCTTATAAGAACTTTTGTGGACCAAGCAGGTTGTGTATTAGTGTTTAGCAGACTGTACGTCAGTCCCTATACCGCTGAAGGACTGCTGCAGTATAGGGCAGCGGTCAGCAGTGGTGCACGTCAACCCTATCTATTGTGGACCGATAGCGGTCCTTACAGAACAGCAGACTGTACCGCACTCAAGCCTATGTACCGTAGCACCCTATACCAAGTTACCAGTCCTTATAAGAACTTTTGTGGAACAAGCAGGTTGTGTGTTAGTGATTAGCAGACTGTACGTCAGTCCCTATACCGCTGAAGGACTGCTGCAGTATAGGGCAGCGGTCAGCAGTGGTGCACGTCAACCCTATCTATTGTGGACCGATAGCGGTCCTTACAGAACAGCAGACTGTACCGCACTCAAGCCTATGTACCGTAGCACCCTATACCAAGTTACCAGTCCTTATAAGAACTTTTGTGGAACAAGCAGGTTGTGTGTTAGTGATTAGCAGACTGTACGTCAGTCCCTATACCGCTGAAGGACTGCTGCAGTATAGGTGAGCGGTCAGCAGTGGTGCACGTCAACCCTATCTATTGTGGACCGATAGCGGTCCTTACAGAACAGCAGACTGTACCGCACTCAAGCCTATGTACCGTAGCACCCTATACCAAGTTACCAGTCCTTATAAGAACTTTTGTGGAACAAGCAGGTTGTGTGTTAGTGATTAGCAGACTGTACGTCAGTCCCTATACCGCTGAAGGACTGCTGCAGTATAGGGCAGCGGTCAGCAGTGGTGCACGTCAACCCTATCTATTGTGGACCGATAGCGGTCCTTACAGAACAGCAGACTGTACCGCACTCAAGCCTATGTACCGTAGCACCCTATACCAAGTTACCAGTCCTTATAAGAACTTTTGTGGAACAAGCAGGTTGTGTGTTAGTGATTAGCAGACTGTACGTCAGTCCCTATACCGCTGAAGGACTGCTGCAGTATAGGTGAGCGGTCAGCAGTGGTGCACGTCAACCCTATCTATTGTGGACCTATAGCGGTCCTTACAGAACAGCAGACTGTACCGCACTCAAGCCTATGTACCGTAGCACCCTATACCAAGTTACCAGTCCTTATAAGAACTTTTGTGGACCAAGCAGGTTGTGTATTAGTGTTTAGCAGACTGTACGTCAGTCCCTATACCGCTGAAGGACTGCTGCAGTATAGGGCAGCGGTCAGCAGTGGTGCACGTCAACCCTATCTATTGTGGACCGATAGCGGTCCTTACAGAACAGCAGACTGTACCGCACTCAAGCCTATGTACCGTAGCACCCTATACCAAGTTACCAGTCCTTATAAGAACTTTTGTGGAACAAGTGAGTTGTGAATGTTTAGCAGACTGCAGCAGAAGGGCAGCAGTCAAGTATAATATCCTTTCTATATTTGGAAGAAAGAATATTATACATGTACAAGCCTATTACTGTACCACTGATACCAGTCCTGAAAAGAACCTTTGTGGAACTAATAATAACAGCAAGTCTTTAAAATTACCCTCACTGCCTGACAACACTGCTTCCTTCCTGTCCCTATACAAATTGGCAAAAAAAGAGAACGATTAGTGGTTACTGGAACAGCTCTTTTGTGGACCTTGATAGTAACAGCTAATGATGATGATGATGATGATGATGATGAAAGACTAATCTGGCTGTCCCTGTAGCATACACCGTCCTTTCCCTTTCTCTAAACTAACAAAAGACACTCAGGCTGCTGCAAGAATCAGCAGCACAGCAAACCTATCAACACCTAACACCTATACCAGTCCTGAAAAGAACTTTTGTGTACCAAATAGCTAGTGGTTTATCTCTCCCTACTCCACACAGGAACCTGTCCCTATCGTAACAGAAGAAAGAATGTAAAATGGCCACCGGATCGGGTGTATTTATAGGTTAGGGGGAATGTACAAGTGTCCATGTGCTGTCATGTCTCAATTGGCTGTCCTGTATCACATGATAAACGTGTCACCAAAGGTTAAAGTTCTTGTATACATTAAACACGTAAGTCCGCCGCGGCGAACGACGGAAAAAGGCGTTCGAACGTGCGGACCGCGAATGTCGGAAATTCGCCGCGAAACGACCGCCGGGCGAACCGTTCGGCCATCACTACTCACTATTAACTGGGCGAAGTCACAAATTCTTCCCATTGACATGTCTCCACCAACACTTGATGCAGCCTCCCTCCCACTACGAAGAGTGTCTTCCATTCAGTATTTGGGAATCCAGATTACTAGGGAACCCCTTGACTTTATATTGCATAATATTGAACCTCTGATTTCCTACTTAAAATGCAAAACTCAATCCTGGGCTAGGCTCCCCCTTGGCGTAATGGGAAGGATAAACCTAGTTAAAATGATTCTGTTACCCAAGTTCCTATACAAATTCTGGCATGCATCAATTCTTATCCCCCTTAAATATTTTAAAACTATAGATACTATCCTTAACGCCTTCATCTGGGGCTCTGGACAACACAAATTGGCATGGAATACGCTCAAGAATCCTACCAACCTGGGGGGGGGCAGCGCTTCCCGACTTCCACGCATATTACATTGCCGCCCAGTTATTTTTTTATAGTTTCAGGGCACCCGCCATTTATTACCTAATAAAGGTTTAACCCCCTGATCACCCGGCGGGTGTCATTTGTGACTAATAACTGTTAGGGCAGTTAGGGTTAGCCCCCTTTAGTTCTAAGGTACCCCCCTAACCCCCCCAATAAAGGTTTAAACCCGTGATCACCCCCCGTCGCCAGTGTCACTAAGGCTGGGTTCACATTGCAGCGGTTTATGAGAACGGATGTGATTCGCACCGCACTGCAGTGCAAATCACATCCGATCTCTGTGCGATTCGAGTTCAGCCATTCGCCGCACCCGCCACACCCGCCGCAAATTCGCACGGGACCCTTTTTTTGGCCCGCAGCAGAATCGGATCGCATGGGTGTTCACACCATGCGATCCGAGTTTGCAGATCGCACTGCGATATGCGAACTGATCTGGGGGTGTCAGTAACATTTCACTGACACTCCCAGCAGTTCGCATAGGGCAGTGTGAACTGCCGCCGGGAGGCATGCGATGCGGGAACCCGCCGCGCATTCGTGGCGTTCCCGCATCGCTCCAGTGTGAACCCAGCCTAATAAGCGATCGTTTTTCTGATCGCTGTATTAGTGTCACAGGTGACGCTAGTTAGGCAGGTAGGTATTTAGGTTCGCCGCAGCTTTTTATAGCGCCAGGGACCCCCATATACTACCGCATAAAGCCCCCTGATTGCCCCCTAGTTAACCCTTTCACCAGTGATCACCATATAACTGTTACAGGTGACGCTGGTTGGTTAGTTATTTTTTTATAGTTTCAGGGCACCCGCCATTTATTACCTAGTCTCACTAGTGTACCCCTAAATTTAGGGGTGTCTACTTTCCAAAATGGGGTCATTTGGGGGGGGGTTTGTGCCATCTTGGCATTTTATGGCCTTCAAAACTGTAACACCCTTAGAAAGCCTGAAGGCGGTGCTTGGTTTTCGGGGCCCCGTACGCGGCTAGGCTCCCAAAAAGTCCCACATATGTGGTATCCCCGTACTCAGGAGAAGCAGCAGAATTTATTTTGGGGTATCATTTCACATATGCCCATGGCATGCGTGAGCAATATATCATTTAGTGACAACTTTGTGAAAAAAAAAAAAAAAAAAAAAGTTTGTAATTTTCCCGCAACTTGTGGCAAAATATAAAATATTCCATGGACTCAACATGCCTCTCAGCAAATAGCTTGGGGTGTCTACTTTCTAAAATGGGGTCATTTGTGGGGGTTTTGTGCCATCTTGGCATTTTATGGCCTTCAAAACTGTAATAGGTAGTGAGAAGTGAACTCAAAAATTTACGCCCTTAGAAAGCCTGAAGGCGGTGCTTGGTTTTCGGGGCCCCGTACGCGGCTAGGCTCCCAAAAAGTCCCACATATGTGGTATCCCCGTACTCAGGAGAAGCAGCAGAATTTATTTTTGGGTGTCATTTCACATATGCCCATGGCATGCATGAGCAATATATCATTTAGTGACAACTTTGTGAAAAAAAAGAAAAAAAAGAAAAAGTTTGTAATTTTCCCGCAACTTGTGGCAAAATATAAAATATTCCATGAACTCAACATGCCTCTCAGCAAATAGCTTGGGGTGTCTACTTTCTAAAATGGGGTCATTTGTGGGGGTTTTGTGCCATCTTGGCATTTTATGGCCTTCAAAACTGTAATAGGTAGTGAGAAGTGAACTCAAAAATTTACGCCCTTAGAAAGCCTGAAGGCGGTGCTTGGTTTTCGGGGCCCCGTACGCGGCTAGGCTCCCAAAAAGTCCCACATATGTGGTATCCCCGTACTCAGGAGAAGCAGCAGAATTTATTTTGGGGTGTCATTTCACATACGCCCATAGCATGTGTGAACAATATATCATTTAGTGACAACTTTGTGTAAAAAAAAAAAAATATTTTTTTTTTTGTCATTTATTCAATCGCTTGAGGCAAAAAAATAAAATATTCAATGGGCTCAACATGCCTCTTATCAATTTCCTTAGGGGGTCTACTTTCCAAAATGGGGTCATTTGGGGGGGTTTTGTACTGCCCTGCCATTTTAGCACCTCAAGAAATGAGATAGGCAGTCGTAAACTAAAAGCTGCGTAAATTCCAGAAAACGTACCTTAGTTTGTAGATGTGACAACTTTTGCGCAAACCAATAAATATACAATTATTGACTTTTTTTTTACCAAAGACATGTGGCTGAATACATTTTGGCCTAAATGTATGACTAAAATTGAGTTTATTGGATTTTTCTAATAACAAAAAGTAGAAAATATCATTTTTTTTCAAAATTTGCGGTCTTTTTACGTTTATATCGCAAAAAATAAAAATCGCAGAGGCAATCAAATACCATCAAAAGAAAGCTCTATTTGTGGGAAGAAAAGGACGCAAATTTTGTTTGGGTACAACATTGCATGACCGCGCAATTACCAGTTAAAGCAGCGCAGTGCCAAAGTGTAAAAAGACCTCTGGTCATTTACCAGCAAAATGGTCCGGTCTGAAAGTGGTTAAACAAGGGCTGAAAAAATTGGGCTGGTGGCATCACCCAGAACCAAAAATGTTCTTCCAACATATCAGCGGAGGAGGAAGAGGATAGACAATCAACATAACAGGACAGTCACTCAGCATCAGCATAGGCAGTCTTGAAGGGATGTGATATTTCAAAAAAAATTATTCGGTTACATCAGCTTCAGGTGCTTGGTAGCTGGTGGTGATCCAAGACTGATTCATCTTGATGAAGGTCAGTCGATCAACTGAGTCGGTGGACAGGCGCACCCTGTGATCGGTAACAAAGCCACCAGCAGCACTGAAGGTGCGTTCCGAAAGAACGCTGGATGCAGGACAGGCCAGTAGCTCAATTGCATACTGTGCAAGCTCTGGCCAGTGATCCATCCTCAAGACCCAGTAAGCCAGAGGATTTTCGGTGGGGAAGGTGTCCAAGTCTGACCTTGCCCCTAGGTATTCCTACACCATGTAAATCAGAGACTGGCAATGGTTGCTGGAACCGATCATACCTTGGGGCTGCGGACTAAAAAATTGTCTGAACGCATCGGTCAGACGGCCACCTTCTCCACCGCTCCTTCTGACCGATGCCTCAGCCACACGTTGTCCAGGACCAGGAGTTTGTAACCTCCCAGTCTCTGGGAACGCGTTGCATATACCTTTCTACAAGGCCTCCTGGAGATGTCTCATCCTCTGCTCCCTCTGCAACGGAAAGATAAGGTCGGCAACCTTACCCTTGTACCGTGGATCAAGGAGAGTGGCCAGCCAGTAATGGTCTCTCTCCTTGATCCAAAGAATACAAGGATCCTTCCGCAGGCTTTGCAGGATCAGGGAGGCCATGCAGCGTAGGTTAGCTGAGGCATTCGGTCCGGAGTCCTCTGGGTCACTAAGGACAACATGATCCGCAGCTACCTCCTCCCAGCCACGTACAAGTCCACGGGTTTCTTAGGACTGTATAGCATCCCTACAAGACTGCTGCTGCTGATGCTGAGTGCCAGCCTCCACCTCCATGCTGACACAATCATCCTCCTCCTCCTCCTCCTCCTCCTCTTCCTGTGTGATGGGTGGCACAGCAGGAACACTGTCTGGATAAAGGGGGCCTTGAGAGGCAAGGAAGTCCTCCTCTTCCTGCCTCTGTTCTGCCTCAAGTGCCCTGTCCATTATTCCACGCAGCGTATGCTCCAAGAGGTGGACAAGAGGTACAGTGTCACTGATGCATGCACTGTCACTGCTCACCATCCTTGTGGCCTCCTCAAACGGTGACAGGACAGTGCATGCATCCCTGATCATGCCCCACTGGCGTGGTGAGAAAAAACCGAGCTCCCCTGACCCTGTCCTGGTGCCGTAGTCGCACAGGTACTCATTTATGGCCCTCTGCATCGTGTGCAGCCCCTGCAGCATGGCCAACGTTGAGTTCCACCTGGTGGGCATGTCACATATAAGGCGGTTCTTGGGCAGGTTCAACTCCTTTTGGAGCTCAGCCAGCCGAGCACAGGCATTAAATGATCGGCGGAAATGCACACAGACTTTCCTGGCCTGCTTCAGGACATCCTGTAAGCCCGGGTTCCTGCCCAAGAACCGCTGCACCACCAGGTTAAGGACGTGAGCCACACAGGGCAGATGGGTCAGTTGTCCCTGTCGGAGGGCGGAGAGGAGGTTGGTGCCATTATCGCAAACCACCATTCCTGGCTTAAGCTGGCGTAGCGTTAACCACCTCTCGGCCTGCCCCTGCAGATCTGGCAAAACATCTGCCCCAGTGTGGCTCCTGTCCCCCAAACAAACCAGCGCAAGCACGGCATGGCATCGTTTTGCCTGCGTACTTGCGTAGCCCCTGGAACGCCTACGAAGCACCGCTGGTTCTGAGGACAGAGCACTGGAAGAGGCCATGGAGGAAGAAGAAGAGGAGGGGGTGGAGGAGAGAGGTGTGTCACAACCAATAGTAGCATTTTGGAGGCATGGTGGCGGAACAACCTCCAACACTACTGCACCTTGTCCTGCATCCTTCCCAGCTGCCAGAAGAGTGACCCAATGGGCCGTGAAAGACAGGTAACGTCCCTGTCCATGCCTGCTGGACCATGAGTCAGCGGTAATATGCACCTTACCGCTGACCGCCCTGTCCAGCGAGGCAAGGACATTGCCTTCCACATGCCGGTAGAGAGAAAAAGTGGCGTTTGGGGACCTGCCACTGAGGAACCGCACATTGTACAAACTCACGGAAGGGGGCCGAGTCTACCAACTGAAAAGGCAGCAGTTGAAGTGCTGGCAATTTAGCCAAGCTAGCATTCAACCACTGGGCATGTGGATGGCTGGGAGTGAACTTCTTTCGGCGGTCCAGCAGCTGGGGCAGGGACATTTGCCTACTATAATCGGACATGGGTGTACTGCTAGCAGAGTGCCCGGAAGCACTTGGCTGTGACACACCTAATTCTACACCTTCATTCCTCTCAGAGCAGGTTTCAGAGAGGACTGAAGGTCTAGTGGGGTTGGAAATCTCAGCTGATGAGGAGCAAGGAGAGGTCCGCTTTGTTCTTTGGTGTGGGTCTTTGTGGTACGCTTGCCAAAGGGCTGCATGGCAGGTCAACATATGTCTGGTCAAGCATGTGGTGCCCAAGCGGCTGATGTTTCGGCCACGTGAGATACACTTGAGACATATGTTGCAAATAGCAGTGGTGCGATCTGATGCACTCATCTCAAAAAAGGCCCACACCAAAGAACTTTTAGAATAATGCGCAGAGGCAGCGCCCTGCACAGGTGGAGCTCTGCGGTGTGATTCAGTCGGCGTGCTGCCCCTAAGCTGGCCCCCGGAGGGCATCCTGCCTCGTTGGACATGTGCTTCCTCCTCCTCTTCCTCCTCTCTCCTACCAGGGACCCATGTGGAGTCAGGGCCCTCATCATCCCCTCCCTCTTCATCGCTGGAGCAAACCTGGCAGTATGCTGCAGCTTGTGGAACATGACTGCCAGATTGCTGTCCTTCTTGAGCATCCCCTCTCTCTGCGCTCACGCTACTGCCTTCCTCTAGCTGAGTATAATCATCAGAGCCTACAAAACACTGGGCATCCTCCTGGAGCATGTACCCAACACTGTGCTCAAAGAGTTCAAGAGACTCCTCAGGAGGACGTGGTGGGTCTAGGGAAGGAGTCACTAATGATGACATTGAGAGGAGGGAAGACGATGCGTTGGCAGCTGCTTTGCTAGTACCCTGAGCCTGTGTGAGAGAGGATGAGGAGGATGAAGAGGGCTTGGTCATCCACTCTACCAAGTATTCGGCATGTTGCGGCTCAACATGTCCAGCTGCCGAAAAGAAGGACAAGCGTGTCCCATGGCCACGTGCTGATGATGATGATGCACCGCGTCCACGACCAGCACTGTTCTCTCTAGACACAGAGCCTGCTTGCCATCTTTTATCGGTTCGCGTCTGTCTGCCTCTCCTTGCTGGCCTTCCAGACATGGTAATGGCCTGAAGGGAGATAGGAAAACCAGCAATCGGGTAGTGTATATTGTGCTGGAGGGACACACAACACCCACTCCTGCAGATGGCAGATGGCTCAATTAGAGAAGAGCTATGTAGGTGGATATAACGGTGTATACTGAGGTCAGGGCCCGCAGACAGCATGCACAATCTCCTACAGCTGACTGCGAGCTCTATTTAAAAAAAGCGATATAGCTAGCTATATAGGTGGATATAACGGTGTATTCTGCAGTCAGGGCACGCAGACAGCACGCACAATCTCCTACAACTGACTGCAAGCTCTATTTAAAAAGAGCAAAATAGCTAGCTATATAGGTGGATATAATGGTGTATACTGCACTACAGAAAAGCAAGAACACAAAATCGGCCGATAATGAACGGTGTATACTGTGTTGAAGGTAAACAGAACACCCACTAACTCCTACAGACGCCAACACACTACACAAGGCCGCCGCGCTGGCGGCCTTATATAGTGTGGGGCGTGTATTACACAGCCTGAGCTATGATTGGCTCTCCTCGCTGCCGGCGCTGTGATTGGCCAAGCATGCGGGGTCACAGTGCATGCTTGGCCAATAATGATCCAGCAATGCACTGCGATGTCGCAGTGCATTGTGGGCCGTGAGCACCACACGAATTTGGCGCGAACGGCCCATAATGTTCGGTATTCGCCGAACTGGTGAACAGCCGATGTTCGAGTCGAACGTATATTCGATTCGAACATGAAGCTCATCCCTATTCCTGAGCCTGAACAAGGAGGGAACTTTGATAAAAAGATCCTGCAAAGAGAGGCAAGATGGATTTTTGAGCAAAGGGCTACCTACCCTCTGGGGTTAAACACATCACTCTCATTTAAACCCTTTTTGTGATTTATTGTGTTTTTATATAGTATCTAGTACATGGTATTATACAATTTAGATTTCTTTATTATATTGTTCAATGTATTATCTTTCATCATTTCTTATTTATCATCCATGTATTTCTTTTTTTTTTTTTTTTTTTGGTTATGTATAAATGTACTCCCCTATATCCTGTATGGATCAAGAGCATTATGAACATCATTGCTGAGTGTGCTTCCTCAAGTATTTTAAAAAAAATTGGTGTCTTATGTGCCTACCCTTGTCTCAATTAAAATCCCATTATTCTTTAACCACCTTCAGACCGGACCATTTTGCTGGTAAATGACCAGAGGTCTTTTTACAATTTGGCACTGCGCTGCTCTAACTGGTAATTGCGCGGTCATGCAATGTTGTACCCAAACAAAATTTGCGTCCTTTTCTTCCCACAAATAGAGCTTTCTTTTGATGGTATTTGATTGCCTCTGCGATTTTTATTTTTTGCGATATAAACGTAAAAAGACCGCAAATTTTGAAAAAAAATGATATTTTCTACTTTTTGTTATTATAAAAATCCAATAAACTCAATTTTAGTCATACATTTAGGCCAAAATGTATTCAGCCACATGTCTTTGGTAAAAAAAAAGTCAATAATTGTATATTTATTGGTTTGCGCAAAAGTTGTCACATCTACAAACTAAGGTACGTTTTCTGGAATTTACGCAGCTTTTAGTTTACGACTGCCTATCTCATTTCTTGAGGTGCTAAAATGGCAGGGCAGTACAAACCCCCCCCCAAATGACCCCATTTTGGAAAGTAGACACCCTAAGGAAATTGATAAGTGGCATGTTGAGCCCATTGAATATTTTATTTTTTTGCCTCAAGCGATTGAATAATGACAAAAAATAATTTTTTTTTTTTTTTTTTACACAAAGTTGTCACTAAATGATATATTGCTCACACATGCTATGGGCATATGTGAAATGACACCCCAAAATAAATTCTGCTGCTTCTCCTGAGTACGGGGATACCACATATGTGGGACTTTTTGGGAGCCTAGCCACGTACGGGGCCCCGAAAACCAAGAACCGCCTTCAGGTTTTCTAAGGGCGTAAATATTTGACTTCACTCCTCACTACCTATTACAGTTTTGAAGGCCATAAAATGCCAAGATGGCACAACCCCCCCCCCCCCCAAATGACCCCATTTTGGAAAGTAGACACCCCTAAATTTAGGGGTACACTAGTGAGACTAGGTAATAAATGGCGGGTGCCCTGAAACTATAAAAAAAATAACTAACCAACCAGCTTCACCTGTAACAGTTATATGGTGATCACTGGTGAAAGGGTTAACTAGGGGGCAATCAGGGGGCTTTATGTGGTAGTATATGGGGGTCCCTGGCGCTATAAAAAGCTGCGGCGAACCTAAATACCTACCTGCCTAACTAGCGTCACCTGTGACACTAATACAGTGATCAGAAAAACGATCGCTTATTAGGCTGGGTTCACACTGGAGCGATGCGGGAACGCCACGAATGCGCGGCGGGTTCCCGCATCACATGCCTCCCAGTGGCAGTTCACACTGCCCTATGCGAACTGCTGGGAGTGTCAGTGAAATGTTAATGACACCCCCAGATCAGTTCGCATATCGCAGTGCGATCTGCAAACTCGGATCGCATGGTGTGAACACCCATGCGATCCGATTCTGCTGCGGACCAAAAAAAGGGTCCCGTGCGAGTTTGCGGCGGGTGCGACACTAATTCAGCCATACTATCTGTATGGCTGAACTCGAATCGCACAGAGATCGGATGTGATTTGCACTGCAGTGCGGTGCGAATCACATCCGTTCTCATAAACCGCTGCAATGTGAACCCAGCCTTAGTGACACTGGCGACGGGGGTGATCACGGGGTTAAACCTTTATTGGGGGGGTTAGGGGGGTACCTTAGAACTAAAGGGGGCTAACCCTAACTGCCCTAACAGTTATTACAGTCACAAATGACACCCGCCGGGTGATCAGGGGGTTAAACCTTTATTAGGTAATAAATGGCGGGTGCCCTGAAACTATAAAAAAATAACTAACCAACCAGCGTCACCTGTAACAGTTATATGGTGATCACTGGTGAAAGGGTTAACTAGGGGGCAATCAGGGGGCTTTATGCGGTAGTATATGGGGGTCCCTGGCGCTATAAAAAGCTGCGGCGAACCTAAATACCTACCTGCCTAACTAGCGTCACCTGTGACACTAATACAGCGATCAGAAAAATGATCGCTTATTAGGCTGGGTTCACACTGGAGCGATGCGGGAACGCCATGAATCCGCGGCGGGTTCCCGCATCGCATACCTCCCGGCGGCAGTTCACACTGCCCTATGCGAACTGCTGGGAGTGTCAGTGAAATGTTAATGACACCCCCAGATCAGTTCGCATATCGCAGTGCGATCTGCAAACTCGGATCGCATGGTGTGAACACCCATGCGATCCGATTCTGCTGCGGGCCAAAAAAAGGGTCCCGTGCGAATTTGGGGCGGGTGCGGCGGGTGCGACACGAATTCAGCCATACTATCTGTATGGCTGAACTCGAATCGCACAGAGATCGGATGTGATTTGCACTGCAGTGCGGTGCGAATCACATTCGTTCTCATAAACCGCTGCAATGTGAACCCAGCCTTAGTGACACTGGCGAGGGGGGGTGATCACGGGGTTAAACCTTTATTGGGGGGGTTAGGGGGGCACATTAGAACTAAAGGGGGCTAACCCTAACTGCCCTAACAGTTATTACAGTCACAAATGACACCAATGCAAAAAAAAAAAGCAATTGGTGTCACTGTGACTGGGGGGGGCAGGGGTAATTGGGGGGTGATCGGGGGGTAAAGGGGGGGTGTGAGTTTGCCTGGCATGTTCTACTGTGTAGTGTAGTGCTTGTGCAACTCACCGATGCTCTCTCCTCGGTGTCGGAACGAAAAATACCGACACGGAGGAGAGAATACATCACTTCCTCTCCTGTGTTTACATTACAGGAGAGGAAGTGATGTCACCGGACATTTTCATTCGTCGGGAGCGATCGCGAGGGGGTGGCCATGAATGAATGGCCGTCCCCTCGTCCGGGATCGCTCCCGAACGAATACCGACCGCCGCAGGCACCGGGCGGGGGCCCGATCGGGCCCCCGACCCGCGGGCAGGCAAGGACGTACATGTAAGCCCTTATGCCTGCCCGTGCCATTCTGTCGACGTACATCGTCGTGCGGCGGTCGGCAAGTGGTTAAAGAGTCTTGTCTCTTTTCTCCCCCCTCTCTTTTAGTTATATTTATGCGTTGGGAGGAACCAGGGCTGGTGCAAGGATTTTTGACACCCTAGGCCAGTGATGGCAAACCTTGGCACCCCAGATGTTTTGGAACTACATTTCCCATGATGCTCATCCACTCTGCAGTGTAATGGAGCATCATGGGAAATGTAGTTCCAAAACATCTGGGGTGCCAAGGTTCGCCATCACCGCCCTAGGCGAAACCTCATTTTGCTGCCCCTGGCTCTACCTCCAACCTTTGCCCTGCAGCGGCTATGGCTGGTGGCTGCAAATGGCTGTTCTGTGGGTAGGTACTTCTGGCTGGTACGACTGGTGGGTATCCCTGGTGGTTGCTCTCTCAGGAGAGGGAGGAGAAGGAGAGGGGCAGGGTGGACAGGGGGAGGAGGAGAAGGAGAGGAGGAGAGGAAGGAAGGAGTGTAAGGGGAGAGTCGGAGGAGGAGGGGAGGAAGAGGAGGAAGGGGAGAGGGGGGAGGAGGAGAAGAGGAAGGGGAGTTGGGAGAGGAAGAGAGGGAGGAGGAGTGAGGGGGAGGGGTTTTAGGAGAGGAGGAGGGAAGAGAAGAGGAGGAGGAGGAAGAGAGGGGGCAGAGGGGAGGAGAAGTGGGGGAAGACAGGGGGAGAGGAGGAGATGGGGTAGGAGGAGAAGGGGAGGAGGGGGAGGATTGGGAGGGAGGAGGAGAGGGATGAGGAGTGTGGAGGAGGAGGAGGAGAGGTGCTAGGAGAGGTGGTCTAGCAGCAACCAGTAACAGTTCTTCATAGTGGTAACACCGACTCCAAGTGTGCAAGAATACAGCAAAACCATAACATCATTGGCAAACAATCCTCTTGGCTGAAGAACTTTGAGAGATATACAAGGCTATTTCCCCTCTAGGCACCATCCGAATACCCGTATCAGTAATCGTCTCTCCAGAGGCAAAGAAACTGGCAATTTCCCGTGGTTATTATCCAGACGGTACACGATGGGGGGCCTCGAACCTATGAGCTCCCAGATGCGCCATATTTCTCTTGAGGCTATGTTTCTCTCGAGGAGTCTATTTTAACCCCTGCAGTACTGGCGTAAAGTGTCAAAAGAACAGGTTGACACTTTCCCATGAGCAGAGACACATGCTGATTCTTCCTCACTTTGCTGGAATGCACAAAAACAGTCTATATGAAGTAAAGATGTCACTTGCCACTTGCCACTTTCCCATGGAGCCAGACGAAAGTGGCTTTTTTTTTTCTACCCCCTTACCATTTCACACAGGGGGGAAGCCAGGATCTGGGAGTTTAGAGGCAGGAGCATTTAGAAGCAGGAAAAAAAAATACTTGTGTTCTGAAGTGGGCTGGACAAAACGGAAAACATGTATAAACATGCTAAACACGTTTAGGCGCATTTGTGTTCTTGTGCGTTCATGCATTTTTGAAGCCCAGGATAGCATTCATTAATGCCAAATGTGCATAAATGCACATAAACGCTGTCAGGAAGGGCATACCAGCAGACAAGATGAGCACCTCAGGCAGATTCCTGTTCATGGCTTTTCATGCTCACCTACCAGGCAAATGTGCATGCAAAATGTGGCTTTAAGTGGGTTTTTTGAGCTTTTTTAGAGCAAAGACATCTAGGGGAGGAAAATAAAGCCATGTGTGCATGAGGTCTAAATTAAGTTTTAGTAAAATAAAAACGAAAAAGATTAAACCCAGTTAACACTTGTTAAACGGGTACAGAACCGATTAGTTTTCTATAAAACAAATTCAAGCCATATGAATATAAACTGACCATTGTAAGCCCTTTACCCCCTTTGGCAGTTGTTAAATGGTTGTTAAGTGGAAAGACAGGCAGAATCAACTGATAGGCGGCACTGATGGCACTGTTAGGCGCACTGATAGGTGACATTGATGAGGAGGCACTGATGGGCACAGACTGGCACTGATGAGGTGGCACTAGTGGTCACTGATGAGGAGGCACATGGGAGGAGGCACTGATAGGTGACACTGATGGGTTCTGATAAGCAGCACTGATAGGTGGCACTGATAGGTGGCACTGATAGACAGCACTAAAAGGTGACATTGATGAGGAGGCACTGATGGCCATAGATGGGCAGCACTGGTGGGCACTGTTGGGACTGCACTAATAATCAGGACACAAGCTGGTTATCGCTCTCTTCTTCTCCCTTACACTGTCAGCATAAGGAAAGGAAAGCCAATAACCCACTTATGTTTAGAACCCTGATCAGCTGTCATTGGCCACACCTGATCACGTAGAAAAGGGCTGCTGTGATTGACCCTTTACCTTGATCTAAGGTCAGAAATCAAAGAATGTGCCGTCAGCACTGCAGGGGGTGCATGGGCAGTGAAATCACAAGAGGATGTCCATGTATTCCCTCCCGGCAAAGTAAACCCATCTTTTGGCTATAGCGCGGGCAGAAAGTGTTGGGTCAATCTGCTTGCACTCTTCTCTTTACAGCTAAAAATAACTCCCAAAATACCTAGCTGTGACATGGAGCATCCCCTGAACAGGGTCCAATTCCCCTCTACATCCGGTCAAATGCACCAGATAAGGGTCCAGATATGTTATAGACAGACCTGCTGCTTGGGGTCTCGGGTAGAGGCAGTCAATGTCCTGCATGACATCATTGACCATATATGGTCATGCAAAGCACCATAATATCAACTGGTGTGGAAAATGCTGGTCCAAGCTTCTTCAGTGTCATCATGTAGCCAGAAACCTAGGCCTTCAGTCACATGATCCATATTGCAGGGGAGGACTGATGTGTCTGAACACTGATTCTTCCCTTTAACTACGATCATATGAGCACGTTTCTAGGCATTTGGTCACCAAACTGGGCCCAGAAGAGAGCAGATTAAAAATGTTTTGATGCCCTTCGGTTACTTCATATCTGCACCAGTAAGATTGTTAAAGCTGATTTAAAGTAAAAAACAGGCTTTGGGTCAATTTGCCTGCACTGCAATTCTTACACCTAAAAAAAAGCTGCCAAATATACTTACCTGTGACCTGCAATGGTCCCTGGATGGGCTCCAGTTCCCTTCTATGTTCCCTCTAATGTACCCAATATGTGATAGACAGATATACTGCTTGGTGGCTCAGGCAGAGGCAATCAATGAATGATTCTCATATTTTCCGTCCATTGGCCATGTCATTAGGTGGGAAGCAAAAGGAATATTTGGGCCAGCCTGGCCAAGAAGTGAATCCTTAAAGGTCGCAAGTACATATTTTTAGCATTTAAAAAAAAAAAAAAAATCAGCTCACCTGATGCAGTTTTCTAACTTTAGACCTTAATGTATGTTAATATTAAAGAGCTGAGAAGACAATTACAAGAATTCCTGCTGCCAAAGACCCTGATACAAGAAACTACAAGTAGATTAAACCGACATCCATAAAAAAATCAAAAAAAAAAAGAAGAAGAAAGGAAGAAATTACACAAGCATATATATATATATATATATATATATATATATATATAATGGCACATTTTGTTTTTTGGCTTGGGGGAAGAAAGGTATTATGTAAAGAGCAAAAAACATTGATATACTGGACCATTGTTTAGAAGTCCTCAAACTTAAAAAGCCTATTGTTAAACTTAGAACAATGCCTAAGAAATGAATAACTTGTGTCAGGTCCCCGTGCCCAATCCTCTCCAGGAACGTAGGAGAAAACATATTCTTACAGAAGTTAATATGAAGGCCATAATGGCCACTTTCATTATTCTCCTGGGGATGGTCCTACTTTGAGAAGTGAATGAAGTGTCCAACAATGTAAACCCTCTTAAATCACAATAACACACTGTCCACGATGACCCATCACTTCACGATAACTCCCGTCATTAAATGACAGATCCCTGGCTGCTAGAATATAAACAGACAGCAGGGGATGCTGGGTGACATCATTGGCCATAGTCATACAAAGCATCATAATATCAGCAGGTATGAAAATTAGTGGATCAAGATCTTGTTGGTATAGCTCCCAAAATACATACTTGTGACCTTCAGTGGACCTTGGACAAGCTTAATTTCCCTGTTACTTCCCCTCTAATGCCTAACAAAGGGACCCAATATGTGTTAGATACACATGCTGCCTGGTGGCTCAGACAGAGACAGCCAATGAATGCTCCTACATTTCCCATCCCTTAGCCACAACACTAGCGTATATATACACACTGTAAACTAATATGAAATAATTTTCTGGCTTTAGACATTCATATATGTAGCGCACCCCTGCAGGAGCTGCTGGCTTTGAATGGTCCCATTTCCCCAGTACACACACAGCCCGGCACACAGGATTTTCTTCTCCCTCACCAGCTCAATAAACAGTCTGAGGGTATCTTTTGTATTTTTTCAATACCACCAGCCACTGGACCCTCTTCTATCCAGTCTCTACATGATATCCTGCAGATCAGAAAAAAGAAACCCCAGACTTTATTAGGCCCCCCCAGCCTAAGCTATGGCTGGGACCTCAGTGACCTCCAAGCAGAATATCCAGCAGACTGCCCAGAGGGAAAGATGCCCTCAGACAGGGGACTCCTCTGATAGCACGTGCTCTTCAGGAGTGATCGCTATGTGTTTTGTCATTTAACTATTCCTGGAACCGCAGTTTGGTTTTGGGTTCAATTACACTAAATTTTGGCCTCAGTACCAGTCTGGCTGCATTGCATGGTGTTCTGCCTGACCATAGGTGGCGCTGCCACCTCTGTCAGGGTTTAGAACGCAGTCTAGTTAGGTGCATTAAGTGTTTATTCTCTCTCTGAACCAGCCCAGTGGGAGTGTCCTTTTGCTGTGCATTCTGGGAGAGAGTACTTAATGTGCTGATGTCACGTGCTTTGGGGTTCCGGTCCAGAAGAGTTTTCTGTCTGTTTGGTCCTGGTCCTCCTGACCAGCCCCCAGGGCTCTTATGGCTTGGGGTGCAGATCCACCTGGCTCCAAGTCTCGGGGCTGGCTGGCCCGAGGCAAAGTAACTGAAGGAAGGATTCGAAGGTGGTCCAGTGGCGTCTTGGTTAGTGGAGAGGCCCAGAAACTATAGAAGCATCCAGGGGAGGACTCTTCGGGGGAAGGCCATGAAAGGGTTGGCCTCTCAGAAAGAGCCTGGAGGTTAAGTTGAAAGACCCCAAGCGAATCTGATATCGCATGGTATGGCCGGACCGGCTGCAAGATACTGGTGCTGTACGAGGGTTCTCTAAGCTGCTATATCCTTTTGGTTATTCAAGTTTTCTACAACAAGTCTGTAGCAGAGACTTCGCTTTGTTTGATTTAAGCACCCTGTTGGCTGCTAGGCCTAATGAGAGAAGGACTATCCGGTAAGGGTGAGGATCCAGCTGTGAACGGATATTCTCTGGATTTCCTGATGTGAGAGACTTTTTCCTATTTGACTTAACACTAAGAGTACCTGGACTTTCCCACCTAAACCCTCTAACCCTACGCTGAGAGACTGTGTTCGTTTACTCTTTTTTGCAAATAAAAATCCCTTATGCGGTTCTTGGGCCATCTACCTCAAGAAACCCCTAGACACGCACGAGGTCAAGAAGGTAACAGTAAGCCCAATTAAATCAGCCGCTCCTTCGGGGGTCAGTGCTACACTCAGGATTCAAATAGACCCCTTGCTCTAGTTTCCAGGCTATTTATGGGAGAAACCACCTTCGGGGCACACCCCTCAAGGGATTGATTGGGTTCCCAAAAATATTCAAATTTCTCTCCCATCCTTCCTCCCACTATAATTCCAGAATCTTTTAGAATGCAGGGGAAAACAATCAGACCAGCAGCCAGTGTAACAGGCTAGAAAAATCAACCCCCACTCCACTGATTACAGAGGAACTACACTAAATATACATAGTAACCTGTAATAACTAGAAGGATGCTACACTTACCCCCTGCAGCAAAAAAAAAAAAAGAGAAATATATAACTTTTTTTTTATCTCATGTTCTAATGGGCTGTGGTACAAAAATAGTTTTTGAACCAAAAGCAAAGTTATCCCATGATAAGTTGGAGGGAAAAGGTAATGAACAAAGTAACAAAACATGACATTCCACAGGGTAAGTGGAAACGGTATAAATTGATAAAACTTTGAATGTAATTTTATACCATAAGGTGAATAACTGGCACCAAGTCATATCAGGACTGGCCCAGACATCTGGAGTATCGTAACATATTTACTCAAATCCTAAAAAAGAAAAAAAAAATACATTTGCTCACTATTTACAAGTGATTAGTGCATTATAAAAGTCACAGTACAAAATTTTCAGGTGGTTCTCATGAAAGGAAACAGAGTAAATAACATTTTGGCAATAAATATAAGATTGGAGCATCATCTCCACAAAGACAATTCTCCCAGGAACTCAGTAGTTTAACACATTTTTTTTTTCAAATAGCTTAAGCATAATGCTCTAGAATTTATAAACCTAATGCTTACAATTGAATGGCCATCTAGTGGCCAAGTTACTAAGATGCCCAAATGGGACTGCGAGATCTAATTAGACAAACTGTGTAGATGCAACTGATTTTAACATGTTGTCATTTTCCAAGTCCCTGGAACAAATCAGAAAGAAACTTCCTAACTACTCTACAAACTATCTACAATATTAACAAATCCTGCACAACAGTAAGTCAAAGTTGTAATGAGTGTTGGCTCTGCAGATCCAGAGTCCCAAATCAGGAAAGTAACTTATGGTAAGTATAACACTTTTACCTGGGATAACAAGTTCGGTCACGCTCACCCTCCCAACTTCATCAACAATTCAACTTCTTCTAACCAGGGGCTGAGCAAAAAACAAATCTGGCAAATCTAAAGAAAAGAATGGAGGATCCCCAACACAGAAGTGCTTATCCTCTTGGAGCTGTTTTTGGAGGACTATCCACTAAGTAGCTTCCCCGTTCACCAGAAAGTTAGTTCACAAAGACAGAACAAAGAGAACGATGTGGAGTGGCTCATCCGTAGTGGTCTGGGACCTAAACCATGCAGCTGTCAGGGCTTCAGATGTTCATGTATTGAGTGGTCTTTCCTTCCCACTTTTACAACCATTATCGTGTCCTTGTAAATAGAACACCCCAGGCACCACTCCTTTTTGATGTTCTGAAACTGAGCCCAGAACCTGGGGTAATGAGACCCCCAACAAGGCCTTGAAACATGCAAAAAAAAAGTCTCAAATTAGTTCCTAGGATTTCACTAAAGATTTTTGGATAAGGCAAGCAATGAAGGGGTATCGGCGCACTCAGAAGTGCAGGGACTCCAGGCGCACCCTTTAGTTTGCGCTTTTGGGGAGGATTTAAGTCCGGTTGGTTTTGTGTTAATCGGCCTATGAGATTTCCTTGTTTAAATTGGCATTCTCCTTGGTGTTCTTTGGTGATTTTCGGATCAACAAGCTAGTTAGCCCTTCCAAGGGGGTACAGGGGGGTATGTGGGCTATAAAAGTCACCTGTGGGGAGGATAGATTGTCCTTGGTGTTGCACAAGTCCAAAACAGATTAGGTTCGCAAGAGCAGGAAGGTTCAGGTATTTTCAGCACCGAGTTCACCCTTATGTCCAGTGGTGGTGGTAAGGGGGTTCCTCGCTGTGCTCCCGGATTAGGCGGGGTCCTTTTTGGTCCAGATTTCAATTAATTTCTGTTTTCTGGAAGTGCTTAAGGGCGTTGGGTTTGGGGGACAAGGAATTTTCCTTGTATTCTTTTTTTGAATTGGGGCAGCTATGGAGGTTAGATGAAGAGGTGGTCAATTGCATTGGTAGGTGGGAATCACGTTGGCTCAAGTTATACATTCGTCCTTACCTGTTATCAGAGTAATGGGGTAAGGAGAGCCCATTGGGCATGTTTGTGTGGGTATGCATGTTTCTGCGTGCATATTGGTTGTTACGTTGGTATGTTTTTTCTTCTCTTTCAGGTGGCGTGCAGGGCCTGATCTGGATATTGGGCCACTCCTATGTTTTTTGCAGGGCAAAAAGAGCAGACTTTAGGCCTGATGGGAGACAATTGGGCATTTCTAGGTAGGAAGCCTGTGTCCAGTGGTTGGGTGTACCAGCATGCTCTGGAGGAGGACGGTTCCAGAAGTGCATCACTTTGCACGTCTGGATAGGCCAGACGTTTTGGTGTTACACATCGGTGGCAATGATTTGGGCTTAAGGTCCAGGTTGGACATTACGCGGGATATCAAATTTGATTTCCTGCGGCTCCACATGGCCTTTCCGTAGATGCTGATTGTATGAGCCGACATCATTGCTCCAATGACCTGGTGATTGGCTAGATCGTGGAGTGGATAATTAAGGCCCAGAAAAAGGTTAACAGGAACGTTAGCAGATTTGTGGATAGGAACAGAGGGCTGGTTATCAGACGTTTAGAGCTGGAAGTGGATACTTGGCAATACCTTCAGGGTGATGGGGTACACCTCAGTGCGGTGGGGATTGACATGTGGGCACTGGGGTTGCAGGATGGTATCCAGAGACCGTTGAGGGTGTGGAGGGGCACACAAGGGTAAGGTTTTCCCCTTGGGTACTGTGGCAGGTGTTAGTCTTTGCGGGTGAATGAAGAAACCTAGGATAAGGAAGCGTTCGGGACCCATACGTGGTATGGGTCCCGCTGGTGGTATTCCAGTTAACAGTGGTTTAGCTGGAATTTGGTTAACGTGTGCACTCCGGTTAGTGGTTTGGCCCCTGAGCTAGTATGTCAGTTGGAGGCCTATTGAATAAAAAAAAAAAAAAAAAAGGGTGCATTATTAAATCAGACGGTAGTTTGGGGTTTCCTGCAAAGTCCAAACGCGAGTATTGACTGATGGGTTTTTTGATTTGACAGATGTTTGATACAGTTATGTTGATTTAAGTTGAGTTTGTTAACCTCCCTGGCGGTATGATTATTTCGGATTTTAGGTGCTAAAAGTGGTACAATTATTTTGCATGAAAATTTGGCGTTTTATATTGTAGTCCTGTAATTCTTAGCAATAACTCACTTAAATCTGTCCAAACCAGAGTCTAGTAGACATCCCGGGTATGATAAAGTTTGAAAAATGAAATCATAAATTATAATATAATAAATAATTATACCAAATAATAATATAACAATAATAAAAATTATTCAATAATGTAATCAAATCAAAAACACAGAAATTTGCTCAGTTGCAGAATTGTCACTGTCATTACTTTTCAATATTTGATGATGGATCTCCCCACAAATCTCTATCGATCAATTCTGCGAGTGATTACAATTTATTTTCGCTGTTTTCTAGCTGGTCTAAAATAATTTTTGATGTAAAGGGACAGTTTTGGGTGCTATGGACAATCTCCAGTTTCCAGGCATAAAGAACAGTTTTTATTATATAAAACTGCATGCAGGACACTGGGGACAAAGGGGATGTGAAATTATTACATACAGCATTGTAATCTGTAAGATTACATTATACTGTATGTATAGTGAGTGTTTCACTTTTTGAATTTGGCGCCAATCTCCGTCCCCGTGCGTCGCAACGCTCACAGGGCTCTGAGATCGGCGATGTGATAGATCAAGCGAGACACGGCTCGCTCGTAGAGCGGGGGGACATCGCTGGATCCAAGGGAGAAGGTAAGTAAACCTCTCCCTGCATACAGCGATGCAGTCCCAAATCTGGCTCGGGGTTACCGCTTTTGGTATAAAAATTCCACCCCGAGCCAGACTCAGGAATACCGTCAAGGGGGTTAATAAAGAGGTTGCTACGGCCAATATTTACTCCGACTTGGTGTAGTCTACATTAATTGGGTTGATGGTAAGGGTGCTTGGAGTATGGGTTGGTCTGGCAGGTATGGGGAAGCATGGATCATCTGTTATACAATGGTCAAGTTCTTGTCAACTCCCGAAAGTTTAGAATCATTTATAATCACATACATAGCTCCAACAGTGCAGACACTAGATCTCCATCGAATCCAACTAGATCTCAAACCCACACAGAGGGGACTACAGATCCCCTTTAACCCACCCGGATTCCACCACTTTTTTTTTTTTTTTACGTTAGGTAGATTAGACGGCCTATATATCTACCTCTGGTTCCTATATTCCCTCCTCCTTCATATTCAGTGGCGGCTGGTGAAGTTTTAAGATGGGGGGGCGCTAGACCACGCCCACCCTTTTGACCCATCCCACTTCTCATAAGCCCCACCCATTATAGAATCCACCAACTCCGTCCCCTGTAGTACATCATATACAAGGCTCTACATTATACACAGGGCTCTATACTTCATATACCAGGCTCTACATTATAGACAGGGCTCTGTACATCATATACCAGGCTCTACATTATACACAGGGCTCTGTACATCATATACCAGGCTCTACATTATACACAGGGCTCTGTACATCATATACCAGGCTCTACATTATACACCAGGTTCTAATGACACATCAATATGTCTGACAGCCCAGCCACACTCCTCGTTCACCAGAGAAAAAAAAACAGGAAACACAAAAAAGGTGCTCGGGAAACAGCAATAGGCAGAGGTCACCGCAGACAATGAAGTACAAGAAAGCCTTATAAAATAAAACAAATACAGTCATCACATTTAGTGACTGCAATAATGCAATATCTTACATGTTTGCCTTTGGTGGTGGGATCAGAGGGATGGTGATGATCAGAGACAGAAGGATGGAGGTGGGGTGGGGAGTTGGATCAGTGGTGGGTGGGATGGGATCAGGGACAGAGGGATGGATCAGGGACAGAGAGATGGTGGGTGGGATAGATCAGGGACAGAGAGATGGTGGGTGGGATAGATCAGGGACAGAGATATGGTTGGTGGGATGGATCAGGGACAGAAGGACGGTGGGTGGGATGGACCAGGGACAGACAGATGGTAGGTGGGATGGATCAGGGACAGAAGGACGGTGGGATGGATCAGGGACAGAGAGATGGTGGGTGGGATGGACCAGGGACAGAGAGATGGTGGGTGGGATAGACCAGGGACAGAGAGATGGTAGGTGGGATGGATCAGGGACAGAAGGATGGTGGGTGGGTGGGATGGATCAGGGATCAAGGACAGAGAGCTGGTGGGTGGGATGGATCAGGGATCAGGGACAGAGAGATGGTAGGTGGGATGGATCAGGGACAGAAGGATGGTGGGTGGGTGGGATGGATCAGGGATCAGGGACAGAGAGCTGGTGGGTGGGATGGATCAGGGATCAGGGACAGAGAGATGGTGGTTGGGATGAATCAGGGACAGAGGGATGGGTGGGTGGGGGGAGGCTTCATATGGGCTGTGTGTTTCACAAGAGCCTCCACTGCCTGAAACCATGGATCAAGTAAAAACCTGAGCTACATCACAACTGATTTGATGTAAATTTTATAATAACTTTAAATGTGTACTCGCTGAAAATACATTTTAGTTTCCTAAAAGCAATTATAAGTAAAATGTGACAAAATAATTCGTTTTTTAAAACGTACGTTTTTACATATAAATTTAGAGTTTTGGCATTGCTCATTTAAACAAGAACATTGTTCAATGCTAATGCCAGTAAATATTAGAAATGACAAGATTCTAAAATAAGAGTTTTACATGCAGCTTTGTATCTGCCAGAACAAACAGGAAACATTAGCTTGGATGACAAATAAAAAGTTAGGTTATTCCATTGCAGAGTAAATGTCCATTTAACCCTTCTAGAGTATAACTAGAATGAGATTTTTTCTAAAACTGCCCTCCTTATGCATATAGAGCAGGAAGGGGAGTACTACCAGACGTCACCGGATCCTGTGTATGTTATCAAATCTGGCTGAACACTCCTGACTAGAGAGTAATTGGTAAAGTTTTAGAATGCCCACAGGAAAATCATCAATTCATAGTCAATTATGATACAAAGGATGACCTCATTGGGCACAAGATGTCAGTTGGTAAATGTAAGTGAGAAAGAGAGAGAGAGAATTTAAGGACATCTGTCACTGAGATGGGGGAGGGTGCCTGGGAAGGACTGCCCCGGTTGTGCTATGTTCCTCTCCTCTGAACCTTAGCCAGCGGCAGACTGTGTCTCTCCTCCTGACACTGACACTGTCAGTTCCAGACTATTGCCGACAATCAAGAGTCCGTCATACCCTTTGAATGCAGAAGCCGCCTGGAGACAGGAAGCGGGAGCAACAGCCGGGGGGAGCTAAGATGACTAGCCTCTCTGTACGGAGATTGTTTCCTACTGCTGTGCGCACCTATATAACGTGTCATCTATTGCTAGGATGCTGGCGGTCCTAGCAACCAATGATTGCAAAGAAGATTGAGGGGGCAGAAGCGCAGCATGCAGGAATGCTCTGCTGACCAGAATCCTCACTGAGTGCAGTGTGTTAGAGCACACATTGCACCCACTGATGATACACTGAGTGAAGCCCAGTGCCGAAATATGCTGTACACCATAACAACCACAGTATAACATAATGCAATGTGCAACATGGCCAGAATATAATATCACACAGTATTCACATATAATATAGTGCTCCAATATGAAACAACAGAATATGAGATGGTGCTCACATTGCAACATAGAGCTCCAATACAAAACATTTCCATTAATAATCCATGGTGGTCCAGTGGATAAACCCTGCTCAATCCATAGAAGTAATCCCTGATGGTCTAGTGGAGGAAAAATATTAATACAAAATAAATAGGACTACTTATTGGTTTCTGGGCTTCTTTCTTAGTGACAGTATACACTGGGCAAACGCTCACTGTGGCAACACAGCAGCCATGCAGGCATCTGGGGATTTCTAATGACAGCCTAATGACTCTAATGACTGCTACTATCCTGTCTCTGACAGTAGGCTGCCAAACCGAGACACAGCAACATCAGTGGAGATAAACAGTCAGAAGCACTGACGATCAGCACTTGACAAAACACACAGCCCGTGAAGCCTCCCCCTCCATCCATCCTGTAGCTCTGCCCCCCTCCTGTGGAATTCCAGCAATGCATCTACGCTACGGTCTACCTTGTTTCATAGTGCACTCACTGCACTGGCACCGCAGTTCTCTCCTCTGCTCCTCCGCTCGGCGCACTGATCTGACGAAGACCGGAAGTGACTAACTAGTCTGTCACTCAAGTCCATAGCAGGCGCCGGGCGGATGCAGATCGGCATTTGTACTTGCGCCACAAGGCGGGTTAAAACCCCGCAAATGAAGCGCCGCGTCTGCAATCTTGTGATTGCGTTGACGTGGCACTTCGCATATTGCACTGTGTCCAGCGCTGCACTGTGTCCGGCGCTCGTACACAGTGCACTTAAGGACTTTTTTTCATTTTTTTTTTTTTAAAGGGCCATTTCAAAAAAAAAAAATTTTTTTTTTTTCAATTTTTTTTTTTTTTTTTGTGACTGCCTGGAGGGGGGGGCGGCGCCCGGGCGCCCCCTATGGACGGGCCGCCACTGTTCATATTTCAAAACAAATTACCCCGTATACCTCATCCCCACACCCTCACTATCTTTTATCAACCTCCTATATTCTCGCCACTCTCCCTCCTCTACACCTCTATCCTTTCTTATCCTCCTCTCATCTCACGCAATTCTCCGTATAATACCAACTTCGTATAATACCAACCTAGGAACAACACACCCGAATATTTGCTTAAGCACCATAGACACAAATTGCCAATACTTAACATGACTTCACAACACTCTCATTCTATTCCTCTTTCATTGAAAATTATATCTGCCAAAGGTTTAAACATACCTGAAAAACGATCTCAATTTATTTGAGAATTCCACAAACTTAAAGCCAATATTGTCTGCATTCAGGAAACACATTTGAAGTCAGACAAAATTCCAAAAATAACAGACAAGGAATCTCCACTAGCATACCATGCAGCAAACAAAGAATCTAAAACAAAGGGCGTTTCCATTCTCATTTCTAAACAAGCATCCTGTCAACTGACCGATTTAATGTACGATAAAGCAGGTAGATATATTTTCCTTAAGGGAAAGATAGGTTCATGGCCTATCACAATCGCCAAGGTCTACGCACCCAACACCAAACAGGTCTAATTTTTCAGCCAAATAGGAGACCTGTTAACTGCTTTATCATCAGGGATTCTAATTCTTGGGGGAAACTTTAACATTTCTCTTGACCCACTTCTGGACACATCCTCAGGCACTTCAGCATTAAAAACAAATTAAAATTACAGCTCCAAGGTCTCAAGCTACATGCCACTTGGAGAACATTATATCCCCAAGATAAATATTTCACATACTTCTCACCCATACATAAGAAATAGTCACGTATTGACTATTTCTTAATTTCCCAATCTGACATACCCTTCTTACAAAAGGCCACAATAGAACCCGTGACACTATCACTACCCAATCACCATCCAGCTGGTTTTCCTGGAGACAAGCTCCAGAACAAAAATCTGGAGACTCAACACCTCTCAAAAACCCAGTAGACATACAAAGAATTAATACATACATTGAAGAATACTTCTGAATAAATGATAACACAAAGACTTCCCATCTCACTCAGTGGGAAGCAGACAAGTGTGTCATTCTTGGACAATTTCTAAACATGGCCTTTAGAACAAAAGGAAAGTCAGGATAAAATCTCATCACTTATGAATCTCATTGGAACATAGCCTCTACAACCCTTCAAGAGCTAGTCCAAACAAGACTTCTTCTCGAGGGACTTAACATTATAACCAAAAAGACAGTATATCCTACCACACAGAATTTACTATGAACAAGGAAACAAAAGTGGTAGGCTCCTCGCCAGGGCAATACAAAACATAAAGAGTAACACTACAATTGACCACATAAAGGACAAACAGGGGAATCTACATTCCTCCAATGAAAAGATAGCAAAGAAATTTGAAAAATACTACCAAGAGCTATACAATATCCCCTCCAACCCCAAATGTCCCCATGGTACTGAAACAAGGGCTCACATCTTACAAGAGTTTCTTACAAAATATGGCCCCTCACCAATCTCCACGGATGCCTTGTGTAATATTGACGTCCCCCTCTTTGAGGAGGAATTTGAAAAGGCTCTCAAAAGATAAGAAAGTAGGCAAAGCCCCCAGCCCAGACAGTTTACCATTACAATACTATAAAACCTTCAAAGAAATCTAAAAAAAAAAAAAATAATAAAAAAAAAAAAAACGCTTTCTTTAGTCTTTCGCTCATTCCAATCCGAAACCCAGCCCTCCCCACAACTACTAGAAGCACACATAGCGGTCATCCCGAAAGAAGGAAAAGACACCTCCCTTGCCACAAGCTATCATCCAATATCGTTCATTAATGCTGATGTTAAAATATATGCTAAAATCCTTGCTAACAGCTTGATACCACTTCTTCCCTCCTTAATCTTCCTTGATCAAGTAGGAGCTATACAGGCAGAGAAGGTAGATATAACACAATTAAGGCCCTAAACCTCCACCACTGGCTTAAATACAGTGTACAAGGAAAACAAGGCTTTTTTCCCCTTTCTCTAGATGCAGAGAAGGCTTTGACAGAGTGGCCAGGGACTACATGGATGCAGTTCTTGAGTTTATTGGCCTACCAGATCTAATACGATCATACATAAGAGCCCTATACTCAGCTCCTATAGCGAGAGTACATGCTAATGGCCACCTGTCAAACACTTTTCATCTTCATAATGGAACTAGACAGGGATGCCCCCTATCCTACATACTCATTGTCCTTACCCTCGAACCAATCTTAAATAAAAATACATGCAAACCCAGATATCAAAAGGTATTACTATCAAAAACCAGACATACAAACTCGTGTCATTTGCAGACGACCGCCTACTTTTTTTTTAACTGACCCACATATATCTCTACCAAACCTCCTAAAAGACCTAAAACATTTCCAGACACCCTCCAAACTAAAAATGAACCATTCAAAATCTGAAAGCCCTGAATGTAATGTTATCTCCAGATACGGTTTCATAATGCCAAAAAAACCTTTCCGTTTAATTGGGCCAAAAAGTCAATAACATATCTCGGGATCAAAATCCCAACATCCCTATCAAATCTTTCAATTCAATTTTGTCCCTACTTTAAAGGAAACGAGAGGAGACCTAAAACGATGGAACGCTCTCAACATATCGTGGTTTGGCAGAGCATCCCTACTCAAAATACTATCCTCCTTCACTTTCTTTACATGTTTCTAACCATTCCCATACAATACCTACTTTTCCTCTTTCGACAAGCATGTTCATCTTTCTTCTGGAGAGGCAAACCTAGAATTAAATTCAACCACCTCACCCTTCCAAAGAGTAAAGGGGGAGTCTCGCTTCCTGACTTAGACCGCTACTACTGGGCGGCCCACTTAGCCTGAGTAGTAGACTGGAACATACATCAGACGGTTAAAATACTGGGTTACGTTAGAACACATAGTCATCTCTCAATGCCTGAGATCCTTACCTTGGATTCAACCTCAACACATCGCCTGTCAAACCAAATTCCACCCACTGATTGGTCCTACTTTGGAAGTATTCCGTACTTTGAACAGAAATACAAACCCAACTCCATGGTTGAGCCCTTTAACCCCACTACGGGCCAACCCCTTCTTCCCACCAGGCACAAAAGACAAATTCCTATGCAAGCTCTGGCCCCACAGAGATGTTTTGGCAACTCACCTTTTTCACAGAAGCTCTCTCTTGCCATTAGAAGCTCTCAACACCAAGCTAGCTCCTCACATTATACCATCTTGGACATATATGCAAATAAAACACTTCCTGACTAGGCCGGATACTGCACATCACTGAAAAAAAAAATCTACTCTTGAATCCCTATGAATTATGCTCTTATCTATTTAAAGATCACTCAGCCTTCTCTAGCTTCTCTTGTCTAGCATGGGAACGTGTTCTAAACACAAACTTCACCATTCCTGAATGCAAGTCCATCTGCTCCTATATACACAAATGTTCACTTAATGTCACCACACAAGAATGTGGGTTTAAGATTTTAACAAGATGGTACAGAACCCCTGCATTAATTAACAAATACTACAACTCGATCCCCAATAGATGTTTGGCGATGTGAGGCCGATGATGGATCAACGGTGCACATTTGGTGGTCATGTCCTAAGATCCAACCATTTTAGAATTTGGTACATGACGCTATTCTCTGTTACCTCAAATTCTCTCCAGCACAACACCTACTTCATCATATGAAAATTCCAAAGAAACATTATCTCAAACGCTGCTAAACACTGCATACCTTGCCATTAGTGAGCTTCGTCATCCCAATGAAAGAGGAATGGTACCCCAGACTCATATATATATATATATATATATATATATATATATATATATATATATATATATATATATATAAATGTAAAATAAAAAAACCCAGAAGAACTCATCAGTATCTCACAGGAAATAATATCCAAATTCACATCAACATGGTACTGTTGGCTATACACTACAAGCATAGATGCATATATTCAGAAAATGTCTGTTATCTCTACTTCACATAACTACCTGATAGAATCAAAAATCAGTAAAACCATAACCTGAATATCTCCTCTTGGTCCCTAGTGTGACATAATTATATTATAGGGACCATCCATTACACAACAACATTAACGATTAATCCAATAAATCAATACTATACCTATTATAGCTCAAGCGGAGAGAAAGGAGAATGCACCTCCCCCTCCCCTATTTTTTTTTTTTTTTGCTATCTTCTCTCTCACCCCCTTTCTTCTCCCCCTCCCGGCCCCTCACTCCCTTTTACCGTCATTATCTTCCACTCCCCCTTTTCTTCCTTCACATCACATGCTCCTCCTAATAAAATAAACAAAATATTAAATAAATCAAAATATCTTCGTAGCTAGAAACGTCTCCGTTAGCATATGTCAAGACTATGTAGACACCAATATGACAATTTGCTTCTATAGTTACCTTGAAATATAGACCCACTAATATGCGTGTTTTCATGTTCCTCCCACATATGATCCAATTGTCTACTTATTACCTTGAGATGTATTAATGTAATAACATCTGATCTGTTACTTTAACTTTAACATCAATAAAAACTTATGAAACAAAAAAAAGAAAATAAGAAACCTTTAATAGCCAGGAGGGTGCTACATACACTCCCCAGCCACGTTATTAAGTACACCTTCCTAGTAGCAGGTTGGACCCCCTTTTGCCTTCAGAACTGCCTTAATTCTTTGTGGCATAGACTCTACAAGGTGTTGGAAACATTCCATATTGACATGATAGACTCACGGAGTTTCACCACATTCCAAAGGTGCTCTATTGGATGAAGATCTGGTGACTGGAGGCCATTGGAGTACAGTGACCTCATTGTCAATGTTCAAGAAACCAGTGGTGAGAGGATTTGAGCTTTGTGACATGGTGCATTATCCTGCTGGAAGGAGCCTTTAGAAGATGGATACAATGTAGACATAGGGATGGACATGGTCAGCAACAATACTCAGGTAGGCCGTGGCATTTAAACAATGATCATTTGGTACCAAGAGGCCCAAAGTGTGCCAAGAAAATATCCCCGACATCATTATATGACCACCACCAGACTGAACCGTTGATACAAGGCAGAATGGATCCATGATTTCATGTTGTTTAGGCCAAATTCTGACCCCACCATCTGAATGTCGCAGCTAAAATCGAGACTCATCAGAACAAGCAACATTTTTCCAATCTCCTATTGTCCAATTTAGGTGAGCCTCTGTAAATTGTAGCCTCAGTTTCCTGTACTTAGCTGACAGGAGTGGCACCCGGTGTGGTCTTCTGCTGCTGTAACCCATCGGCTTCAAGGTTCAATGTGTTGTGCTTTCAGAGATGGCATTCTACATACTTGGCTACAATGAATGATTATTTGAGTTACTGTTGCCTTTCTATCATCTCAAACTAGTCTGCCCATTCTCCTCTGACCTCAACAAGGCATTTTCCTCCACACAACCTCCGCTCACTGGATATTTTCTCTTTTTTGGACCATTCTCCATAAATCCTAGAGATGGTTGTGTGTGAAAATCCAAGTAGATCAGTTCGGTGGTCACAATCACTGTCGGGCTCCTGCGATCGTGGCTGACACACGGAGAACCGGGATCTGTGTGTGTAAACACACAGTTTCCGGTTCTCTGAGGGGAGAAAAGACAGATTATCCATTCATACAGAGTATGAACAGCGATCTGTCATCTCTCTTGCACATTTCCATCCCCCCTTCAGTTAGAACACACACTAGGGAACACAATTAACCCCTTGATCGCCCCCTAGTGTTAACCCCTTTCCTGCCAGTGACATTTTTACAGTAAATCAATGCATTTTTATAGCACTGATAGCTTTATAAATGGCAATGGTCACAAAAATGTGTCAAAATTGTCTGATGTGTCTGCTATAATGTTGCAGTCCTGATAAAAATTGCAGCCATTACTAGCAAAATAAATTATAATAAAAATGCCATAAAAACTATCCCCTATAAAAAACTTTTGCGCAAACCAATCAGTATACGCTTATTGCGATTTTTTTACCAAAAATATGTAGAAGAATACATATCAACCTAAACTGATAAAAAAAAAAAACGTTTATATATGTTTGGGAGATATTTATTATAGCAAAAAGTAAAAAAATATTATTTTTTTTTCAAAATTATTGCTCTTTTTTTGTTTATAGCGCAAAAAATAAAAACCGCAGGTGATCAAATAACACTAAAAGAAAGCTTGATTTGTGGGGGGGGGGGGGATTATGTAAATTTTGTTTGGGTGCAATGGGTTGCTTGGCCCGCGCAATTGTCAGTAAAAGTGCTCTGGTCCGGAAGGGTGTAAAAATTTTCCGGGGCTGAAGCGGTTAAATCCAATTTCCTCCCCATTCTGATGCTCAGTTTGAACTGCATCAAGGTGTCTTCACTATGTCTAGGTGCCTAAGTGCATTGAGTTGCTGCCATGCGATTGGCTGATTAGCAATTTGTGTTGAACAGGTGTACCTAATAAAGTTACCAGGGCGTATATGGTAACTTTCGAGAGGTCAGAGATAGATACCCTCACAGATATAAGAACAACAAAAATAATTATATTTAAAGCACAAAAAAACTTAAAAAAAAATAAATACTATATACATACAGTAAAGGATTAGCATCAAATGTAGAGCTTGAAGGACACTTCAATTTTCCATAGCAACAACGATTGCATTACATGCTTCCCAAATTGCAGAGATTGCGATAGTACAACCTGTAATATCCAGCTCCATTTATGCATACCCCATGATACAAAGTCTCGAAATGCAGGAGAGGATGGCAGGATATACACCGGCTATAGACTCCAACATTCTAACATTTCTCTCAGCATATCTGTCATAAAAGGGCACCGTGATTCTACACTCAAGACCTTACTGGGGTCCTTGATGTTCCTTAGGATGTGGAAAAACTAATTTACTGATGCCTTAGAGGCTGTGCTTTTTAAAGGGGCTTCCTCCCCGCTAGAGGTATCCAACGCAATAACCTGCCGCCGTCGGCGTGCGCTCCACTGCTTGACCTGAAGAAACCGGAAGTTCCAATAGGTAAAACGTGACCGGGATGCGCCTCGACGTACGTTTTGTCATCATGGCGTCCTCAGGAAGCGCCCTCAGGCCAAGCGGTGGAGCGTATATGCCGATCGCGGCAGCGAAACGGCCAGTTCACAACACACCCGGTCTGACATGCCCACATCCTCCAGTGCCGAGGAAAGGTAATTTTTAATGTAAGAGGCCATCTTGCGGTTTTATTTTGTATGCTATAGAAGTTTTTATTAAAAAAATATTACGCTATGGCTCTGCTCTTTTTGCATTTTTCCAGAGTTTTTTTTGGATGGATCCAGCATTTCCTGGCATATCAAAAGCAAAGATTCTCCATCAAGGGGGGCAGTTCCTTAATCTGCCAATGCTGCACCTGACCTATCTTTAATTAAAGGGGTCATGGTGAGTTGGTGAGTAGGCTACCTGCTATTATTCACCAGGTGATTCAGTTATTATCTTCAATACAACGTGGTGACGGTTTAAGGAATTTTACTCACTTCAGAACAAAAAATAAATAAAAAATGTTTCAATTATATGGACTTTTTATAATTTTATTGGCTTTTTACATATAAACAATATATTTATTATTGTAAAAATAGTATGGTTTGATAGCACCAGAGCACTTTATGTTTACTTAGTTTGGTATAGCGCCCCCCGTATTACATGCCATTTACGTATTTCGCAGATTCTCCTCACCTGCACACATATTATGCAGTCTCATGCACCAAAACACAGTTCATTTAACAGATGAACTTACTTGCTTGTAGGGATCTCAGATTGTGCCCACAGCACTTCTCCACCTAAAGGATTAGCATCAAATGTAGAGCTTGAAGGACACCGCCACTCACTTTTTAAGGGCTTTCTTTGCCCATTTTTATTAAAAGAAAGTCCAACAAACAAAGGTAGGTTTCCCTCGCAGGGGTTTCAGCATTCCTTTTCATCAACAAAACTATATTCAGACTAGTTGGCTCTCACTTGCAGCACTGCAGCTCTGGCCTTACCCTCCAGGCCCTTGTCTGTCTCATACAGACTGTTTCACCGACCACCTTGGTGCACACAGCTAGCAGCCTCTTGCTGCACTGGCTCGCCCGTGAAGTCCTCCTGACTCTTGGTACACAGACTTCCTGTCTGCTAGGATGGAGCCCAGAACCATGGTCAGGCCACCACCAAAAGTCCAGCACACACCTGACCAATCAGTATGCTGGCTGTTCTCAAAATCAGGACCCAGGACTAGGGATTCCATCCCACCCGGATCTCTCAGAAATCCCTGAGCTCCAGGTGCCAAAGTGGATTTTAGAAAACGCTGAGGAAACTGAAAGCCAATTTCTTCTTCATGTTACATGCTCCCTGGAGCCCCTCAACCCATCTGGTTGAGAATTCTAGGTCACATACTCCTTCTAGACCCTGGCAGGGCAGCGCTCTGCTACAATATATATATATATATATATATAAATATATATATATATATATATATATATATATATATATATATATATATATATATATATATATATATATATACAGTTGCAAAAAAAAAGTATGTGAACCCCTTTGGAATGATATGGATTTCTGCACAAATTGGTCATAAAATGTGATCTGATCTTCATCTAAGTCACAACAATAGACAATCACAGTCTGCTTAAACTAATAAGCAGAAGGAGCAAGGGCATTCCATAAAATAAATTGGAAGGGGGAAGAGGGAAACAACTTGGATGCGGAACTGTACAAATAAATTACGTACAAAAATGTAAATCTCTGATAGGCATTTACATCTGTACAGTATGAATAAAGCATTCCTAACTACAGATCCCTGCAGCTAACAGTATATACAGTACTGTACATTAAGACCAGAGCATCTCTCCCTCGAGAAAGATACTCCGCCTGCAACAAAATACTTGACTCCAGCCGGAGGGTGGGGATGGACAGTTGTCCCATCCCAGCAAATCCTAAGAGAAGACAAAAAAAATAGTACAACCTACTCTCAAACCTAACTGTACACTATACATTATTTCTGCCAACAGAAATATAAAACAAAAGCACATATATTATTTTCTCTGTCTTGTTCTGTCAGAAGGGGGTTATAACCAGCTAACAGAACAATAGGGAAGAAAACATATACGGATGCGGAGGGTCCTCTTCCGGAGTTCCTGGTGGGAGGGGCCCCTCCCCGGACAAACAGGCTCCTAAAAGAGTTAATATGGGAACAAACCTCACCCAAGTGTCCTTGTGACCAGAAAGTTTCCTCCATTGGGCAACCAGTGGAAGGCTGGTTTGTTCCTGCAAAGTCAGGGAAAGAAGAAAAAAAACATGCTGCAACTCTCCAGCAGTCCATGTAGCTCACTCACCGCATACTGTAGCTCCTGACAGTCCTCCTATGCTTAGGAGTGAGAGTCAGGTAACCTCTTCCATCTCCCTCCTTCTTCCTGTTTGGAGACTGAGTCGCCTTGGCATTGAGCACCCGATCTCTGCAAATGGATCTCCCAAGCCACCATTCTCCCAGAAAATGGAACCCAGACTTCACTCTTTGGCACCTATAATAGCTTGGGAATGTGTGGCCATCCTCCCACTGTCCCCGGGAATTCTCTACAATGTCCATAATCTGGGAAGAGACATATGGAAAGTCCAGGCCCCACTCCAGTGCTACCCTCCTCTGCATCTCTCTCTGGAAGCGGGAGAATTCTAGGAAACTCCGTAGGATTTCCTCTCCTTTGAAGAATGCAGGCGTCCTGGGCCCTCATGACCCACTGACCGTAGGTGGGAGTCCTGGTCTGGGTGGTGGAAGGCCTGTTCAAAAAGAGCTGCCTGCTGCTTGTCAGGGCTCCTATGGCTGGCTCAGATCCCACTGCTGGCTCTTGTCCATCCCCACCTTCAAGGACCTGGGACTCCCCGGTCTCCCATTCCTCTTCACTAGGGGATGACTACTCCGCCAAACTCTCTAGAGACCCAAACTCAGCTTGTACTCTGGGGGAACCCAAATCAATGACCCTGTCCAGCTCACCTGAAGGCACACCTTCCTCTTGTAATGGCTCCCTCCGGACTGGAACAGAAAGGGGCTTGGTATTGGCCGGCTCTTCGGTGGTTGCATCTGGCTCCTGCATGGCAGTATCTACAGTCACCAGGTCCCTGGCCAGGCCACAGTTAATGGCAGTCTCTTCTCCACTGATGTCCTTGGTTTTCGCTGGGAAGTTGCCAGGCGCCTCCTTCAGAGGGTGATTTTAGGCCCTTTCCGGTTCCTCGGCTGCAGACTACAAAATCCTGAGGGCAGGTTTACAATGTAGTACTCCAGCTCCTGCTGGATAGGCCCCAGTCGGGTAAGTGGCTCCCCACAAAGGCTGCACCGGGCCCAAGCAATGACCACCGCAGTTGGAACCCGGCACTCTGGACAGAGCAGGCACATTCGCTCCGCTCCATCGATCACCCCAAGTGTGAATTCCCTGTGAGGCTCCAGTCGGACACCGGTGTCCACCAGTGTCCTTTTCTGCAACTCAGGCAACCATGTTAAAGAGGTTGTAAACCCTTGCCGTTTTTCACCTTAATGGATTCTTTGCATTAAGGTGAAAACCTCCTGTCCTGCAGCAGTACCCCCGAGCCCCTCTTATACTTACCTGAGTCCCATAATTCCCATGTCAGGAACAAGCATACCAGCTCCTGCAGGTGTCTCATGACCTGATTGGATAGATTGATAGCAGAGCAATCATTGGCTCCCGCTTCTGTCAATCAAATCCAAGGATGCGTGTGCCGGGGGTGGAGCTCAGTCCTGCTATCTGTGTCTACGGATGCACCTGCACAGGTGTACTGTCGTAAAGCGTTTCTCCGGTGGGAAACTCAAGAATAGGAGGAGCCAGGAGCGCTGTGAGAGGACCACAGAAGAGGAGGATTGGGATCACTCTGTGCACAACCAGTTGCACAGCGGAGGTAAGTATGACATGTTTTTTTTTTTAAACTGAACCTTTTCAACCCCTTTAAGGTGGGTAGCAGTCGGCTACCTTTCATCGTCTTCCTCTGCCTCGTGGTGTCTGCTGCTAGAAGGAAACTTTCGGTCTCCTCCAGGGCGTGGCACAGCTCCCTCACTTCAAAATGGCCTGGCTCCTGTGGAACTGATAGGCAGACTCCTCCCTGGGCATGCTGCTGTAGCCCTTTGTTAGAGAAACGGAAGTTTGCAGGCATGCTGGTGCTAGCAGGACTTGTCCAGGCATGTCACTCGACACCGACTGTGCCTGAACAACTGGGAGTTGATGACCGCTGACTTTTCCAGTGGTTGCCGGTAGCAACAATAAAGTTTGTAACCAATGTTTAACTGAAGGGAACTATCTCAGCACAGTCCTGCCCATAGGCCCCTGCAGATTGATCATGATCACCCCGGGAAACAGTAGACACTTCCAGGCACACTTTACTGAATAATGCAGGAGTTTGGAGCAAAAGTTCAGAATTCCCAGCATTTGCAGAGCACCGGGCATATTTGTAATCCAGTGCGAGATGTCCAGCATTTGTAGAGCGCTGGGTATATTTGAAATTTATGAGCGCGATCGGCTGCCGTGGTTGCCACGGGTGACAGCACATGGTAGAAAGTCACTAAATTGCAGGATTATTATGAATGTCCATCCCAGCACCAGTTGGGGCAACTGGGTAAGTAGGCAGCAGTATTTAACATTGGCTCCTGTGGGTTGCTATGGGCAATGGCATTTTATTAATATGGTACCGAATAGCATGCACAGCACATAAGTCCTTCCCCTCAGTTCAAGTCCTCAATAGTGGCGGAACAAAGCACAGTTCCCCGGCTCAAATAACCTTGGTTGCTAGGGGCAATGGCTGGCAGGTTACCTATGAACAGGTGGTCCCGGAACGAGCCCCCAAATGTAGCGGTACCCCCGTAGGTGCTGATGGAAATTGTGGTCCACCTGTCACCCTGCCCAGTCACTTCCCAGTCACTCTTGAGAATCAGATAAGGGAATCAATAAGATGATCAGTTGGATCTAGGGTGCCCACGTGTCCCGGATTGCCTGGGACAGTCCCGCAATCAGCAGGTCTGTCCCGGGTCCCAGGCGCTTTCATTGCAGGACAATACAGTATCCTGGAATGAAATTGGCAGAGTAAGCAAACTCCAGCCCAGGGCTGGCACTTGCTCCCCCTCCAGCTCCATCTGAGACTTTGGCCACTGGTTGCTAGAGCCACCTGACGTCTAGCAACCAGTGATGTCACAGCCGTGACTAATGCTCAGCACACAAAGCAGAGGAGAAGTTAACTTTCTCCTCCCCCACTCCACTGCTCTCCACCATGCTGGACGACCTGTCAGCAGGGGAAGCACCAAAGACACTGATGCCGGCACTGCACTCTGGGTCACTACGATCTCTTCCCCGGCTGTCTCCCTGCCTCTATCAGCAGAGCTGACTGATGCCGCCACCTCCTCATCGGTTGTTTACATCATTACATGTAGACAGGAGCCAGAGGAGGGCACCGCTGTGCCTTTCCCACACTGAGGTCTGTTTAAAGCTGATTTTATTGTAGGTAGATGGACAGATCAGGGTGCAGGGACAGTGATCAGTAAAAAGTTAAAAATCGCCTCCCCAGCACATATCCGCCCCCCACTCCTTACTAGCACAAGTGGAGGAGGGGTCTGTACTTAGTGGGGGGTCTGTACTGAGGGGGTCTGTACTTTGTGGGGGGGGTATGTACTGAAGGGGGACTATACTTGGCGGGGGATGATTACCGCACAGGTGGGGTGACACCAACCCTAGCAAATCCACTGCCACCCACCTCCTATATTCTCTGGGCCTGCTTCAGCATGCTCTAAAACAGGGGTCCCATGGTCACATTGCCACTGGAAGGAGCCACATGAGCAGACAACGGTGGGGAGGGTATCCGGGGATCTGGTGTATCAGACTGGTGGCAGGCTGCAGGTGGCAAGTGACACTGCATCTGGTGGCAGCCTATGGGTGGCAAGTGACACTGCATCTGATGGCAGGCTATGGGTGGCAAGCAGCAGTGCATCTGGTGGCAGGTGACAATGGCAAGTGACACAGGGCATCTAGCGGCAGGCGACAGTGGCAAGTGACACAATGCATCTGGCGGCAATAGGCAGTGGCAAGTGACACGCTGTATCTGGTGGCAGGCAAAGGTGGCATGTTGCATCTGGTGTCAGGCAAAGGAGGCATGCTGCATCTGGTGGCAGCAAAGGTGGCACGTAGATTCTGGTGGCAAGTGACAAACTCAGGGTTCCCAATGATTCTGCATTTTGGTGAGTTGAACAATTTCATTACATATGACAATGTAGTAATACAAATAATATGATTTGATCATCCTGACACCATATCAAGCATGGTGTTAGGATGATATACAGTATCTCACAAAACTGAGTACACCCCTCACATTTTTGTAAATATTTTATTATATCTTTTATGTGACAACACTGAAGAAATGACACTTTCCTACAAAGTAAAGTAGTGAAGTGAGTATACAGCTTGTATAACATTGTAAATTTGCCGTCCCATCAACATAACTCAACACACAGCCATTAATGTCTAAACCGCTGGCAACAAAAGTGAGTAACCCCTAAGTGAAAATGTCCAAATTGGGCCCAATTAGCCATTTTCTCCCCCCGGTGTCACGTGACTCGTCAGTGTTACAAGGTCTCAGGTGTGAATGGGGAGCAGGTGTGTTAAATTTGGTGTTATCGCTCTCACTCTCTCATACTGGTCACTGGAAGTTCAACATGGCACCTCATGGCAAAGAACTCTCTGAATATCTGAAAAAAAAGAATTGTTGCTCTACATAAAGATGGCCTAGGCTATAAGAATATTGCCAAGACCCTGAAACTGAGCTGCAGCACGGTGGCCAAGACCATACAGTGGTTTAACAGGACAGATTCCACTCAGAACAGGCCTCCCCTCACAAAAATCTACTTCTACCACCTACACAAAGTAAAGGGTGCTACACATGTTTATAGCAAATGGAGAAAGCTGTGTTATGTTTTCTCTGGATTTGATAGCTCTTGGATCGGGGCTGGGGGCTTTAAGGTTCTAGACTAGAGAGTAATGAGCAGGATGGAATATATAAGCTTGAAAAGAGTAACTGCAGAGTTGGAGGTGTAATTGCTGCAACCAGGAGGGAGGAGCACCAGGAGGGAGGTGTGCTCCTAAAAATTATTATAGAAAAAATTTCTGCGCTGGACTGAAAATTCACCTACTATAGCAGCAACACCACGTGAGATACACACCAATAACTATAAAAATAAAAATAAAAAAAAATAATAAAAAAATATTACACTAATCTGAAATAACTCAATTTATACCTAAATAAATAAATATTAAATCCTGTGAGAGAATTATAAATAACAATTCATACAGATATAAATAATAAATGAATATCAACTAATATAGAAAATCCTAGAGAATTAGTTTGCATGTATAATCATGAAATTCATATGGATATGTTCATAAGCATCCCAGAAGACTAGAAGCTCAAAAGCAAAAATTCTTATAAAAAATTCTTATAAAAAATATACAAATCCGAATACGGAAAAGAAATTAAAAACCAAAAATAAAGACGCATAGAAAAAAAAGTGCGCTCCTGTCTAGAGACCAAGGCAAGCTACTTGAGACAGCACTCCATGTGGGAGAGATTCCAGGCCATTAGACCGAGAGAGTTGGCCCAGCTGAGAGAGTTAGGGAGACTGTGTGAGTCTGGGAGACTAGAGCTGAGGCAAAAAAGAACAATGGTATGGCATCAAAAAGTCACACGTCTAGATGTTCTGAAGTGGTGAATAGAGTGGCAACCTCAGCCTGGACTCCAACCAGGCCATGTCCCCCCCTAACCCCTGAATAGGGATGAGCTTTGAGTTTGAGTCTAACTCATGGTCAACTCGAACATTGCCTGTTCGCTTTTTTGCTGAACAGCGAACAATTTGGGGTGTTTGCGGCAAATTCGGAAAAACGCTGAACACCCTGTAAAAGTCTATGGGAGAAATCAAAAGTGCTAATTTTAAAGGCTTATATGCAAGTTATTGTCATAAAAAGTGTTTGGGGACCTGGGTCTTGCCCCAGGGGACATGTATCAATGCAAAAAAAAGTTTTAAAAAAGGCAGTTTTTCGGGAGCAGTGATTTTAATGATGCTTAAAGTGAAACAATAAAAGTGTAATATTCCTTTCAATTTCATACCTGGGGGGTGTCTATAGTATGCCTGTAAAAGGGCTCATGTTTCCCGTGCTTAGAACTGTCCCTGCACAAAGTGTCATTTCTGCAGGGAAAAAAGTAATTTAAAAGCACTCACGGCTATAATGAATTGTTGGCTCCCCGTAATACAGAGAACAGTCATTAAAAGTCATTGATAAAAAAATAAAAAAAAAGCGTGGGGTTCCCCCAAATTCATTTACCAGGCCCTTCAGGTCTGGCATGGATATTAAGGGGAACCCCGCATCAATTTAAAAAAAAAAAATGATGTGGGGTGCCCCCCCAAATATCCATACCAGACTTGATTTTAAAGAGAACTCCACGCCAAATAAAAAAAAAAAAAAATGGTGTGGAGTTCCCCCCAAAAATCCATACCAGACCCTTTATCTGAGCACGCAACCTGGCAGGCCGCAGGAAAAGAGGGGGGGGGGCAGAGAGCTCACCCCCTCCTGAAACATACCAGGCCACATGCCCTCAAAGCACCATGTGACCCCTCAAAGCACCATGTCCCCATGTTGAAGGGGATAAGGGCCTCATCCCCACAACCCTGGCTGGTGGTTGTGGGGGTCTGCAGGCGGGGGGGCTTATCAGAATCTGGAAGCCCCCTTTAACAAGGGGACCCCCAGATCCTGGCCCCCCCTGTTTGAAATGGTAAGGGGTACAAAAGTACCCCTACCATTTCACAAAGAAAGTGTAAAAAATTGTTAAAAAAACACACACACACCATTGGGAAAAGTCCTAAAAATAAAATAAATACAAAAAAGATTCCAGCGGTGGTAATCCACTCTTACTATCCAGCGATGGGTGCTCTCTTCTCCGGGGTCCAGCGATGGGTGATCTGATCTCTTCTCCGGGGTCCAGCAATGGGTGATCTCTCCCGATGGTCCAGCGCAGTGCATCCATCCTGTGTCCTCCGGAGACACTGCAGGAATCCTGGCAGCCTGACAGGTCTTCGCTTAGGAGAACCTGACCCGCCCCTTTCTGATGCAAGGGGAAAGCCGGGCTTCCCCAGTGACGTGTGGGTAACCTCGCCCCCCTCTGATGTAACGGAAACCTGCATTACATCAGAGGGGGCGGGGTCACCAATGCATCACTGGGGGAGCCTGGCTTTTCCCTTGCATCAGAGGGGGGTGGGGTCAGGTAACGGGTGGCCCTGTCCTCCTCAGCTAAGATGTGTCAGGCTGCCCGGATTCCCGCAGTGTCTCTGGTGGAGACAGGATGGATGTGCTGCGCTGGACCATCGGGAGAGATCACTCATTGCTGGACTCCAGAAAAGAGATCAGATCACCCATCACTGGACCCCGGGGGAAGAGATCACCCAACGCTGGATAGCAAGAGTGGATTACCACCGCTGGAATCTTTTTTTAATTTTTTAAATTTTTTTTATTTTTAATAAAGGATTTTTCCCAAGGGTCTGGTATGGATTTTTGGGGGAACTCCACGCCATTTTTTTTTGAACGTTTGGCATGGAGTTCCCCTTAAAATCCATACCAGACCTGAAGGGGAGCCAACAATTCATTATAGCCGCGAGTGATTTTAAATTACTTTTTTTCCTGCAGAAATGACACTTTGTGCAGGAACAGTTCTAAGCACGGGAAACATGTGCCTCTTTACAGGTATACTATACACACCCCCAGGTATGAAATTTAAAGGAATATTATGCTTTTATTGTTTCACTTTAAGCATTATTAAAATCACTGCTCCTGAAAAAACTGCCTTTTTTTAAACTTTTTTTTGCATTGATACATGTCACCTGGGGCAGGACCCGGGTCCCCAAACACTTTTTAGGACAATAATTTGCATATTAGCCTTTAAAATTAGCACTTTTGAATTTTAACGTTCGAGTCCCATAGACTTTAATAGGGTTCTAAAGTTCGCGCACATTTTAGGTCTGTTCGCAGGTTCTGGTGCGAACCGATCCGGGGGGTGTTCGGCTTATCCTTACCCCTGAAGCTTAGTCATGACTAAGCTCTGGGAGACAGGGTGAACTGTATTGGGGGCATGGCTTAGTTGGAGTCCAGGCTGAGGTTGCCACTCTACTCACCACTTCAGAACATCTAGATGAGTGACTTTTAGGGGCCACCCCATTGTTATTTGAAGTCCTATCAGGACAGGTTCCCTCCCCTGTCTGCACTATAACAGCAGCTGCGGAAGCATTGATTACATACCCCTTTACCCAGGGTTCAAACCCTATGGGAACACATGGGAATGGAGTTCCTGTACATTTTCCACAACAGGAACTCAGTTCCCATTAGCAGCCAAGTCCTGCAAGACTTTGAAGTATGTGAGCTGTGTGGCAGGTGCTACACCAGCAGCCGTCGACACAGCTCGCAATAGTAAGTGCCGCACACCTGACCATTCAGGCATTGCCAGTAGGGGGCCCCATGACAGCTTCCTCTTCAATCTACCTGTCAATCACAGCTAGCTGACGGGTAGAAAAGGTCTAAGTCTAGCTGACGGGAAGATCAGCTATTCTGCTCACAGGACATGCAGGGAGAGAGGTGAGCTGAGGGAGGAACATCAGTTTGGGGTGGTAAGCTGAGCACAATACCTGGCAAAGTTTAATGCCAGGAGGGAAGTTTATGTGAAAATATGTGAAGGGTTGGAATAGCAGCGAGTGTGTGTTGGAGCCCTGCAGAGATTGCAGCCCCCCAAGCTAACATACATCTCCTAAGCAAGAACACATCACTATCTCCCTAAGCATTCTGTCCAGATAATGTGCAGTTCATTTATGACCTTTCCATTTAACCCTGTGTTATCCAAACTCTGTTCAATGAAAAGCGTAAACTCACCACATAAACACTCTATATACAAAATAAAATTCCCCAAAAAAGATCAGAACATGATGTTCACATTTGGATGGAAGCACAATTGAATGAATGCTGATTATTCAGAGAATTACCGTATTTATGTTTATTTATGATTTATTTTATGTACTAACAGTTAAGCTTCATACACACAATAGGAAAATTGTATGAAAAATACCACTTATGAAGCGTTCATGCATATGAGCGTATTTTTTTTTTTTCGGTGGGGGAGTGGATCTAAGGTGGGAGTTCCCACACTTTTTTCCCCAGGACTTGACCCCTGCCTTTACCACCAAGGCTGAGCAGTACACACACATTTCTTAGGTCACAGACTAGAGTTGAGGGAACTTGGAGAAAGTCAAAGGGGGCAAGAGGAATCTGTGAGTCTCAGAGGAGTGAAATCTACTGGGGTATTAGGAGAACCTCTACCTAGGAGCTAAAAATGGACACGGTCAGCAAGGTACTACAATGAAAGCTGAGTGAGCTTCCGAGCCAGGTGGCTTGGCATTTTTTCATTTTGTGTGAAGCTGAAACGTCCTGCGGTGGAAACCCTGTGTCATAAAGACCTTTTTTGTTTCCTTTTTAATAAAAGTGGGCTACCAGGCTCTTAACTATAGTCCCTGTGTGCCACGGAATCATTGTACAAAACACATCTACCACGAGTACTAAACATACCCAATATCATAATATATTTATTTTTAATATTTACATTTTGTTCTTGGCTTGGAGGAAGGGGGGTATTGGGTAAAGAATAAAAAACATTAATATATTGGACCATTGTTTGGATGACCTCAGACTTAGAAAGCCTATTGTTAAACTTGAACAATGCCTAAGAAATAAATAACCCATGTCAGGTCCCCCCTGACCAATCCCCTCAAGAAATCAGGATATAAAATCCAGCTGTAGACTCAGGAGCAATCATATTCCTCCAAACAGCAACATGAAGGCCACAGTGATCGCGTTCACCATTCTCCTGGGGATGGTCCTACTTCTAGATGTGACTGATGCAGCCTTAGCTCCTCTTCCTGTTGGTAAAGCTCCATTTTCTTTTCACTTACCTCTCTTCTCCTTCTCTCTTTTCTTAGTTACTATAGGTATTAAAGTGGTTGTAAACCCTTACAAACCACTTTGACCTACAGGTAAGCCTAGATTAAGGCTTACCTGTAGATCCAAGAAATATCTCCTAAACCTATACGGTTTAGGAGATATTTACCTGAAGACAGCGGCGCGCAGGCGCACTGAGTAAGCCGCAGATCGCGGCGATATGACGCGAGTGTCAGCTCCCGTGTGCATGTGCGGGAGTGACGTCATCGCTGCTTCGGCGAATCACAGTGCCGGAGCAGTGAGACCCACGGAGACCCACCAAGAAGATAGACACTCGGAACTACAGGGGACAGCGGTGACTTCGCTGGCTCCTGTGTCCTCCAGCACAGTATACACCTGTATCTACCCTTTTATACTGGTGTTCTCTAATACAGGCATCTGCGGGAGTTAGTGGGTATTTTGTGCCTTCAGCACAGCAGAGTATACACCTGTATCTACCATTTTTGCTGGTGTTCTCTAATACAGGCATCTGCAGGAGTTAGTGGGTATTGTGTGCCTCCAGCACAGTATACACCTGAAAATACCCCTTATTGCTGGTGTTGTCTGTTGCATATCTTGCATATTAGTCTTTAAAATTAGCACTTTTGATTTCAAACTTTCGAGTCCCATAGATTTTAATAGGGTTCTAAAGTTCGTACAAATTTTTGATCCGTTCAAAGGTTCTGGTGTGAACCGAACCGGGGGGTGTTCGGCTCATCCCTACTCACTGGGGATGAGCTTTGTAATCGAGTCAACCTCATTCTTCGAACCCAAGCCAAATTGCGAACGTTATGGGCCATTCGCGCCAAATTCGAGTGGCGTGCCACGGCTCATAATTCACTGCGGCATCGCAGTGCATTGCTGGCTGATGATTGGCCAAGCATGCACTATGACCCATATGCTTGGCCAAACACAGCACCATCTATCTAGCAAGCTGTAATTGACCAAAACCAGGGTGGCTTTTGCCAATTATGGCTCAGGGGGTTTAGTACATGCCCCACACTATATAAGGCCACCTGGAAGTCGGCCTTGTATAGTGTGTTCCAGCGTGGTGATAGAGAGAGAGAGAGAGACAGACAGTGTAATTTCATTTCATTTGAGTTAGATAGAGCAGGCAGGAGGCTAGTCAGTTAGCTGCAATCAGTGTATTGTGTATATATATGCATATATATGCATCCTAGGTGTTGTGTATATATATATATATATATATATATATATATATATATATATATATATATATATATATATATATACTGTATTCAGTTTAGCTAGATTTGTTCCTGTGTACTGTGTCCATCTGTTTGCACAGTGTGCACCTAAAGCTACCCAAAATTGCTGGTATTCTGCTGATCCTATCCACAGACAGCGGCAGTAATTACAGTTGGTGTATTGTGTGATCCGCACAGTGTGCACCTAAAGTTACCCCAATTGCTGGCGTTCTGCTGATCCTATCCGTAGGCAGCTGCAGTAATTACAGTTAGTATATTGTGTACTCTGTGCAGTGTGCACCTAAAACTACCCCAATTACTGTTGTTCTTCTGATCCTATACCGCAGGCAGCTGCAGTAATTACAGTTGGTGTCCTGTGTACTCTGCGCAGTGTGCACCTAAAACTACCCCAATTGCTGGTGTTCTTCTGATCCTATACCGCAGGCAGCTGTTGTAATTACAGTTGGTGTACTGTGTACTCTGCACAGTTTGCACCTAAAACTACCCCAATTGCTGGTGTTCTGCTGATCCTATCTGCAGGCAGCTGTAGTAATTACAGTTGGTGTATTATGTCATCTGCACAGTGTGCACCTAAAGATACCCCAATTGCTGGTGTTCTTATGATCCTATACCACAGGCAGCTGCAGTAATTACAGTTGGTGTATTGTGTGATCTGCACAGTGTGCCCCCAAAGCTACCCCAATTGCTGGTGTTCTGCTGATCCTATCCACAGACAGCTGCAGTAATTACAGTTGGTGTATTGTGTCATCTGCACAGTGTGCACCTAAAGCGACTCCAAATTCTGGTGTTCTTCTGATCCTATACTACAGGCAGCTGCAGTAATTACAGTTGTTGTATTGTGTCATCTGCACAGTGTGCACCTAAAGCTACCCCAATTGCTGGTGTTCTGCTGATCCTATCCACAGACAGCTGCAGTAATTACAGTTGGTGTATTGTGTGATCCGCACAGTGTGCACCTAAAGTTACGCCAATTGCTGGCGTTCTGCTGATCCTATCCGTAGGCAGCTGCAGTAATTACAGTTAGTATTCTGTGTACTCTGTGCAGTGTGCACCTAAAACTACCCCAATTACTGTTGTTCTGCTGATCCTATCTGCAGGCAGCTGTAGTAATTACAGATGGTGTATTATGTCATCTGCACAGTGTGCACCTAAAGATACCCCAATTGCTGGTGTTCTTATGATCCTATACCACAGGCAGCTGCAGTAATTACAGTTGGTGTATTGTGTGATCTGCACAATGTGCCCCCAAAGCTACCCCAATTGCTGGTGTTCTGCTGATCCTATCCACAGACAGCTGCAGTAATTACAGTTGGTGTATTGTGTCATCTGCACAGTGTGCACCTAAAGCGACTCCAATTTCTGGTGTTCTTCTGATCCTATACTACAGGCAGCTGCAGTAATTACAGTTGTTGTACTGTGTCATCTGCTGTTCTTCTGATCCTATACCGCAGGCAGCTGTTGTAATTACAGTTGGTGTACTGTGTACTCTGCACAGTTTGCACCTAAAGCTACCCCAATTGCTGGTGTTCTGCTGATCCTATCTGCAGGCAGCTGTAGTAATTACAGTTGGTGTATTATGTCATCTGCACAGTGTGCACCTAAAGCTACCCCAATTGCTGGTGTTCTGCTGATCCTATCCACAGGCAGATGTATTTATTACAGTTGGTGTACTGTGTACTCTGCGCAGTGTGCACCTAAAGCTACCCCAATTGCTGGTGTTGTTCTGATCCTATACCTCAGAAAGCTGCAGTAATTACAGTTGGTGTACTGTGTAGGTGGAAGAGAACGAGAAAAAAAATCTGGATAGCCGCACTCCGAAAGCAATGAATTAATGTCTTGTGCTTTTTATTGCAAAAACTAAGACCACATCATCAAGACCACAGCAAAAGTAACACAAAAACTGATGTGTTTCACACTAAAATCAGTGCTTACTCATAGCTACTCATGCACCTAAAGCTACCCCAATTGCTGGTGTTCCTTTGATTATATACTGCAGGTAGCTGCAGTAATTACAGTTGGTGTACTGTGTACTTTGCACAGTGTGCACATGAAGCTACCCCGATTGCTGGTGTTCTCATACTAATAATACTACAGGCAGGCAGTTGATTCTGCTAGCTGCAGTATAATCAGTATATACATCCCAGCTTTGTGCAGCTACATCTCCCTGCAGGCCATTAGTATGTCTGGAAGGCCAACAAGGAGAGGCAGACAGTCACAAGCCAATAAAAGAGGGCAAGCAGGCTCTGTGTCTAGAGGCAACAGTGCTGGCCATGGACACAGTGCATCCTCATCAGCACGTGGCCATGGGACACGCTTGTCCATTTTTTTTGGCAGCTGGCCGTATTAAGCTACAACATGCCGAAGGCTTAGTAGAGTGGATGACCAAGCTGTCCTTATCCTCCTCATCCTCTCTCATCCAGGCTCAGGGTACTGGCAAAGCAATTGCCAATGTGGCCTCTTCACTCGGCTCAATGGCATCAGTCACTCCTTCCCTAGCCCACCATGTCCTCCTGAGGAGTCCACCGAACTGTTTGAGCACAGTGTTGGGTACATGCTCCAGGAGGATACCCAGCATTTTGAAGGCTCTGATGATGATACCCAGCTAGAAGAAGGCAGGAATGTGAGCCTACAGAGGGGGTGCCCAAGAAGGACAGCAATCTGGCAGTCATGTTCCTCCAGCTGCAGCATACTGCAAGGTTTGCTCCAATGATGAGAGGGAGGGGATGATGAGGTCACTGATTCCACGTGGGTGCCTGAAAGGAGAGAGGAGGAGAAGGATGCCCTCCAGGGGCCAGCTTAAGGGCAGTACACCGACTGCATCACACCGCAGAGCTCCGCTGCCTCTGCGCGTCAGGAGCCACACTGGGGCAGAGATTCTATCAGTTCTGCAGGGGCAGGCTGAGAGGTGGTTGACAACATGCCAGCTTAAGCCAGGAATGGTAGTTTGCAACAGCGGCACCAACTTCCTCTCCGCCCTCCGACAGGGACAACTGTACCCTGTTTGGCTCACGTCCTTAACTTGGTGGTGCAGTGGTTCTTAGGCAGGTACCCGGGCTTACAGGATGTCCTGAGGCAGGCCAGGAAAGTCTGTGCATTTCCGCCGGTCATATAATGCCAGTGCTCGGCTGGCTGACCTCCAAAAGGAATTTAACCTGCCCAAGAACTGCCTAATCTTTGCCATGCCCACCAGGTGGAAATCAATGTTGGGAATGCATGCACACGCAGCAGAGGGCCATCAATGAGTACCTGTGTGACTATGGCACCAGGACAGGGTCAGGGGAGCTCGTTATTTTTCCCCACGCCAGTGGGCCAAGATCAGGGATGCATGCATTGTCCTGTCACCATTTGAGGAGGCCACAAGGATGGTGAGCATTGACAGTGCATGCATCTGTGACACTGTCACTCTTGTCCACCTGTTGGAGCACACGCTGCGTGGAATAATGGACAGGGCACTTGAGGCAGAACAGAGGCAGGAAGAGGACAACTTCCTTACCCCTTAAGGCCCCCTTTATCCAGACAGTGTTCCTGCTGCCCCACCAATCACACAGGAAGAGGAGGAGGAGGAGGAAGGGGATTGTGTTAGCATGGAGGTGGAGCCTGGCACTCAGGATCAGCAGCAGTCTTTTAGGGATCATTTACAGTCCCAAGAAGCCAGTGGACTTGTACGTGGCTGGGAGGAGGAGGCTGCGGATCATGTCCTCCTTAGTGACCCAGAGGACTCCAGACCGAATGCCTGAGCTAACCTACGCTGTATGGCCTCCCTGATCCTGCAAAGCCTGTTTAAGGATTCCTGTATTCGTCGGATCAAGGAGAGGGATCATTACTGGCTGGCAACCCTCCTTGATCCACATTAAAAGGGTAAGGTTGCGGACCTTATCTTGCCATCACAGAGAGAGCAGAGGATGAAATATCTTCGGGAGGTCTTGCAGAAAGGTCTGTGCAATGCGTTCCCAGAGATGTGTTGCTGAGGCTTCGGTCAGTTACAGAAGGAGCGGTGGAGAAGGTGGCCATCTGACCGATGCGTTCAGACAATTTTTTAGTCTGCAGCCCCAAGGTATGATCAGTTCCAGCAACCATCGCCAGCGTCTGATTTACATGGTGCAGGAATACCTAGGGGCAAGATCAGTCTTGGACACCTTTACCACCAAAAATCCTCTGGGTTAGTGGGTCTTGAGGATGGATCACTAGCCAGAGCTTGAACAGTATGCAATTGAGCTACTGGCCTGTCCTGCATCCAGCGTTCTTTCGGAACACACATTCAGTGCTGCTGGAGGGTTTGTAACCGATCACAGGGTGTACCTGTCCACCAACTCGGTTGATCGACTGTCCTTCATAAAAATTAATCAGTCTTGGATCTCCACCAGCTACCAAGCACCTGATGCTGATGTAACCAAATGTTTTTTTTTTAAATGTCAGATCCCTTCAAGACTGTCTATGCTGATGCTGAGTGACTATTCTGTTATGCTGAGTGACAATCCTCTTCCTCCTCAATGATCATGCTGATAGCTTGTAAGAACATTTTTGGTTCTGGGCACTGCCACCAGTGGCTACGGCCCAATTTTTAAGCTCCTGTTCAACAGGGGAATGCAATTACAATTTTTGATGCAATATTTTGCAGGGTTTGTTGGTGCGCTCAACTACAATATCTGTGAGTGGTTGCAGTGTTGTGGCACCAGCACCAGTGCCTAAGGCGCAATTTTTCAGTCTCCTGTCCTATGTACTGTACACAGGTATGCTCTCTACACATAGCACTGTGCACATTTCAGAGAACAGACACAGGGCACAGGTCACTATGCTCCCCACCATGTCTCATCTTCTGATATAACAAAGTGCTATGTGTAGAGAGATTACCTGTGTTCATTTTTGTACATAGGAAGTTTTCAGTGACTCTCCCCCTCCCCCCATCGGGTGGAGGAGACACTGACATGAACTTTGAATGAGTGAGGGGAAGGAGGGGGTAATTCAGAGGACACAGGAACATCAAAGTCAAGGAGAGAGTTGTTGGAGTCTTGCAGAGGAGAGATTGCAGATAACAGCCAGAGAATGGTGAGGACTTCACTGCTTGTATCACACGGTCTCCGCTTCTGGGTTTTAGCTGGGGACATGCTGCTGTGGAAAAAGAGGCATGTGAAGAATGTGCTTGTTCTAGAGAGCAGCCTGGGTGTGCACCTCTTCACCAGGCACACCCACATGTCCTCCAGATGGAGGGAGAGAAGGAGTGGCTGGATTGTGATGGAATTGATCTCTCTGGTCCCAAACATGCTGGTCACAAATCTAGATTGTAAGGTTGAATGAAGGCCACACTAGACCTTCAAGCTAGCCCCTACCTATATCTTCTAACAATCCTGGCATAACTGCCTCATAGGCTGTCACCCTTCTAGTCAATAGGCTTGCAATTGTTTCAGAGCAGAAAAGTGTACTTCTCGCATGCCAATCTAATCACCCTGGTAACCCAAGAGTGGGTGACTCCTAAGGGCCTTATGGCTAAATGAAAAGATTGTACACTTTCCTCTTTTGACCAAGTACACTGTTAGTAACTCGACCATGTGTAAGAAACTGAAGTCTCCCTGTTATGCACTTAGAGACTCTCGTGTGAAAACTACTTCCCAGTTCTTCTGGAAACTGTATACCACTTTAAAATTGAACTTTGGAGATAGACGTGGTATTCCCTATCTCTGGAAAAAAAGAAAAGGACATCAAGGGGCCCTTGCAGGAAAGTGTTGCAATTTTCAACATACTTCTATCTGAAGTAGTTTTACCATGAGGTACTTCAATGGAAATGAAAGCTATTGGAGCAAAGGGTGCTCTCAGATCCAAGCCTAAGTTCCACAGAGGGAACAAGGATTTCCCTCAAGGTCATATATACAATATCTCACAAAAGTGAGTACAACCCTTACATTTTTGTAAATATTTTATTATATCTTTTCATGTGATAACACTGAAGAAATTACACTTTGCTACAATGTAAAGTAGTGAGCAGTTTGTATAACAGTGTCAATTTGTTGTCCCCTCAAAATAACTCAACACACAGCCATTAATGTCTAAACCATTGGCAACAAAATTAGCCATTTAGCCATTTTCCCTCCCCGGTGTCATGTGACTCGTTAGTGTTACAAGGTCTCAGGTGTGAATGGGGAGCAGGTGTGTTACATTTGGTTTTATCGCTCTCACTCTCTCATTCCGGTCACTGGAAGTTCAACATGGCACCTCATGGCAAAGCACTCTCTGAGGATCTGAAAAAAAAAAAAAAGAATTGTTGCTCTACATAAAGATGGCCTAGGCTATAAGAAGATTGCCAAGACCCTGAAACTGAGCTAAAGTACAGTGGCCAAGACCATACAACGGTTTAACAGGACAAGTTCCACTCAGAACAGGCCTCGCCATGGTCGACCAAAGTGTACTTGCTCAGCATCATATCCAGAGGTTTTCTTTGGGAAATAGACGTATGAGTGCTGCCAGCATTGCTGCAGAGGTTGAAGGGGTGGAGGGTTAGCCTTTCAGTGATCAGACCATAAGACGAACACTGCATCAAATTGGTCTGCATGGCTGCCCTCCCGGAAGGAAGCCTCTTCTAAAGATGATGCACAAGAAAGCCCGTAAACAGTTGTTGAAGACAAGCAGACTAAGGACATGGATTACTGCTGGAACCATGTCCTGTGTTCTGATGAGACCAAGATAAACTTATTTGTTTCAGATGGGGTCAAGCGTGTGTGGTGGCAACCAGGTGAGGAGTACAAAAACAGGTGTGTCTTGCCTACAGTCAAGCATGGTGGTGGGAGTGTCATGGTCTGGGGCTGCATGAGTGCTGCCAGCACTGGGGAGCTAAAGTTCATTGAGGGAACCATGAATGCCAACATGTACTGTGACATACTGCAGCAGAGTATGATCCCTCCCTTCTGAGACTGGGCCGCAGGACAGTATTCCAACATGATAACGACCCCAAACACACCTCCAAGATGACCACTGCCTTGCTAAGGAAGCTGAGGGTAAAGGTGATGGACTGGCCAAGCATGTCTACACACCTAAACCCTACTGAGCTTCTGTGGGGCTTCCTCAAACAGAAGGTGGAGGAGCGCAAGGTCTCTAACATCCACCAACTTCGTGATGATGTCATGGAGGAGTGGAAGAGGACTCCAGTGGCAACATGTGAAGTTCTAGTGAACTCCATGCCCAAGAGGATTAAGGCAGTGTTAGAAAATAATGGTGGCCATACAAAATATTGACACTTTGGGCCCAATTTGGACATTTTCACTTAGAGGTGTACTCACTTTTGTTGTCAATGGTTTAGACATGAATGGCTTTGTGTTGAGTTATTTTTAGGGGACAGCAAATTTACACTGCTATACAAGCTGTACAATCACTACTTTACATTGTAGCAAAGTGTCATTTCTTCAGTGTTGGCACATGAAAAGATATAATAAAATATTTACAGAAATGTGAGGGGTGTACTCACTTTTGAGAGATACTGTAGATTGTTATCTGGAAGAAGCATCTGGTCACTGGATTTTGACCCTTATGCAGCCTGTGAAAAGATAAAGTAGAGATCCCGTAAATGGAGTTGCATGCCAGACCAACCTTTAGCACTGACTGATGGTGGTGGTTTGAACGTGTTCACAGCAAGTAAACACTATGCCCACCGCTTGCCACCAAAATGACGGACCCAGTACTGAAGATGAGTATGTCTGCAATATAAGCTTCCCTTGCCCAGTAACAGCACAATATAAGATCCCATAACTCACCCATTTACTTGTTGAGATATCAACTATTTATTGAAACACAGGTTCAAAGAGGTATACACTTAGGGGACAATCCCCCTTCTTTGCACAATGACACAGGGCGGGGTAAACTGTACATCCAGTAACATGACACACAGGTATATTCAAACTTCTCAACAAACAATTCAATCAGTAACTGGGCACCCAGACAGTCTTATCAACAGGTAGGGCTGTTGGAGACCCCCCCCCCCCCCCAGCAACCAACAGCCGACAGTGATTTCATTAACCTGTAAACTAATCCACATAAACATATGCATCCCATAATAGTTTGCTCCTAAGGCAGACAGAAACAATAGAACAATGGGATACAGCCACATAACAATAAACAGATAACAAACCCCACCCCATCTCAGACTATCTAGCAATGGTCTATGAGACATGCCTACAATATTCTAGCAGTCTGAAAGGTGGAATTATTATCTTCATATATTTCTTCTTCCTGATGGATATTGTTCATAAATATTATTGTCCCAAGTGAAAGATCCCCTTCATTCTTTCAACACAAACCACGCATAAAGCATAAGCCCCAGGATAACAGGGGTAACATGAAATGCGGTGTCCAGTGTGGTTGTACTGGGAGTCTGGTTAGGGTAGACCCGACTAGGGTTCTCGTTCACCCTGTGCCCCTAATAGACACAGTGTAACTTACACATAAGTGGGACCTGGGGAGCTGAACAAGGAGTTTCCAGACCTCTCTAAGGTAAGCTGGGTTCCACAGGCTCCCCACCCAAAGTGACTCCCGTCATACCGTATTTCTGTCCTTACACAATTCCTATCACATTTGGATTGTAACATGTGTTGTCGGCTCAGTGGATATTATTACTGACTGTGACTCTGTCTTCTCCACAGAAAAACCTGGAAAATGCCCAATACTGAAAAGTTGCTTAAATGACATGAGCTGTCTTGGGAAAAAGAAGTGCTGTTACCAGTGTTTCTCCCAATGCTTGGACCCCTTATAAGGTAGCAACAATTTAGCATTTTTGGAAACAGAAATCAGCTAATTCTTTCCATTCAATTTTTAGGTCTGGGTATAAACAAATTACAGTTTTTTAGAATGTGCAGTTCCCTAGGAGAAATGTCGGATTTTAAAGTATTTTTTTAGGGAAGAACATACCCTACCACTGGGTATTTGTGGCCAGGATAGTGCCCTCCAGCGGATGTTGTGAGGTGGTGTTTGGGTTGTTGTGGTCTCAAGGGGCATGGGTCCAATTGGACAAAAAGTTCATCTAGGATCCCATATTTGCTGGATTCAATGTTGTGGATTCAGTCCATCTTGGAATTGGGCATAGTTCTTGTACACTCTGCAGCACATAAGGTTCTTCAATAGAGTAGGAGTATAGAGTTATGCCGCGTACACACGATCGGACTATCCAATGGACTTAGTCCGGCGGACCAGAGTCTGCCGAACAATTCGACCGTGTGTGGGCTCCGGCGACTTTTTCTTCCCAAAAGTCTGGAGGACTTTTTGTCGGCTTTCTGGCGGACAATCCGCTCGTCTGTGTGCTAGTCCACCGGACTTTCCAAATGAACGGACTTGCCCACACACGGAGTATAGTCTGTTCATTTTGAACGTGATTTCAGGTACGACTGGACTAGCGAAGGAAGTCAATGTTGCCACCTCCATAAGCGAGATTGACACCTCACTAGCCCCGTCACTGTTATTGATTTTAAGATGAACCCCTCCCCTACCCCGAACAAACGGCGTGGGGGTCCCCCCTAAGTCCATACCAGACCCTTATCCGAGCATGTAGCCCGGCCGGTCAGGAAAGGGGGTGGGGCGAGCGAGCGCCCCCCCTCCTGAACCGTACCAGGCCACGTGCCCTCAACATGGGGGGTGGGTGCTTTGGGGGAGGGGGGGCCCTGCAGCCTCCCACCCCAAAGCACCTTGTCCCCATGTTGATGAGGACAAAGGCCTCTTCCCGACAACCCTGGCCGTTTGTTGTCGGGGTCTGTGGGCGGGGGGCTTATTGGAATCTGGGAGCCCCCTTTAATAAGGGGGCCACCAGATTCCGGCCCCCACCCTATGTGAATGAGTATGGGGTACATCGTACCCCTACCCATTCACCTGGGGAGAAAAAGTGATAATAAAAAAACACACAACACAGTTTTTTAAAGTCGTTTATTAGGCAGTAGTTTATTCTTCTTCCGACTTCGGGGGACTTTTCGCCGGGCTCCTCCGCTATTTTCTGCTCTTTTGCCACTCTTTTGCTAGAGGAGGAGTTCCGCTTTCCCCTTCTTCGTCGTCGCCGTCCGGGGGTCTTCTTCTGACTTCTCTGCGATTTCCGGCCTCTTCTCCCGCTCTTCGGTTTTTCTGCTGGGCTCCTCCGCTATCTTCTTATAGAACGTATAGAACGTCACACCCCGGAGAAGGGGTTTCTTCTGTACAGTACCCCCTCCTGAGCTTTAAAAATATATATATATATATTTTTTTGCACATACACAAGTGCCCAATCTGACTCTCTTCTTCTCTCTTTTACAGAATGAATGTGACACATCACAGTTCCATCGATGACAGACCAACACTATCTTTCTGAGCCCTTTGTGTCCAGGTGGAATCCACACTGCAGATGAGATGACTACATAGCTAATAAAAATAATAAAGTGTCACCCAGTATCATATCATGATAGATTTATGTTTTTGTCTTTATGATCAGCTCACTGAAAGGGTCACATTTCTGAATTACTGCAGCACCGTAAGCAGCTATGCAGAATCTGAGGGTTTTGAAATGTTTAAGGTAAAGGTACATATTATTGATTGGCTTAATAAATGCTGACTTCATATTTGTTATGGAGTCCATTAGTGAAACATGCAGTTCTTTACTCTCTTCCAACCAACCTTAAGGCTAAGCCAGGAACTCACCACATGGATGGTGGGAACACCCTAGAATGGGCACAGCAAGTGTGCAGACCTGGGACTCAGTGCAGGAATAGGGGGAACACATCATAATGGGAGTAGAAGGTGTACAGACTCAAAAGCTCAATGCAGGTATAGCGGAAGCCCCTCATATTGGGCAAAGCTGGTATACAGAAATGGTAGGAACCCTTCATAACTGGCACGAGGTGGGCAGACTCGGGCACTCAGTGTGGGGATGATAGGAACCCCTTTTAATGGGCGCAGCATACATACTTACCTAGAAACTCAGCACAGGGCTGGGGGGAACCACTCATATGTATAGCAGATGTACAGACCTGGGGACTGAGGAATGGTAAAAACCTTGTAAAGCCGCGTACACACGGGCGGACTGTCTGGCCAACTAAGTCCGTCAGACAATCCGACAGACAGTCCGTCCTACTTTTGAATGAACGGACTTGACCACACACGATGAACAGACAGTCCGCTGAAAGCTTGCACGATGACGTGTACAGCACGTACGACGGGACTAGAAATACGACGTCCAATACACTGCAATGCAACCTTCGGCCGTGTAAATCCTTTCTGAGCATGCGCCATACTTAGTCCGTCCAACTTGCCTACTCACGAGCGGACTGTCCGCTGAAAACAAAGTTGGACGGACTGTATTACGGAAATTCCGAAAGACTTAGTCCGCCAGACTGTCCGCTGAAAAAGTCCGCTGAAGCCCACACACGAGCGGACTGTCCGCTGAAATGTGTTTCGGCGGACTAAGTTGGACGGACAGTCCTCTCGTGTGTACGCGGCTTTATGGGAACAGTGGGTGTGCATACTTAAGGAACTCAGCTTGGGTATGGTGGGAACCCTGACTGGTCTAAGGTTATCAGTGGTGTATCCCGAGGTTCAGTGTTGGGACTCTTACTTTTTAATATCTTTATAAATGATATAGGATCTGGGATTAAAAGTACCATTTCAGTCTTTGCAGATGACTTAGCCCCTGTACACACGGTCGGACATTCTGCCAACCAAATCCGTCGGATTTTGTCCGTCGGATTTTGCCTGTCGGATCTTGTCCGAAACTGTTGCATACACACGGTCGGACTAAGTTGTCGAAAAATCCAATCATTCAGAACGTGATGACGTAATTTCGTTACGATGGGACTAGTAGCCAATAGCTTTGATGTAGGAATTTGATCTGAGCATGCGTGGCACTTGGTCCGATCAAAATTCTCTACACATGATCGGAGTATGTCCGATCGAACCAGTTGGTCGGAAAATATTCCCAACATGTTGGAAAATTGGGTCCGACGGATATTCCGACGGAATCAGTCCGATGCATACCACACACAGTCGGATTATCCGACAACACGGTCCGATAGGACACATTCCGACGGATTCTCCGACCGTGTGTACAAGTGCTAAGATATGCAGTGGTATAACATCCTTACAGGATGTCTCCAATTTACAAGCCGACCTCAATGCACTAATTCTAGATCTAAATCTAATTGGGCAACTAAGTAGCAAATCAGTTTTAATGTTGATCAATGTAAAGTTATGCACTTGGGGGCTAAGAATATGCATACGTCATATATACTAGGGGGGGTACAACTCGGGGAATTAATGGTGGAGAAAGATCTGATGGTTTTGGTAGATCATAAGCTCAATAATAGCATGCAATGTCAAGTTGTGGTTTCAAAAGTGAGAAAAGTTATTTCATGTATTAAGATAGGTATGGACTCCAGAGAGAGAGATATAATTTTGCCCCTGTGCAAATCATTAGTAAGACCTCATCTGCAATTTGCAGTTCAGTTCTCAAAAAGGATATTGGAGAACTGGAGAAAGTGCAGAGAAGGGCAACCAAACTAATAAGAGACAAAGAGGAGCTCAGCTATGAGGAAAGATTAGAGTAACTGAATCTATTTCCTCTTGAGAAGAGGAAATTAATGGGGGGTATGATCAATGTGTACAAATGCATAAGTGGTCCATATCGTGAACTTAGTGTTGCATTATTCACTTTAAAGTCATCACAGAGGATTAGGGGGCACTTTTTACGTCTAGAGTAGGGATGAGCTGAACATCCCCCGGTTTAGTTTGCAGCAGAATATGAAAACAGGCAACAAAATTGTGTGAACATCGTTAAAGTCTATGGGACGCGAACATGAAAAAAGTTCTAATTTTAAAGGATTATATGCAAGTTATTGCCATAAAAAGTGTTTGGGGACCCGAGTCCTACCCCAGGGGACATGGATTAAAGCAAAAAAAGTTTTAAATAAGGCAGTTTTTTCAGGAGCAGTGATTTTAATAATGCTTAAAGTGAAACAATAAAAATAAAATATTGTGCCTGGGGGGGTGTTCTTAGTATGCCTGTAAAGTAGCGCATATTTGCCATCTTTATAACAGTTCCACAGGAAAAATTTAATTTCTAAAGCAAAAAATGTAATTTAAAACTGCTTGCGGCTGTAATGTGTTGTCAGATCCTGGCAATATAGATACAAATACCAACAAAAATGGCGTAGATATCCCCCCCAAAATCCATACCAGGCCCTTCAGGTCTGGTATGAATACTAAGGGGAACCCTGCCCCGATTTTTTTATAAAATGGCGTGGGGGTCCCCCAGGCACTATATACCCTGAACAGCAGTATATATACACACTATACAGCCTGCCCTATATACTCTTCAGAAAATTGTGCCTTAGGTGTTGGTGGTACCAGGACACTGTAAGCCCTCACAGTTACTCTTGTTGGGTGCAGGACAGGGCCCTGCATTGAAATAATATATCAAGAATTGTAATTAAATGCCCCTGTTAAACAGGGGCAGAAGAATTGTGCCTTGAGTGGTGGTGCCCTAAACCAACAATATTGTTGGAAGCTAGCATTATCAAGATTGGAGGAGGAATAAGATAGTCAGTATAGGCAGTATTCAAGGGATCCCACATCTATAGCAAATGCAATCAGTTACATCAGCATCAGGTGCTTGATAGCTGCTGATCCAAGACCAGGGTGGGACAGGGAATAAAAACCAGCCCTGGAAAAAATTTCATGCCAGCCCCACAGCATTATTATACCAGCCCAACGTCATTATTTTCTTGTTCATGAAAGGGAAAAACATACATTTTAAAGCACATTTGATGATGAAGAGAGTATTATATATAGATATGAAATCGCATAGGGCTATATATATATATATATATATATATATATATATATATATATATATATATATAGTCAAATTCCAGACTCCCTCAGACTGCAGACATGATACAGGAAATGGTCAGAGACTGCAGACATGATACAAGAGCTCAATGCAGCCTCACCAGTGCCCATCATATGCAGCCTCACTGTCCCCATCAATGCAGCCTCACTGTGCCCACCAATGCAGCCTCACTGTGCCCACCAATGCAGCCTCACTGTGCCCACCAATGCAGCCTCACTGTGCCAACAAATGCAGCCTCACTGTGCCAACAAATGCAGCCTCACTGTGCCAACAAATTCAGCCTCACTGTGCCAACAAATGCAGCCTCACTGTGCCAACAAATGCAGCCTCACTGTGCCAACAAATGCAGCCTCACTGTGTCCATCAAATGCAGCTTTACTGTGTCATGAATGCAGTCTCACTTTGCCCATCATTGCAGCTCCTCCTGTGCCCCATGTCCCAGTCTGCAGTTCCTGTCTGTGGGAATGTGTGTTGTTGATGCTCGGTATGGTACCTTGCATGCCAGCAGGATATCCATTACGGCCAGCAGCAGGCAGGGTCTGTTCTCGTTTTGGCTGGAGACGGTGCTCCTTCCAGAGGATCTGTTTGCTGTGAGATGGAGTGGTCCCTGGCCACCTGCACCTTCAGCCGTCCCCAAAGAGCAGGGGGGAGTGGAGATCACAGGGGTGGGGAGTGGAGAGCGCTGGGGGGGACTTGAGAGCACGGGAGGGCAAAAAGAACAGGGGTGGAGAGCACGGTAGGCTGAGAGCACTGGGGGGCTAAGAGTGTGGGGTGGTGAAGAGCACTGGGGAGGCAGAAAAACAGGGGTGGAGAGTACAGGGGCTGGAGAGTACTGGGGGGTACAAAGAGCAAGGGGGGGTGGAGAACAATGGGGGAGAGCTTGAGAGCACCATTGGGGGAACAGAGGTGGAAAGCTTGGGGGACTGGAGAGCACTATGGGGGGTGGAGAGCACATGGGTGGGGGGCAAAATGCACGGGGGAGTGGAGAGTACAGGGGTGGGGAGTGGAGAGTGCTTGGGGGAGCCAAAAAGAACAGGGGTGGAGAGCACGGGGGGGTAGAGAGCACCAGGGGGCCAGAAAGAACAGAGGTGGGGGAGAATGGGGGGCTGAAGAGCACTGGGGAGGGGGCTGGAGAGTGATGGGGAGAGCTGGAGAGCACTGGGGGGGGGCGAAAGAACAGGGGGGAGAGCACTGGGGGGAGTAGAGAGCACTGGGGGGGAGAACAGGGGGAGAGCACTGGGGTAGTGGAGAGCACTGGGGGGAAAGAACAGGGGAGGGAGCACTGGGGGGAGTGGAGAGCACTGGGGGGGAAGAATAGGGGGGAAAGCACTGGGGGGAGTGGAGAGCACTGGGGGGAGTGGAGGGCACTGGGGGGGAGAACAGGGGGAGAGCACTGGGGGGAGAGGAGAGCACTGGGGGGGGGGAAGAATGGGGGAGATCACTGTGGGGAAAGAACGGGGAGAGCAGTGGGGGGGAAAGAATGGGGGGAGAGCACTGGGGGGAGTGGAGAGCACTGGGGGGGAAGAACAGGGGGGAGAGCATGGGGGGAAGAGCACTGGGGGAGTGCAGAGCGCTGGGGGGGGAGAACAGGGGGGGAGGGCACTGGGGGAGTGGAGAGCACTGGGGGGAGGGGAGATCACTGGGGGGGAAAAACGGGGAGAGCACTGGGGGGGGGGGGAAAGAACGGGGGAAAGCACTGGGGGTGAAGAACGGGGGGAAAGCACTGGGGAGGAAAGAACGGGGGAGAGCACGGGGGGGGGAAAGAACGGGGGAGAGCACGGGGGGGGAATGGGGGGAGAGCACTGGGGGAGTGGAGAGCACTGAGGGGAGTGGAGAGCACTGGGGGGGAACAGGGGGGAGAGCACTGGGGGGAGTGGAGAGCACTGGGGGGAACAGGGGGGAGAGCACTGGGGGAGTGGAGAGCACTGGGATGGTGGCTATTGAAGGAGGGGGGCAGCAAGAACAGGGGAGGAGAGAACTGTGGGGGGAGCAGGAGAGTGTGGTGGTGGAGGAGAGCACGGGGGGCAGGAGAGTGTGGTGGTGGAGGAGAGCACGGGGGGCAGGAGAGTGTGGTGGTGGAGGAGAGCACTGGGGGGGGCAGGAGAGTGTGGTGGTGGAGGAGAGCACGGGGGGGCAGGGAGCACAAGGTGAACTGGGGACAGTAAAATAAGTTGTATGGGAGAATCGGCAGCCCCCACCCCGCCGATCCTCCTATCCAGGCACTGTGGCACACAGGGCAGGCTGTACCTAGCATCTCCTCCTGCGGATCACAGCGCTGGCTGGCTCTGTGTATGGTGGCCGCTCTGTAACATGGCCCCGCCCCCTCAGACCAGCTCGTGTGATAGGAGGAAAGTTGATTCTATCTACTATCACACGAGCTGGTCTGAGGGGGTGGGGCCATGTTACAGAGTGGCCGTCGAACACAGAGCCAGCCAGCTCTGTGATCCGCAGGAGAGAGCGAGGTTGCAGCCGCAACTAAAAGCGGCCCCAGGGCAGGCGGCCTACCGGGAAATCTCCCAGTATCCCAGTAGGCCAGTCCGGCCCTGTCCAAGACTGATTCATTTTTATAAATGTGAGCCTATCAACAGAGTCTGTGGAGAGGCACACTCTTTGATCCGTTACAAACCCTCCAACAGCACTGAATGTGCATTCAGAAAGCACGCTGGATGGATGCAGGACAGGCCAGTAGCTCAATTGCATATTGAACAAGTTCTGGCCAGTGGTCCATCCTCAAGGCCCAGTAACCCAGTGGATGCTCTGTTGGAAAGGTCTCCAAGTCTGCTCTTGCCCCTAGATATTCCTCCACCATGTAATGCAGACGCTGGTGATGGTTGCATGAACCAATCAGACCTTGTCGCTGAGGACTGAAAAATTGTTTAAAGGCATCGGCCAGCCAGCCACATTCTCCACCGTTCTTCCTTTGACTGAACGAAGCTTCAGCAACACGTTGTCCAGTACCAGGAAATGGTAACCTCCCAGCGTCTGGAAATGCATTGCACAAACCTTTCTTCAAAGCTTCCTGAAGATATTTCATCCTCTGCTCCCTCTGCAAAGGCATGATAAGTTCTGAAACCTTACCATTGTAATGTGGATCAAGAAGGGTTGCCAGCCAGCAATGATCCCTCTCCTCGATACTAGGGATGAGCCAAACACCCCAGCACCAGAACATGCCAAACAGGCAAAAAAGTTGTAAGAACACACAAACACCGTTAGCCCTTGTACACACGGTCGGACATTCAGATGGACAATGTCCGATAGGACAGTCTTGTCGACAGTGTGTGGGGGCCCATCAGCCTACTTCCGTCGGAGTATCCAATGGACCAAGTTTTCCAGCTGGGCTATAAAATTTTCCGACAACATGATCTGATCGGACTTTGTCCGATCATGTGTAGAGAATTCTGATTGGACAAAGTGCCACGCATGCTCAGATCAAATTCCTAGACCAAAGCTATTGGCTACTAGCCTGAACGTAGTCCCGTCCTAATGAAATAACGTCATCACGTTAAGTACAATCGGATTTTCTGACAGCTTTGTCAGACTGTGTGTATGCAACAGTTTCGGACAAAATCCGACGGATTTGGTTGTCGGAATGTCCAACCGTGTGTACAAGGGCTCAAAGTCTATGGACCTCGAACATTAAAAATCAAAAGTGCTAATTTTAAAGGCTTATATGCAAGTTATTGTTATAAAAAGTGTTTGGGGACCTGTATCATGTTTTTTTTTTATAAACTGAAGTTTTTTCGGGAGCAATGATTTTTTTTAATGCTTAAATTGAAACAATAAAAATGAAATATTCCTTTAAATATCGGGCCTGATGGGTGTCTATAGTCTGCCTGTAAAGTGGCACATTTTTCTCGTGTTTAGAACAGTGCTGCAGCAAAATTACATTTCTAAAGGAAAAATTGTAATTTAAAACGGATCGCGATTGTAATGAATTGTCGGGTCTTGGCAAAAAAGATAAAACTCATTGAAAAAAATAGCATGGATTCCCCCCCCCCCCCCTCCCCAGTCCATTACCAGGCTTTTTGGGTCTGCTATGGATATTAAGGGGAATCCTGCACCAAAAGTTTAAAAAAAATTGTGTGGGGGGTCCCCCTAAAATCCATACCAGGCCCTTCAGGTCTGATATGGAAATTAAGGTGAACCATGTGTCAAATAAAAAAATATGCCCCCCCCCCCCAAAATCCCTACCAGACCCCTCAGCTCTGGTATGGATTTTAAGGGGAACCCTGTGCCAAAATTTAAAACAAATGGTGTAGGTGTCCCCCCAAAATCCATACCAGACCCTTATCTGGGCATGTAACCTGGCAGGCCGCAGGAAAATAGGCCTCCAGCTGACATATTAGCTCAAAGACAACAAAACACTGACCGCAGTGCACCCGGTAACGCAAATTTCAGCTAAACCACCATTAGCTGGAATACCACCAACGGGACCCATACCACCGATGGGTCCTGAACTCTTCCGTATCCAAGGTTTCTTCCTTCACCCACAAAGACCAACAACCCGCCACTGCCACGACATCCTGCACCAACTGCTCTGTGGAAAAAAACGTATTGTGTTAGCATGAAAAAAACAAATGAACAATACAAACCTTACCAGGGAGGGAGGGAGGGTGGGAAGCTTGGTCCTACTGCTGCCACTGAGCTGGGGAGGGACACGTGCTGCTTCTTGCAGCTAACTTCTCTCCACTTTCTCAAACACCCAATCTCCTCAGCTCTCTAAAACTGAACAGGCTCCAATTCCCCTCTATGTCCGGTCAAATGTACCAACTAAGGGACCAGATACATGATAGACAGTCCTGCTGCTTGGTGGCTCAGGTAGAAGCAGTCAATGTCCTGGGTGACATCATTGACCATTTGTGCTCATGCAAAGCACCATAATATCAACTGGTGTGGAAATTGCTGGTCCAAGCTTCTTCAGTGTCATCATGTAGCCAGAAACCAAGGGTTTCAGTCACATGATCCATATTGCAGGGTAGGGCTGACGTGTCTGAACACTGATTCTTCCCTTTAACTACGATCATATGAGCAGTCACCAAACTGGGCCCAGAAGAGAGCAGATTACAAATGTTTTGATGGCCTTTGGTTATTTCATATCTGCACCAGTAAGATTGTTAAAGCTGAATTAAAGTAAAAAAACAAGCTTTGGGTCAATTTGCCCGCACTGCAATTCCTAAAAAAAGCTGCCAAATATACTTACCTGTGACCTGCAATGGTCCCTGGATGGGCTCCAGTTGCCTTCTATGTTCTATGAGAGAATGGAAGAAATGACACAAGCATAAATATATAATGGCACTTTGTTTCTTGGCTTGGGGAAAGAAAGGTGTTATGTAAAGAGCAAAAAACATTGATATATTGGACCGTTGTTCAGATGTCCTTAAACTTAAAAAGCCTATTGTTAAACTTAGAACAATGCCTAAGAAATAAATAATTTGTGTCAGGTCCCCGTGCCCAATCCTCTCCAGGAACATAGGAGAAAACATGATTAGTGTAGCCTGAATGTTCCCCTTCTATTTTACCTTTCCCCAACACCTTACCCTTTAGAAACGAGACCACACCATTAGTTGGAGTAAACTGGCCACAACAGCCTTTATTAAACACAAAATAAAACTCACTCCAATAAACTTGTATATATGAAAATATATAAATATATATATAAATAACTTTATTCACATCAACAACATTAAATGCCCATTCTGGTGATTTCTGACGGTGACCCCACTTAAACCAACACCAACTTACTGCGGTACACCTGACCAACTTTTCCAAAGGCCTCCACCTGTGACCGGTCGGAGACAACTTCCGCCAGTGAACATAGCCGTATTCTATCCACCGTTCAAGAATACCCAGAGGGGCCGATCTTTCTATGAGCCCCCCACACCCTCAGATCCCTTCTGAGTAACCGTCTACCGTCAGAAACCACCAGAACACACGGCCACAGCCCAAAAGGGTGACTACCTCAACCTTGAGGGCAACCCCACACCCGAAGAGCCTTCTGTATGCCCTCCTGCAGGCCCAAAGACCAGAGGTCTATACCCACGTCAGATAGATGAACCCCATCCTTCCGCAGATAAAGCCCCACATTGACCTCCAATTCCTGATGCCTCACCACAATCCCACCGTTATGTACTACGAACCTTCCTACCACCTTGTTCAGCCTGATCCTAGTTTTGTTGATGCTTACCATGGACCTAGCCTACCTCCACACCGTTCTGGCCACAATGTCCGACCAAACCAGGATGGTATCCGGGAAGCGGACTCGTAAGCGCAAAACATCAGCCTTAATATCTGCCAAAATGTCCTTCACCTTCCGTAGTCCCAGGTCGTTACCCCCTGCGTGAATGACTAACACATCCGGGGGCCTGTTCCTCATAGCAAAGCGCTCAACCTCCTTCATCACACGCTCCCACTGCATGCCCGGGAATCCCAACCACATCAACCTAGCCTCCCGTCTGGAAATCCACAATTGCCTGCCTGCCGGCTGTGCATCACCTCTCCTGGCCCCTCAGCACACGAGTGCCCTAGGATCCAAACGAGGCGTGAGGAACCTCCATCTGGAACGAAAAAAACACAACACAGAACATATAACAACCAACCAACTTAATACACCATAATAACCTGTAACTCCCAATGTCTTTTGCAAACACTCCCAGCCGCGCCCCAGTTACCCCAGGTTCAACTGCGGCCAAACATAAGAACGGAATCTCTTAGATTCCCAACGCCCGATCCGGTGAACAATCGCCTCATCCAGCCCACATCTGGCAGCCCCGATACGGAAGGAGTGCGACGCGTACTCCCTTCCACCCAAACCCACTGCCTGCAGGCACCGTCGAAAAACCAACACAAATTGAAACCTGGAGAGAAAAGAGCCCTCCGCATGCAGTAAGAAGGGCCCCGCCCCCTCCGGCCACACCGCCCGAAATGCCCGTACCGCCTCCACAGTGCACACTACCGAGCCCGGCCAGGCAAACAGTGTAACCACTACTCCCCTGCCCAGCTGATCAGTCTTGGACCTCCGCAACCGTATACTCACCCGATCATCAGCCACCTGAAAACCCCCCAGCAACCCGCTTTGACCGGCACACCAACTCCCCAATTCTAAACGCCCCATAAAACGCCAAAGAAAAGGCTGCTGTGAACAGTAGTGCCTCGTAAGCGGAAGAACAAGCTTCCCCAAGCCGAGAACAAATCGCCACCAAGTTATCAAACGTCACTGGCCTGCGCGCATCCTGATTTCCGTTGCCTCCTATACCCCTTCAAAGTTTGCCGCACCCAAAAATCCTTAGTCCCGTCCGATTCTCCCCATAGCTTAAATAAAAATGCCAACCCCGCCAACTTCCGGTCAATCGACGCAGGCGCTAAGCCCAGTTCAATGTTCTGAGCCACCCAATACAGCACCAACCAGCGTTGGTCGGAGCCCCGGCCAACCGCCCCAACCTCCCGGACCAATTCAAACCATTCCGAGCACACCCTAGAATAGGCCGCCCACGTAGACTCACTCAAAGACCTCTGAATCCAACCTGCGGCGACTCCAAGGGCAGCTCCCACATCCACCCGGGGCAAGGAGCCCCCGACTCCTCCGCTCTCGGCGCGAGCTCCCAGAACTTGTCCCACTGAAAACGAGAGAGTGAGTCAGCCAAAGAATTCTCCACCCCAGGTATGTGCACTGCATAAACGTAAACAATTGAGCCGTAAGCACCGAAACACCAGCTGACGCAGTAGCCGAATGACCGGGGGCGATGAAGCCGTCATACGGTTGATAACCTGGACCACACCCATGTTGTCGCAATTAATGCGCAACTTCAGATTATGAAAATCCTCCCCCCACAGCTCCAATGCCAACACCACCGGGAATAGTTAGAGCAAAACCAGGTTGCCCAACAACCCCGCCACCTCCCAGGATCTCGGCCAAGGTTCCGCACTCCACCGTCCCTGAAAATACGCCCCATAACCCGCAGACCCTGCCGCGTCAGTGACCAATTTCACATCGAAATTGCTCACCGGCCCGACATCCACATGGCCCGCCCGTTATAAGAGGCTAAAAATTTGTGCCACGCCCGCAAGTCTTCCTTGTTCTCCTTCCGCAGACGAACAAAATGGATAGGCACATTCACCCCGGCCGTGGCCGCCGACAGCCTGTCGGCAGAACACCCGCCCCATGGGGATGATCCGACAAGCGAAATTCAGCTTGCCCAGCAAGGACTGCAAGGCCCTCAGCTGGACCTTCTGCCGACCCTGAATCTCTGCCAATTTCTTTTGCAGATCAAGTAATTTATTCTCGGGCAATCGACACTCCATTGTCCGGGAATCGATCACAATCCCCAAACTCAATTCTGTAACTGGTCCCTCCGTCTTGTCCCCCGCCAACGGTACCCCGAACCTGCCTGCGATGTGCTGCAACATGGACAGAAGAATCGCACACACACTGGAGGCAGGCGGGCCCACGCACAGAAAGTCGTCCAAATAGTGGATGACCGACTCCAGGCCCGAAACGTCTCTCACCACCCACTCCAAAAATGAGCTGAACGCCTCAAAGTAGGTGCAGGAAATGGAACAGCCCATGGGCAGGCATTTATTCACATAGAACTGGCCCCGCCAATGGCACCCCAACAGCCTAAAGCTGTCCGGGTGGACCGGGAGCAGCCAAAACGCCGATTCCACATCCGCCTTGGCCATGAGCGCCCCCCGCCCATAACGCCTGACCCACCTCACCGCCGCATCAAACGACGTGTACGAGACCGTACACGCATCCGGGTTGATGAATTCATTGACCCACCCCCCTTTGGGAAAGGACAAGTGATGAATCAAACTAAATTTCCCCGGCTCCTTCTTAGGTACTACACCCTGCAGGGACGCCACCAGGTCACCCCACGGTCGCACCTCGAAAGGCCCACCCATCCGACCCAATGCCACCTCCTTGCCCAATTTGTCGTCCACCACCCCGGGGTGTTCCTAAGCCGATCGCAAGTTCCAAGCCACTGGCGGCACCTCCGCCAAAGAACAAGGAATCCTGAAACCATCCCGAAAACCCGAAATCAACCCCCGCGCCGCCCCACCATCCGGATACTTACTTAGGAAAGGAAGCATCCTTTCCAGGATCACCAGCGTCATCCCTTTTGTGAGCAACATCGCCGGCACGCTTTCCCTTCTTAAAACAGCGGGACAGTGCGTGGGCGCCGCCGCACCCTGAGCACTTGTGCTTGAACCTGCACGCTCCCCCGAATTTACAAGCCCCCTCGTTAAAGGGCCAGCACACCCCCCATTTTTTTCCGGCCGGCAGCCCTGAGGACGGCGCACTCCCACCCCCCCCCCTGAAGAAACGGAGGCGGAGTCCTAGCCGCAGACATAAGCCTCATCCAGAGGCTGATGTCCTTGTGGTCCCAGCGCAGCTCCGACCGCACCGCCTTCCGCCACCTGAACTGCTCGTCGTAATGCAGCCAAGCCACCCCCCCATACACCCGATAAGCCTCTCCAATCGCGTCCATATAGCAGAACAACGCAGAGCAATGCTTGGGGTTCCTCTCCCCTATCACGCTAGCCAAGATAGCGAACGCCTGAAGCCAATTGGAGAAAGTGCGCGGAATCAGCCGATACCTACGCCTCTCCTCGTCGTCCTTCTTGGAACTGTCCAAGTTGGACTTTTCAAGGGGAAGCAAAGAGAAAATCTCCACATACTCACCCTTGCCAATCTTATCCCGCACCTCCTGCTTCAGGTGTGCCCCCAGCGGGCCCTCGAAGCAAACATACACTTCGCACCGGGCAGCATCCGCAATCCTGACCACATCGGTCCATGCCCCGGCACCCGCGACCACCGGGGGACCCCCGCGCCCCCCGGCCCAGTGTCCACTGTCCCTCCCAATGCCGCGGCGGCCGGGGGTCCACCACCGGCGTGGCTCCGGACCCCCCGCCCACCGACCCTGGGCCTGCAGCAGTCCAGGGACCCACCTGTGGCACCCCCGTCAAACTTACCCACCAGGGCCCGCAGCCCCTCCAAAAGGTCCTGCAGCTATCCTGTGGGTACCCCCGGGGCGACACGCCCCACCTCCGATGACTGGCCCTCCGCCCCCATCTCCTTGTCGCTCTGCGATACCGGGGCCCCTGAACCCCCTTTCGCCACCCCTAGCAAATCCCTCAAAGCTTCTGTCAGAACCAAAGGGTCATGTGACTTACCCGGCCAAACTGGGGACGCCACCATCCCCCTGGGTGAATCACAGTCCTCCTGTTCAGTGCGTTCTGGCATAGTCCGCAGTGCATGCGTCTCCTGACCGCCCCTGGCAGGCTGGCGTCCGGGACCTGCCCTGCCAGGCACCTTGGCGGTTCTCCTCATCCCACCCGCACCCTCCCGGGAGCTGGAACCCCCCCGTGCCAAACCCCGCCCCCCACCGCGTGCTTCCCCAGTCCGGAACCCCCAGGCCGCGGATCCCCCCCGCCGCTGCCCCCCCTCGTTGACTAGACCCAGAGCCTCCCGCCCGTTTCCCCCCCTCTCATGCCGCAGCGACCGCCCGGACCAGGGAGAGCCTGTGACCTTCCTCTTCGCCGGGGGGGCCGAGCGGTCCTCCCCCGGGCTCCGACATTCCCCAGGCCATGGGGAAAAACGCGCCGGAGGCCAAGACCTCTGCGCGCATTGTGGCGCCTCACCTGCCTCTCCGACATCCTCCGCAGCGTCCTCCAGGTCCCTGATTCGGTCCCGCAACCAATCCGCTCCCCGCATCTCCGCCACTCGCCTCAGCTGCGCAAAAATACCCTCCAGGTCGGCTATTGCTGAGGAGCAGAGAAAAATTGCCTCCTCTGTGTCCCACTAGGCAACGAATGATCCCTTTGGCTCCTCCCCTCCCTTTTATTTGGCCCCTGACCTTTTCCAAAGAACTTCCTCGCTCTAACTTTTCCTCAGCTCCACCTACAAATGTTAACCCTGTGAGTCCCTCAGTCACCCTGTCATGCCCAGCACTCCTTAGTACCTTTGGTCCTTGTTCCGTGCTTCTCTTTCCTACAGAAGTTAATATGAAGGCCACAATGGCCACTTTCACTATTCTCCTGGAGATGGTCCTACTTTCAGATGTGAATGAAGTGTCCAACAATGTGAACCCTCTTACATCACAATAACCCACCGTCCATGATGACCCACCACTTGACGATAACTCCCATCACTAAATGACAAATCCCTGGCTGCTGGAATGTAAACAGACAGCAGGGGATGCTGGGTGACATCATTGGCCATATATAGTCATGCAAAGCACCATAATATCAGCAGGTAAGAAAATGAGTGGATCAAGATCCCTTCTGTATAGCTCCCAAAATACTTAATTGTGACCTGGAGTGGACCTTGCACAAGCCTAATTTCCCTGTTACTTTCCCTCTAATACCCAACAAAGGGACCTGATATGTGTTAGGGAAACATGCTGCCTGGTAGCTCAGACAGAGACAGCCAATGAATGGCTCCTACATTTCCCATCCCTTGGCCATGACACTAGGTGGGAAGCAAGAGGTAGCATCTTGTAGGTCACAGGTAAGTCTCTTTAGCTTTTATATATAGTGTAAACTAATATGAAATCATTTTCTGGCTTTAGACATTCATATATATATATATATATATATATATATTATATATATATATATATATATATATTTGTAATCGGAGTCTTCAAGTGGGAAATGCAATATTACTTAAGAAACAAGGCCTGAGGTGTGCCATGGCCTGGATGGTCAGTATGCCTGAAAAGAGGGCATACCCTGAATGTAAGAATAAGAAAAATACTATGAGTATGAGTGAATAACCTGGGGGAAACGGGTGGGTGGGCACCTAGAAAACCCCAACCCTGGCCCTGACAGAGGAGGAGGGTTATATAGTCTCCGACTCCTCCCACAAATACAGGCTGGCCTACAGCCAGCCTTCTAACTTGTAATCGGAGTCTTCAAGTGGGAAATGCAATATTACTTAAGAAACAAGGCCTGAGGTGTGCCATGGCCTGGATGGTCAGTATGCCTGAAAAGAGGGCAAAAAGACACCAGTTTAGGTGGGAGAGGGAAGATAGAGATCCCATCCCTAAAATGACGTATGCCCAAATGCCAACCGTAAGTAACCGGTAAGTATCCGCTGTGAGAGTAGAACCCACCGACTCCAGACCTGGAGATGAGAAGGAACCTCCTTAGAGCCTGCAAGCTACGCAAACCCAATTGAACGTCCCGTGAAGGATAGGATGAGCCTGATGCCCAAGGTGACCCGGACATGAGAATGAACTGCTATGAATGAGAGGATACGTGGGGAAAAGAGAGCAAGGGCTGACCCGAAGAACCCCTACAACACACACCAGAAGAAGCACCGTGAAAACACCCCTTCCCATACCTGGTAAGAGGATGTGAGAGGGTGAGTGGCAAAAATACCAGTGATAGGAGAGGAAACCTGGCTGCCTGATGGATGTGATGGAGTAGATGCCATGGCAAGCATCATCAACATGGCGACACCAAGACAAACTGGTCCCACCGGATGCGAGCAGGTCATGCTACTGCCCGAGACCTCCCAACCGAGACCGAATCCTGAACCGAGGAAGGAGAAACAGACTCCAACCCAGGGGAATAAGTCCCATAGCATGAACCAGCCATGCCCAAAGTGACTAAAGCACCTCCCTCCCCACCTGGAACAAACTGGGGAGGAGCAAAGATGACTGGACCGACGTCCCTGAGCAGTACTCCAGGCAACCTCCTAGACAAGAGATCGGAGCTGAGAGTGGAATCCAGAATGGTGACGACGTCGCCCAACCTACCACCTAAGGACCGTGGCTTGGACACACCCTGAGAGTATGAATCCCAGGGCGGTAACCAGGGCCTCTATGCAACAGGATGTCCACTAAAGAAAATTGTTGTCTGCTTCCAACCTGAGGGTGCGCCCAGTGGCGAAAAGACATCTGTACGTGAGTGCAGGCATGGTTGATATTGGTATGGATGCCAAGACGGCCCAACCTGAAAACGTAACTAGAAGGAAAGACAGACAACCAGACATGAGAACAACAACAACGCCCCTCTGCCTACCTAAGAATGAGAACATGGCAGAAAAGTCAAGACCACAGCGCATGAATGAACCTAATGATGAACCCCCCCCCCCCCGTGTGTGAGTTGAGAAATAGTGAGTTAACCCGAGTAACCTGCAGCGCAGAGACAGGTAATTAACAGAAACTCAGGCCTAGAGTACCCACAGACCGTGGTGGGTAGACGTACAGGTGTGGTGAATGAACATGCATCGTATGACATATGGTATACAGGCGAGAAGATTGTGGTCAACAATCATTAATAACGAAACCTCAGCCCGTATGGATCTGTAGACGTGACAGATCCCGATGTGCGAGCCCTAGCTAACTGACCCCGGTACAAACATGAACACAGATACGATAAGACATGACAATGAATGCAGACAAACCTAACCAGAATATGTCATAAGTGAAACAGAGGTTGAAACACCATGACAGAACCACTGAACAGAAACACTGACAGAAAAATGTCACGACAATGCCATGACAGAAATGCTAAAAGTTAACCTAGGTAGAACGATGACTGAAATCCCGGGGCAGAACGCTATGACAGACATGCTGGCAGGACGCTATGACAGAACTCCAGGGGCAGAACACTGACAGATAACCTGGGGCGGAACGCTATGACAGACATGCCGGGCAGAATGATATGACAGAAACCCAGGGGCAAACCACTATGACCGCCATGCTGGACAGAGCGTTATGACGGAAATACTGGACCGAACGCTATGACGGAAATACTGGACCGAACGCTATGACGGAAAAACTGGACTAAATGCTGTGACCGAACCTGGACAGAACTCTATGACAGGAAAGCTAGAAAGAATGCTATGACCGAGAATGCTGGACCAATCGCTATGACAGAATTGCTGGGCCGAACATTATGACAGAAAATGCTGGGCCGAACGTATGACAGAAAATGCTGGGCCGAACGTATGACAGAAAATGCTGGGCCGAACGTAATGACAGAAAATGCTGGGCCGAACGTAATGACAGAAAATGCTGGGCCGAACGCAATGACAGAAAATGCTGGGCCGAACGCAATGACAGAAAATGCTGGGCCGAACGTAATGACAGAAAAATGCTGGGCCGAACGTAATGACAGAAAATGCTGAGCCGAACGTAATGACAGAAAATGCTGAACAGAACGCTGTGACAGAAAACTGGACTAATGCTATAACCAAAACCTGGACAGAACGCTATGACAGGAAAGCTAGATCGAATGCTGTGACAGAAATGCTGGACCGAACGCTGTGACAGAAATGCTGGACCGAACGCTGTGACAGAAATGCTGGACCGAACGCTGTGACAGAAATGCTGGACCGAACGCTGTGACAGAAATGCTGGACCGAACGCTGTGACAGAAATGCTGGACCGAACACTATGACAGAAAATGCTGAACAGAACGCTGTGACAGAAAAACTGGACTGAATGCTGTGACAGGAAAGCTAGACGGAACGCTATGACAGAAATGCTGGGCCGAACGCTATGACAGAAAATGCTGAACAGAACGCTGTGACAAAAACTGGACTGAATGCTATGACCGAAACCTGGACAGAACGCTGTGACAGAAATGCTGGACAGAACGCTATGACAGGAAAGCTAGACGGAACGCTATGACAGAAATGCTGGGCCGAACGCTATGACAGAAAATGCTGAACAGAATGCTGTGACAAAACTGGACTGAATGCTATGACCGAAACCTGGACAGAACGCTGTGACCGAAATGCTTGACAGAACGCTATGACAGGAAAGCTGGGCCGAACGTTATGACAGAAAATGCTGGGCCGAATGTTATGACAGAAAATGCTGGGCAGAACGCTGTGACAGAAAATGCTGGGCAGAACGCTGTGACAGAAAATGCTGGGCAGAACGCTGTGACAGAAAATGCTGGGCAGAACGCTGTGACAGAAAATGCTGGGCAGAACGCTGTGACAGAAAATGCTGGGCAGAACGCTGTGACAGAAAATGCTGGGCAGAACGCTGTGACAGAAAATGCTGGGCAGAACGCTGTGACAGAAAATGCTGGGCAGAACGCTGTGACAGAAAAATGCTGGGCAGAACGCTGTGACAGAAAAATGCTGGCAAAACACTATAACAGAATGCTATGACAGAAAATTGCTGATGGAAGCTACAATTACCTCCCCCCCCCCACGGGAAAAACCGGTGGGAAGGGCGGACTGCACGCAGGAGAGCTGAGGGAGGGGAGAATGTGGGCGAAGGACGGCCGATCAACCCCCCTCCCCCCGGCATATGTGAGGGGCCGAATACCCCCCCCCCCCCCCGAGAATCGGCCGATCATCATCATCATTGTTTGCGTGAGGGGGGAGAGAGCCGGCGCGGCCGATGGCTGGATGCATGGGGAGTGGGCGGGCAGGGAGAGTGCAGCCATGCACCAGGAAGGAAGGACGCATCCCGCTGCCTTCGGCATGAGCGCGCCCAGGTGGAACTGGGAACTGACTGGGGACATGGCAAGGTGGAAGGATGGCCGAACGCCCCCCCCCCGCTCCCCCGGCCTGAGCGCCGGGAAGAGCGGGCGGGCCGCATGCCAGCCCCACGAAGCTATGGGGATATGATAGCAGGCGGATGGATGGCCGGATGAAACCCCCGTTCCCCTGGCATGCGCGCCGGGAACAACGGGCGGGCTGCGCGCCAGCCCCACGGAGCTGTGGGGAGATTGGAAAGGAGGACGGATGGCCAGATGAACGCCCACTCCCCCCGGCATGAGAGCCAGGAAAAGCGTGCTGGGCGCACGCTGGCCACACGGCACTGAGGGGAGACTGAGAAAAGCAAGCGCCCCCCCCTTCCCTCCCTAGCATGAGTGCCACGGGAACCGGGTGGGCTGCACGCTAGCCTGATGTAGCAGAGATCGACGGGGCGGGCGGGTGGACGGAGCAACATGTGGGGAGAGAGGAGCTGGGGCGGCCGATCGTCGATCACCCCCCCCCTCGCCCCACACTGGAAGAAAACAGGCGGCTGGACATGGCAAATGTGGGGAGAGAGAGGAGCCGGCCGACCGATAACACCCCCCCCCCCTCTCCCCACACTGGAAGAAACAGGCGGCCTGACATGGCAAACGTGGGGAGAGAGAGGAGCCGGGCCGACCGAGCCCCCCCCCTCCCCACACTGGCAGAAACGGCGGGTGGACAGAGCAAACATGTGGGTGGGGAGAGAGAGGAGCTGGGGCGGCCGAACGCCGCTCACCCCCCCTCTCCCCAGGCTGGAACAGGACAGGGGAACGCACCCCCTCTCCACCAGCATGAATGTAGAGAAGCGAGTGGTGGGGGATAGATGGACAGCCCTTCCCCCATGAGCTGCCTCCACCTAGAAAACCCCAACCCTGGCCCTGACAGAGGAGGAGGGTTATATAGTCTCCGACTCCTCCCACAAATACAGGCTGGCCTACAGCCAGCCTTCTAACATATATATATATATATATATATATATATAGGGCACCCCTGCAGGAGCTGCTGGCTTTGAATGGTCCCATTTCCATACTTAGTGCACACACAGCCTGGCACACAGGATTTTCTTCTCTCTCACCAGCTCAATAAGCAGTCTGAGGGTATTTTTTGTATTTTTTTCAATTGCAGAGTATAACTTAGGTGTGGGAGAGGCAAGGAACTGAAGTAACTGAGGACTTATCTCTCCTTACTTTCTTTGTAGGGAACTTTCATAGAGTTACTACTTGCTAGGAAAAATGCTAAGGATGTACTTCTTTATAGAACAAAATATCTGTATACAGCCTCTAAGGCACAGGACTTTGGTTAGTACTCACAAGGCATTAAAATCATTGACTGCCACCTTGTGATCCCCTTAGGCCGCGTACACACGGGCGGACTGTTCGCCCAACTTTGTTCGTCAAACAATCCGACAAACAGTCCGCTCAAAATTTGCATGAACGGACTTGACCACACACGATGAACGAACAGTCCGCCGAAAGCGTGCGCGATGACGTGAACGGCACGTACGACGGGACGAGAAATTCGACGTCCAATACACTGCAATGCAACCTTCGCCGTGTAAATCCTTTCTGAGCATGCGCGAAACTTAGTTTGTCGAACAAGCCTACACACGAGCGGACTGTCCGCTGAAACCAAGTTTCAGCGGACTGTCTTACGGGAATTCCGAAAAACTTTGTTTGTCAGACTGTCCGCTGAAACTGTCCGCTGAAGCCCACACACGAGCGGACTGTCCGCTGAAACACTGTTCAGCGGAAAAAGTTGGGCGAACAGTCCGCCCGTGTGTACGCGGCCTTAGTGTGTCTTAGTGATGGAGATGCAAACTCACGATTAGTGATAGACGAATTTCGGCTGTTCGCGGTCTGCCCGATCGACGGACTATTGCCGCCGTTCGCCCGGCAGACTTCCGTGTTTTTACTGTGTAAAAGAACTTTGACCTGATGACACATCCATCATGGGGTACAGGACAGCCAATTGAGACATTACAGCACATGGACACTTGGACATTCCCCCTAACTTATAAATACACCCGATCCGGCGGCCATTTTACATTCTTTCTTCTGTCACTATAGGGAGAGGTTGCTGTGTGGAGCAGGGAGAGATTGCAGTGACCCAAATCGCTAGCTATTTGTTACACAAAAGTTCTTTTCAGGACTGGTATAGGTGTTAGGTGTATATAGGTTTGCTGTGCTACTGATTGTTGCAGCAGCCTGAGTGTCTTTTGTCAGTTTAGAGAAAGGGACAGGACGCTGTGTCTGCTGTAGGGACAGTCAGTTTAGTCATCATCATTAGCTGTTACTATCAGGTCCACAAAAGTGCTATTCCAGTTATTGTTCCAGTAGCCTCTGTTTTGTCAGTTTATATAGGGACAGGCAGGAAGCAGTGTGTGAGGCAGTGAGGGTCAGTTTAATCAGTAGCTGTTACTATTAGTTCCACAAAGGTTCTTTTCAGGACTGGTATGGTAATAGGCTTGTACATGTATAATATTCTTTCTTCCAAATATAGAAAGAATATTATACTTGACTGCTGCCCTTCTGCTGCAGTCTGCTAATCACTCACACACAACCTACCTGTTCCACAAAGGTCCTTATAAGGACTGGTAATAACCTGGTGTAGGGTGCTATAGTACATAGTGTTTAGTGAGGTACAGTCTGCTATTCTATAAGGACTGGTATAGGTCCACAATACATAGGGTTGAGGTGCAATATTGCTGATCGCTGCCCTATACTGCAGCAGTCCTTCATCGGTATAGGGACTGACGTACAGTCTGCTATTTACTCACACACAACCTAATTGTTCCACAAAGTTCCTTATAAGGACTGGTAATAACCTGGTGTAGGGTGCTATAGTACATAGGGTTGAGTGAGGTACAGTCTGCTATTCTATAAGGACTGGTATAGGTCCACAATACATAGGGTTGAGGTGCACTACTGCTGACCGCTGCCCTATACTGCAGCAGTCCTTCATCGGTATAGGGACTGACGTACAGTCTGCTAATCACTCACACACAACCTACTTGGTCCACAAAGGTCCTTATAAGGACTGGTAAGGTATAGGGTACTACAGTACATAGGGTTGAGTGAGGTACAGTCTGCCATTCTATAAGGACTGGTATAGGTCCACAGTACATAGGATTGAGGTGCACTACTGCTGACCGCTGCCCTATACTGCAGCAGTCCTTCATCGGTATAGGGACTGACGTACAGTCTGCTAATCACTCACACACAACCTACTTGGTCCACAAAGGTCCTTATAAGGACTGGTAAGGTATAGGGTACTACAGTACATAGGGTTGAGTGAGGTACAGTCTGCCATTCTATAAGGACTGGTATAGGTCCACAGTACATAGGGTTGAGGTGCACTACTGCTGACCGCTGCCCTATACTGCAGCAGTCCTTCATCGGTATAGGGACTGAGAGTTTTGTCACAGGGTCATTTAAAAAATGACAGGCAGAGGAAGAGGCAGGCCCTTCCGCAGGGTTGGTAGGGGTAGGGCAGGAGCAACAGGCTTGAGCCAAAGTGGGAAGTTGCAGAAGGTGCGTTCAATTACTTTAAAGGACGCACCAGACTTGGTTGAGTGGCTCACTCAGCCTTACTGTTCTGCACCCTCATCCTCTCGATCTGCACCCTCTTCTTCACTCTCTGCTATGTGCACCCCCAAAGACACTACCACCAACAACACCACCACCACATACCTTCCGCTTGAGTCACAGGAATTATTTTCCGATCCATATCAAGAAGACATTTCTGATGCGCAGCCTCTCTTGGTATTGGATCAGGAAGAGGAGGCAGCAACTACCGCTACTCAGCAGTCTGACGACAGTACCCAGATCAGCCCAAGGAGGAGGTTGGTCCCCGGTGTTGCTGCCTACTCCGAGATCTCTACTTATAGCGGTGGGGAAGGTGACGTTGATGATGACGTGTCTAGTGATGTCACGTGGGTGCCCAATAGAGAGGAAGAGGAGAGGAGTTCAGAGGGAGATATGGACCAGCAGATAGGGAGGAGAAGCAGGAATAACTTAAATTGCACAGGAGGGACAAAGCAGACTGCATTTGTATCAGGAGCGAGTCAACGACCATGTACAGTCACATCTGGCGCTCCCAGGACACCGGCACATGGCTCCGCAGTGTGGGCTTTTTTTAACGTGTTCACTGCTGACAATAGCGTTGCCATCTGCAATCTTTGCAGTCAACGCATTAGTCGCGGTAAGCCCAACACTCACCTAGGGACGACCGCCTTAAGAAGGCACATGAGCAGCCATCACCAAGCCCAGTGGGAGCAACGGAACACACAAAGCCACACTCCAGGCTCTCACCGTCCAGCCTCATCTTCTACTTCTCCTTCTCCTCTCTCCTCACAATTGTCCTCCACTCCACCTTCCATCACGCCAAGCTCACGATTTTCTGCAAAAAGGCAGGCTTCCGTGGGCCTAATGTTCGAGCGTAAAAAAAATGATGACGCCGGATAACCCTCTTGCCCAACGGTTGACGGCTGGCTTGTCAGAACTCATAGCCCGCCAACTACTGCCATATAAACTGGTGGATTCGGAGGCCTTTCGCAAATTTGTGGCCATTGGAACACCACAATGGAAGGTCCCAGGAAGGAAGTATTTCTCAGAGAAGGGCATCTCAGAGCTATATGGCCATGTTCAGCGGCAAGTGAATGTATCTCTGGCACACAGTGTCGGTGCCAAGATACATCTGACCACCGACACGTGGTCTAGCAAACACGGGCAGGGAAGGTATATCACTTTTACTGCCCACTGTGTGAACCTTCTGACGGTCGTCAAGTGTGTAACCCGTGGCATCCATGTAGATCTGGTTTTACCGCCACGGATTGCATGCAGGCCTGACTCTTCTTCTCCTCCTCCTCCTACTCCATCCTCCTCCCTCTCCTCCTCAGCTGACTCCTCCTTTTCCGCTGCTAGCGTCTCTTCCGCTGCGCCGCCCAAGCTCCCCAGAACCTATTCGACATGCCAGGTGAGACGTTGCCATGCCGTGCTGCGTCTGTTGTGCCTGGAAGCCAAGAGCCACACTGGCCCGGCACTCCTTTCAGCTTTGCGTTCACATGCAGATCAGTGGCTAACACCGCTCAATTTGACAGTTGGTAAAGTGGTGTGTGACAACGGTGCCAATCTGCTTAGCGCATTGAAACAGGGCAAAATCACGCACGTGCCATGCATGGCCACGTCTTAAACTTGGTCATGCAGCGATTCCTTGTCAAATACCCTGGGGTCCAGGACATCTTGCGGCAGGCAAGGAAAATCTCGGCCCATTTCAGAAGATCTTACACGGCCATGGCTCGCCTTGCTGACATTCAGCGGCGACACAATCTGCCGGTCAGACGTCTTATTTGCGATTGCCTGACGCGATGGAACCCAGCCTTCTATATGCTTGATAGGCTGCTCCAGCAGAAACGTGCAGTTAACGTCTACCTGTATGAACTCTGCGGCAGAACCGGTTCTGGGGAGCTGGGGTTTTTTTCACCTCGCCAGTGGCTGCTCATGCGCAACGCATGCAGACTTCTGCGCCCATTTGAGGAGATCACCAAACTGGTCAGTCGCAGCCATGGCGCCATCAGTGACATGGTACCTTATGCCTTCTTTATGGAGCATGCATTGCGTCGTGTCATTGATCAAGCTGTGGAGGAACAGGAGCGGGAAGATGAGGAAGTCGCAATGCTGGATGAATTCCCAGGGGGGGCTACTCTATCTGAGACAAGTCAACAACAGGAGTCTGAAGAGGAGTCAGAGGAGGATGGTGCCAGTGCGGATGAGGAGGAGCAAGAAGAGCATGCTTTAAACCTTTCTGGGATCCCTGTTGTGCGTGGATGAGGAGAGGAGAATGAAGAGGACGACATTATCCTGGATGATGAGCAGGAGCCAGGCCACCACACCGCTTCCACTTTAGTGCAAATGGGGGCCTTCATGCTCCAGTGTTTTAATAGGGACCCCCGTATAAAAAGCATAAGGGTCAAGGACCAGTACTGGGTGGCAACGTACTTAGACCCCCGGTACAAACACAAAATGGCGGAAATGTTACCGCCGTCACAGAGGGCTGGCAGAATGCAGCACTTCCAGGCCTTGCTTAGAGAAATGCTGCATTCTGCTTTTGCGTGCGCTGGCAGAGGAGCAATTCCCACTCCCAGAGAAGGAGTTGCGGGTACCAATCCAACAGCGCCTGCAAGAAGAGGCCGGTTTGAAGATGTGTTGGTGACTTCGGATATGAGGTCATTCTTTCAGCCAACCCATTGACAGGTGTCATCCAAAAAAAGCACACCGTACTATATGCCCGTACCCTCCTCTTTGAAGAGGTTGAGCGGTGTCATATTTCTACTGGGGCTGCTTATTATGAGGGGCTCCCACCATCCCTGTGCTGTGCTGACATCCTCCTGGGGCTGTACCTCTGCTGTGCATATTATGAGGGGCTCCCACCATCCCTGTGCTGTGCTGACTTCCTCCTGGGGCTGTACCTCTGCTGTGCATATTTTGAGGTGCTCCCACCATCCCTGTGCTATGCTCATTATGAGGGGCTCCCACCATCCCTGTGCTGTGCTGACTTACTCCTGGGGCTGCTTATTATGAGGGGCTCCCACCATCCCTGTGCTATGCTCATTATGAGGGGCTCCCACCATCCCTGTGCTTTGCTCATTATGAGGGGCTTCCACCATCCCTGTGCTATGCTGACTTCCTCCTGGGGCTGCTTACGGTGCAGGTGTCAGTGCTGTATATCACGGTGCTGATGTCAGTGTTCTGTCACGGTGCTGTTGTCAGTGCTGTATATCACGGTGCTGGTGTGAGTGCTTTATGTCACGCTGCTAATGTCAGTGCTCTCTGTCATGGTGCTGCTGTCAGTGCTGTATATCACGGTGCTGGTGTGAGCGCTTTATGTCACGCTGCTGATGTGAGTGCTCTCTATCACGGTGTTGCTGTCAGTGCTGTATATCACGGTGCTGGTGTGAGTGCTTTATGTCACGCTGCTGATGTCAGTGCTCTCTGTCACGGTGCTGCTGTCAGTGCTGTATATCACGGTGCTGGTGTGAGTGCTTTATGTCACGCTGCTGATGTCAGTGCTCTCTATCATGGTGCTGCTGTCAGATGACTATCACGGTGCTGGTGTGAGTGCTTTATGTCACGCTGCTGATGTCAGTGCTCTCTATCATGGTGCTGCTGTCAGATGACTATCACGGTGCAGGTGTCATTGCTGTATGTCACGCTGCTGATGTGAGTGCTCTCTATCACGGTGCTGGTGTCTGATGACTCTATCACGGTGCAGGTGTCATTGCTGTATGTCACGCTGCTGGTGATCATCTCCAGCACCCTCTTCTTTGCCTACCCTGGTCCCTGACCTTCCCTCTCCTCCATTGCCTTCATGCGCTCCACAGTCCTTAATTCTCACAACAATTTCCCATATAAAAAAAGAATGCTTGTAGTTGTCGATCCCAGATTCACCTCATACATGTGTTATGTCATTGGCCATGTGGTGGGACTATGTTTGCACAGCTATTATTTTGTGGCTGCAAATTTGACCTGTAGGTTTGCGAAGTTCGCCTCCCATTGAAGTCAATGGGGCCCGCCGCGAACGTTCCGGTTTGCGAACTATCGGCCGCGTTCGCGGTCCGCATTCGCGAAATGTCCCGTCGGAAGTTCGTCCATCACTACTCACGATATCACCAGCCACTGGAACCTCTTCTATCCAGTCTCTACATGGTATCCTGCAGAGTGCTTCTCCAGATCAGAAAAAATAAACCCCAGACTTTAATAGGCCCCCAGCCTAAGCTATGGCTGGGACTTCAGTGACCTCCAAGCAGCATCTCAAGCAGACTGCCCAGAGGGGAAGAGGCCCTCAGTCAGGGGACTCCTCTGATAGGGCTCACTCAGGATTCAAATAGATCCCTTGCTCTAGCTTCCAGGCTATTTATGGGAGAAACCACCTTCTGGGCACATCCCTCAAGGGATTGACGGGTTCTCCCATCCTTCCTCCCACTATTCTAGAATCTTTTAGAATGCAGGGGGAAGCAATTAGACCAGCGGCCTCTGTAACATGCTAGAACAATCAACCCCCCTCCACTGATTACAGAGAGACTACACTAAATGTACATAGGAACTTATAATACCTAAGAGGGTGCTACACGTACCCCCTGCAAAAAAATAGAAATAAAAAATAGGCCATGTTCTAATGGGCCGAGGTACAAAAATAGCTTTTGAACCGAAAGCAAGGGTATCCCATGATAAGGTGGGGGAAAAGGTAATGAACAGAGTAACAAAGTGTGACATTCCACATGGTAAGCGGAAATGAATGAATGAATGAAATACTTATATAGCGCACAATGCGAACTGAATCGCCTCTAGGCGCTGTGGCGAGCTTTGATCATCTGCTAAAAGAGGAAGGTCTTGAGTTTTTTCCTAAAAGCCAGGTGATTTTCTTCCAGGCGGATGTTGATTGGTAGAGCATTCCATAGCCGAGGCCCTTGGACAGCAAATCTCCGATCACCCTTGGATTTATACCGGGCTTTGGGCACGAGGAGGAGGTTTTTGTTGGCTGATCGAAGACTGCGGTTTGGTGTGTAATGATTTATTTTCTCCATTAGGTATTGCGGAGCTTCTCTATGCACACATTTGTGGGTGAGGCAAAGGGTCTTGAACGTGATCCGATTTTTTACGGTCAGCCAATGTAAGCTCCTCAGTGAAGGAGAAATGGATTCCCAGGGTTTTTTTCCTGTTATCAGCCTTGCCGCCGTGTTTTGGATCAGTTGTAATCGCGCAAGTTGATATTGTGGTAATCCTATGTAAAGCGAGTTTGCGTAGTCCAGTCGTGAATTAATGATTGTTCCAACTACCACTGCTTTGTCATTCTTTGGGATAAAAGGGATGAGTCTGCGAAGCATGCGCAGCAGATGGTGAGATCGACTGACTACAGATCCTATTTGCGCATCCATTGACATTTGTGCGTCTAAAATAACCCCGAGACTCTTCGCTTTGGTCTTTGGGGAGATAGTCTGCCCAAAGACGGTTGGTGGAGACCAGGAGGTTTTGGTTGTGGGCTTATGATTTGGGTGTAAGATAAGAAGCTCTGTCTTTGATTGGTTCAGCTGGAGGGAGTTGGTGGTCATCCAGTCCTCTATTGATTTGAGGCAGTTTTCAAGTTGTTGTTGGTGATCTTTTTTTCCATTGATCCGGAAATAAAGTTGCGTGTCGTCAGCGTAAGAGTGGAAGCAGAGATCTGAGCATCTGATGATTTGAAGGAGTGGGCGAATGTAAATGTTGAAGAGAACGGGTGACAACGGAGAGCCTTGAGGGACTCCGCAGGTGACTGCCCGAGTTTCGGAGAGGAATTTTCCTAGTTTCACTGTCTGTGACCGATTTCCTAGGAAGGACGCGAACCATTGGCGATCTATGTCTTGGACTCCGGCTACTTCTGTGAGGCGGACGAGTAGAGTATTGTGATCTACTGTATCAAACGCTGCACTTAGGTCTAGCAGTACGAGGAGACACGGCTCTCCGTCATCTGCTGCTTCGAGGGCGTCATCCCAAATCTTGAGGAGAGCTGTTTCTGTTCCATGACCCGGGCGGAAGCCTGATTGCAGCGGGTCCAGGAGTTTGTGAGTATCCAGGTGACGTTGTAGCTGATGTACTACAGCTTTCTCCATGATCTTAGAAATGGTGTTGAGGCTTGTAATCGGCCTACGGTTGTTTGGATCCTGAGGGTCCAGGTTTGGTTTCTTGAGTAGAGGTTTGACGATGCCTTGTTTGAGGATGCTGGGAACAATCCCTTCGTGGAATGATCGGTTTATGAGGTGGGTTATGGTTGGAGCCACGATGTCGGAGCATTCTTTCAGTAGTTTTGTGGGGATGATGTCAATAGGTGAGGTACTGTCACGCAGTTTATTAATGATGTTTTTTGCGGTGTCTATGATAATTGGGGATAGTGAAAATTTTGGCGGTTGCGGTATGTTGGTGCGGACATCCTCTTTATGCATTTGCTGGCTGAGGTTGGATGTTTTCTTCTGACAAATTGTTTCCCTGATGGTTTTGACTTTATCGATGAAAAAATCCGACAGTTTGTCACAGTAATCCTGGGATTCGCTTTCTGGGGGTTCTAGGCACACCGGATTCATTGATTGATTAACCAGTTTAAACAGTTCCCGTGGTTGGTTTGCGGCCGTTGAGATTGTATATGAGAAGTGGTCCTTTTTGGCTTTGAAGATTGCTTTCCGATAATTCTCTGTCAGACCTTTGTAGTTAAATAGGTTTTCCTCGGTGGGATTTCTTCTCCATGTTCTTTCCGTTCTTCTGCGTTCTTGCTTTAGTACGGAGAGGGAGCTATTAAACCATCCAGCATTTTTCTTCCTGATGAGAGCCCTGCGTTTTGGTGCTACCGAGTCTGCTGATTGCAGTAATGCCTTGTTCAGGGAGTTGAGTGTTTCCTCCGTAGAGTGGTTTAAAGTTATTGTAGATATTTTTTTGGACAGAGTGGTTTTGAAGGCTTCGGAGTACAGTTTTTTATGCGATCTGGTCCAGTGCGTTGTTACAGGTTTCCGTTTTGCGTTGGTGATGTTGGTAGTAATTTTGAATTTGATAGCGTGGTGATCCGTCCATGGCAGAGTTATGTTGTCGAGTATGTTGACGTCGATGTTCTGTTTGAAAATGAGGTCCAGGGTGTGTCCTGACCCATGTGTGGGAGTCTTTATCAGTTGCTGTAGACCCAGTTCTTCTAGTTGATTGATGCAGGCAGTCGCGATGGGGCCTTTAGGCTCGTTTGCCCAAAGGTTGAAATCTCCGAGTGCCAGGAAATTTTTGAATTTTAGGGTGTGCATTGCAAAGGATTCCGTGAGGGGTGAAAGAAGATTGGCCTTTGGTCCCGGTGGTCTGTAGCACAGTAGAATATGAGTGGTGTCATGGGGTGTTGGTTGAAAATGTAGCGTCAGGGTTTCCATAAAAGACACTGGGTTCTGAGATGATGGTTTAGTGAGATTCAGGTGACCTTTAAAGATCACTGCTAGGCCTCCTCCTTTTTTCCCTATCCGGTGTTCGGTTAGGATCCTGTTTTCCGGCACCAATTCGGTGAGGATGGTGTTGCAGTCAGAGGTTAACCAGCTTTCGGTGATGAAGAGGCAGTCTACATTGTTCTCGATGATGAAGTCGTGTACTTCCAATGGAAATGGTATAAATTGATAAAACTATGAATGCAGGGGCGTGGCCTGGACGAGGACCGAGATGGACGCCTAACTAGTGAGCTCCCGCGTTCCGGGGAGATTTTGCCTGCTCACACGGGAGCCTACCGCCTTTCCCTGCTATGCACAGGTCCACCAGGAGCTCGTCTATCTCCCGTACCCCTAAGGAGTCCAGGAACTCGCAAGGGAGACACATCCCGGATATTTTCCGGTCACAGAGGCACCAGGCCTACGAGCCTTCGCAGGCCCAATCCCCGGCCCCGCCTGACGTCGCACCGCCGGATCCCATGCCTGGAGCTTCCGTGCCCGGCTCTGGAGGAGCCCTTCCCCCGAGCCTTCTTGACCTGGAGAAAGTGGCTCAGGACATCAAATGCACGGTAACAGCTGCAATTGCCGATCTTAAGGCGGACTTGTTGGCAGTAGCACACCGCATGGACAATGTGGAACAGACCGCCCAGACCCACGCCGCAGCCATTCGCCAAGTACAATCCGCCTATGACTCCCAGCTATCCCAAGTTTTCGAGCTTCATAGGCACGTCGAGGATCTGGATAATCGCGGACGGAGGCATAACATCAGGGTGCGGGGGGTCCCCGAAACCATTACTCCCGAAGCTATCCAATCCACTCTGTGCGCCATATTCAATGACCTCATGGAGCGGCCGGCGGATTCTCCCATTGATATGGAAAGGGCTCATCGTGCCCTTCGCCCCCCGCCCAGAGATTCTGACCCACCCAGGGACATTATATGTGCACTTGTGAATTTTCCTCTCAAGGAGGAAATCCTCCGAAAGGCGCGCTTGAGGGGCCGTATTGTATTTAATGGGGCGGAGGTGAGACTCTTCCAAGATCTTTCGCAGATCACTCTGCAGAATAGAAAGGCACTTCGCCCGTTGCTGGAAGCCCTGCGCTCCAGGAACATTCAGTATCGCTGGAGGTTTCCGTTTGGACTGTCCGCCTCCGCCAGAGGACGCTCTGCCCTCCTACGCACCCCAGAGGATCTTCCTGCCTTCTGCGACCAACTCGACCTGCCTCACGTCGAACTTCCGGACTGGTACGCAACCTTCTTCCCGACGGAACCATGGCGCCCCGTCTCCCTCAATCCATCGCCAAAAGCCGCTCGTCAGAGATCTCGCCACCGTCGTCCAGACCCGATGTCTCCCAATGCCCGCCAGCCACGCCGAGAACTGCGTCAACGCAGCCCCTCACCGCCGCTGGCTCGGGGAGGCGCCCAGGAGATTTGACTGAAGCAGAAGTTGCCTGAGTCTGGCCTGGAGTGAGTACCTTTCCCCATGTCCCCCATGCTGCTTCCCTCGAGTCTTTCCTGACTTGCCCCGTCTCCCCTCCTTTCCTACATCACCCTGGCCGTTTGCCTGTTGCCGCCCGCCTCCACGCTCCCCAGTGACTCTTCAGGTCTTCTTACGCCACTTCTACTGCCCTTCGCCTCACTGTCACGACACCCTCCATCCCCGGACTTTGGGACACCTCTGCTGAGGGAGGCCTCTCTGACCCTACTGTGGCCCGGGAGCAGACTGTCCCTGCCTGACTCTCACCGGATTGTCCCCGTGGCGTTATCCGTACGCTCCAGCTGGATACCTCCTCCCGGGAAGCATGCTGTCTCCCACTTCAACCTCATGCCTGATTTGTCCTCTCCCCCCTAGCCCCCCCCTTTTCTTCTACGGACCTGGATTGTAAATCCCCAGTTGCTTTCCACCTTTCTTCCCCCCCTCTCCCCCCCCGCGAAGGGGCCCTGCGGAACTTGCCTGGCTTCACGCTTTACGGGGGGTATACCCCCAGCCCTGTTTCCCTTCCTTCTGGTTGAATCGCTCATCGGATGCCCCTCATATCGCTTGGATAAGTACGGGATAGATTCGACCACATGATTTTTTTATTTTTTATTTTTTTCTCTGTAGCTTGCTCGTGTCTAACAGATTGTGAAACAAATCTTGTCTTCTTTTTGATACGCTCCTGCCTTTGGGGTTGCTCTGTTTTATACTCGCTGCCCCCCTCCCTGATTCCCTTCTTCTCTCCCCCTCTCTCCCCCCTCCCCTCCTCCCCCCCCCCTCTTCCCCCCCCCCCTCTTTCCCCCCCCCCCCTCCCCTCCTTCCCCCCTCCCCTCCTCCCCCCCCCCTCCCTCCCCCTCCCCCCTTCCCCCTCCCTTCTCCTCCCTTCCCTCCCCCCCCCCCTCCCCCCCCCCTCCCCCCCCCGGGGGACGGAGGTGCTCAGCTGAAACCCCTTTTTGGGTTTCTCCATCCCGGCTCAGCAACCTGAAGTTGTCACTTTACTTCTCTTTATGTTCAATTGCAATGTTCATTGTGTGCGGTTGTGAAATTGTTTATGCCCTGTGGCCCAGAGTCTGATCGCCTGTTTTCTTGTTTTTGCCATTATTTTTCATTGCTTTATTGTTTGACTATTTTACTGCAATGTTATCTCGCTAACTTTACTTAACAATGTGCCTTCTTCCCTTACAGGATCTCCTTATATCGGTAGGCTCCCCCATACGCTAGGTTCCTCCCCGGTGTGGGTGAGGTCCCCCCTTTTCTTTTTTTTTATCAGCACTTAGATCCCCCGGATCGCGGTCGTCCTGCGACCCTCGTCTTTTCCACTGTCCCCACACAGCAGTCTCTTTGAGACCCGGCTGATATACCAGACTTTTCCACCCGTCCCTCTAGGTAGACAGCTGGTCTGGTTTTACCTCTGGTTTTTTCAGTTTTTGTCCCCTGTTGCCCTCCCCTGACCTACCCTTCTTTCTCTGCTACTTCCTCCCCGCCTTCCGCCTTCCTCTTTACTTGACTCTTGGGGTGTGACCCCCCGCTTCACATTCCCCTGTGTGAGCTCTTTTTTCCGCCCGCCCAGCCCCTCATGATGCCACCAACTCCCGTGATCAACGCTCCTCTCCAACTGAAGTGTGTCTCCCTTAACGTGAAAGGGCTCAACCTGCCAGAAAAAAGATCTCAGGTGCTCTCGTCGCTAACTAAACTTAAAGCACACTTTATTTTCTTGCAGGAGACGCACTTTCGCTCTGATGCTATTCCCAAACTCTCGAATCATGTTTACAGGACGGCCTTCCATGCCACCAATCCTGCGGCTAAAACGAAGGGTGTGTCCGTCCTTGTCTCCAGGCACGCTAATTTCCACCTATCCGATTCTCTGGTGGACCCGGAAGGCAGGTATGTTTTCCTCAAGGGCACTTACGCTTCTACGCCAATCACGTTAGCTAACATTTACTGCCCAAACGAGCACCAAGTGACTTTCTTCCGCACGACCTGTGCCCTATTGTCCTCCTTCCAGAGCGGTCTACTTCTCCTAGCCGGAGACTTCAACGTTCCCCTGAATCCCCTACTAGACACGTCCACTGGGACGTCTTCTCTAACCTACAAAGCCCTCCGTCAGATCAAATCACACCTCCAAGCCTTATCACTACATGACGCCTGGCGCACCCTTTACCCTTCCTCTAAAGACTATACCTTCTTTTCTGCTCCACATCAAAAATACTCCAGAATAGACTTTTTTTTTCTGTCCCAAAAAGATCTTCCCCTTCTGCAACACTCTTCCATCGAACCTATGTTTCTTTCTGATCACCACCCTATCACCGTCACTCTATCCTTTCCCGAATCCTGCCCCAAAACCAAAATTTGGCGTTTCAACCCATCTTTGCTCAAAGACTCCCTCGCCCTGGAACGTATTCGTTCGAGTATCCGGTTGTTTTTCCAGGAGAACTCGGGGTCTGTGGCATCCCCGGTTTCTCTCTGGGAGGCCCACAAGTGTGTAATTAGGGGGGAATTGTTGGCTATCTCCTCCCAAGCCAAGAAGCAACATCAGGAGCGCGTGTCTACCCTCCTCTCGAAGCTGAAGGCGTTGGAGCTGTCCCATAAACTCTCTCACGCCCAGGCTACCCTTCAGGAACTGATCCACACCCGTACGTTGCTCACAGACGAGCTAGGTAAACGCACTAAACGGCGCTACGTCCTTGGCCAAAAGGTCTTTTATGAACACGGGAACAAATGCGGCCGCCTTCTGGCTCGCTCGGTTCAATCGACTAAGCCTTCCTCCACTGTTCACAACCTGAGGCGTCCCTCGGGATCCCTACTCACCAAAAATGAGGAGATAGCAAAGGAATTCGAGAACTTTTACACCAAACTGTACAACCTTCAACCACCCCTTCACGCCAACTCCGCAAGGGCGGCCCGTGATGCCGCTATCGCGGATTTTCTTTCCATACACAGCCCGACTCCCATTTCCTCCCTATGTGCCCAATCCCTGGAGGCACGGTTTTCCCCCCTCGAACTAGCTACTGCGTTGAAGCAAATGAAGGTTGGCAAGAGCCCGGGGCCGGATGGATTTTCCCTCCAATACTACAAGTCCTTTCTGGACACTCTCTCCCCTCATCTCCTACTCACATTTAATGCTCTAGCTGATCCGCAAGTCCGGTCGGACCAGATGCTAAAGGCCCACATTACTGTGATACCCAAGGAGGGCAAGGACCCGCTCCTTGTGGCGAACTACAGGCCAATATCATTGTTAAATGTCGACATTAAACTTTATGCCAAAATTTTGGCCAATAGGCTGCTTCCCCTGATTCCCGGTCTAATACCCAATGACCAGGTGGGCTTTGTCCCGGGCAGGGAGGCCCGGGACAACACAATCCGAGCCCTGAACCTTCACCATTGGCTCACTTTTTCCAAAACGCCCGGCTTTTTCCTCTCCCTAGACTCCGAGAAGGCGTTCGATAGAGTGGCCTGGGACTACATGCGTGCTGTTTTGTCAGCGGTGGGCCTAGGCGATCGCATGCTCGCTTCTATTATGGCTCTATATGCTAACCCCGCCGCGGCGGTGAGGGTCAACGGCCACCTATCGAACGCCTTCCCTATTACCAACGGCACCCGCCAGGGCTGCCCCCTTTCCCCTTTGATTTACATCCTCACTCTGGAGCCTCTTTTAAATATGCTCAGGACGAATCCAGACATCAGGGGGGTCTCGGTGAAGGGGAGAGAGTTTAAGGTCTCGGCTTTTGCCGACGACATCCTGCTCTCTCTGTCCGCCCCGCGCACTTCCCTCCCTTCGTTGCTTCGAGATTTGGAGGTTTTTGGAAAGATTTCCAACCTTAAGATCAACTATTCCAAGTCTCAGGCCCTAAATATTACCTTGCCCTCCCAGGAAGTAGTCCACTGTCAAGCTGCGTTTCCTTTTCAGTGGGAACGTACAGCTATCTCATACCTGGGCATTAAAATTCCTCACCACTTCTCGGACCTTTATTCCCTTAACTTTCACGCGGCTTTGGCCCACACCCAAACTTACCTCAAGGAATGGAATCACCTCAACGTGTCCTGGTTCGGTCGAGCGGCCCTCCTTAAAATGATTGTTCTACCCCGTTTCCTATACCTGATTCAAACCATCCCCATGGCTTTGCCCGGCGGCTTTTTTCTCTCTTATCGGAGGGCTTGCTCGGCCTTTCTATGGAAAAACTCCCCTCCAAGGATTAGTTATTCCAGACTTACTATGCCCAAATCTAACGGGGGGATTGCCCTCCCGGATTTGTACAAATATTATGTAGCCTGCCATCTCACTAGGATAGCAGATTGGAACATCCATTCCCTTGAAAAACTGTGGGTTTCTCTAGAAAATGCCTTCTCCCCTGCCCCTGTCCACCTCCTCCCCTGGTTGCTCCCGAAACAATGGCCCCCGTCTCTGGCCACTCACCCTTTTATCTATACTTCTCTGTTGCTATGCAAGAAGACCTCTACCTCCGTTCCCATTGCACCGTCTCCAGGCCCCCTGACCACGCTGCGAGGCAACTCTGACTTTCCTCCTGGGAACTCACCAAGCTTTCTTTTGCAGGAATGGCCCTTTGAGGACGTTCTCGCCTCACATTTTTTCCCAGGGGGTAAGATCATCTCTCTAGAGACTCTTCGAGGCCTATCCAAGTCCTCCTCTTTTTCATTCTGGACGTACCGACAGGTCCGCCATTTCCTCTCTACCCAGGCTTCTTTGGAGGATTGGACAAGACCTCTTACCCCATTTGAGGATCTGTGCAACCGTAAGACGCCCCAAAAACATCTCGTGTCTCTCCTGTATGCCCTGGTTTCAGACTCGGGTGTCTCCACCCTGTCCCCCTCGCAATCCTCCTGGAACAAGGACCTTCCGACCCCTTTAACTGTGGCGGATTGGTCTAGGGTGCATGAATACGCTCACAAGGGTTCACTCAATGTAGCCATTCAAGAGAATGGCTACAAAATTCTAACCAGATGGTACAGGACTCCATCCCTCCTCCACAGGTTCTCCCCCACTGTCCCGGAAGTCTGCTGGAGATGCAACGCTGATGTCGGGACGATGCTCCACATTTGGTGGACATGCCCGGGCATCCAGCCTTTTTGGAGGGAAGTTCACAGACTCATTCAAGCAGTTACCACTTACAACCTTGATTTCACACCGGCGCAGTTTCTCCTTCACCACACGTCCCTTTCTCGGAGAACCTATTTCAAATCCCTGGCTATGCACATGGTCAACGCCGCACGGCTATGTATTCCCAGACATTGGCGTACCGCCCACACCCCGACACTCGGCGAGTGGTTCGCGTCTATCTCCAGGATTGCTGGCATGGAAGAACTGATCCACATTTCTCAAGAAAGACTAGAAAAGTACTCTTTCACGTGGGCCTGTTGGTCTCACTTCACGACCACCCCTGAGTTTAAACGTCACGCCCCCCCTGCCTGAGCGCCGACTCCTTAGTGGAATCCGGCTGTTCACCCCCTTTTTGCCCCTTGGGTCTTTGATGCGGAGGGTCACGTCCCTCTCTTCTCTCTCTCTTTCTCTTCTTCCTCTTTCTTTCCCCCCCTCCCCTTCTCTTCCCCCCTTTCCCGTTCATCCTTGCTCCCCCCCCCCCTTCCCCCCCCAGGTAGGCGCGTCCGTTGCTTGGTCCTTGACGCCCTACTTCGCTTTCTTCCTTGGCCCGGACTTCGACTCTAGGTTGACTTGGGTGGGCGCTGGTAGCCACCCGAGACACCTCCCCCACCCCCCCCCCCCCCACAAAAAGTTCAATATAGTTGGATTTAGTGTTGTTATCACTGTGGCTGTTGGAACACTTTTTCTCACTTATTTGTTTGGCTGGCAGCCTCGGGAGGGTCCTTTTGGTCCCCCCCTTTGACATGTTCCTCTTCATTTTGATGCCTATCTCATTGTTTGATACCTGTATCTGTGTGACAACCTGTTACTGTTAATTTCTTTGCATTCCTTAATAAAAACTTTATGGAAAAAAAAAAAAAACTATGAATGCAATTTTACACCATAAGGTGAATAACTGGGTCCAAGTTATGTCAGGCCTAGCCCAGACATCTGGAGTATCATAACATATTTACACAAATCCTAAAAAAAAAAAATCCATTTGCCAACTATATACAAGCAGTTAGTGCATTATAAATGTCCCCGTACAAATCTTTAGGTGGTTCTCATGAAAGGAAACAGTTAATAGCATTTTGGCAATCAATTATAAGGTTGGAACATCATCTCCACAAAGACAATCCTCCTAGGAACACAGTAGTTTAACGCATTATTTTTTCAAATACCTCAAGCATAATGCTCTAGAATTTATAAACCTAACGCTTACAATTGTATAACCATCTAGTGGCCAAGTTACTAAGATGCCCAAATGGGACTGCAAGATCTAATTAGACAAACTGTATAGATGCAACTGATTTTAACATGTCGTCATTTTCCAGGTCCCTGGAACAAATCAGAAAGAAGCTTCCTAACTACTCTACAAACTATCTACAATGTTAACACATCCTGCACAACAGTAATACAAAGCTAAAATGGGTGTTGGCTCTGCAGATCCAGAGTACCAAATCAGGGAAATAACATATGGTATACATAAGAATAACACTTTTTTTTCCTGGTATAACAAGTTCGGTCATGCTCACCCTCCCAATTTTATCAACAATTCAACTTCTTCTAACCAGGGGCTGAGCAAAAACAAATCTGAAGAAAAGAATGGAGGATCCCCTCAACAACACAGAAGTGCTTCTCCTCTTGGAGCTGTTTTTGGAGGACTATCCACTAAGTAGCTTCCCCATTCACCAGAAAGTTAGTTCACAAAGACAGAACAAAGAGAAAGATGTGGAGGGGCTCATCCGTAGTGGTCAGGGTCTGGGACCTGAAACATGCAGCTGTCTCCAGATGTTCATGCAGTGAGCGGTCTTTCCTTCCCACTTTTACAACCACTATCATGTCCTTGTAAATAGAACACACCAGGCGCCACTCCTTTTTGATGTTCTGGAACTGAACCCAGAACCTGGGGTAGTGAGGCCCCCAACAAGGCCTTGGAACATGAAAAAAAGTCCCAAATTAGTTCCTACTCCCATTCAGGATACTTGAGCTCCATTTCAACCATGATCTGCTGAGGTATGTACAGATACTCAAACCCATACTCTAGGGCAGTGATGGCAAACCCTGGCAATCCAAATGTTTTGGAACTACATTTTCCATGATGCTTAACTACACTCAGGGCTGGTGCAAGGATCGTTGACACCCTAGGCGAAACCTAATTTTGCCGCCCCCCCCCGGCTGCGCACATGACTCCACCTTACCCTGCCCTTGCTACACATGACCTATCTGACCCCTACACTGACCCCTTGACACAAACTAATCCACCTGACTCCTACTTCCTGCACTACTCACATCATGCTGACCCCTACACTGACCTACCTGATAATTACCCCGACCCACCTGGCACCTACACTAACCCACCTGACACCTACACTGCCAATTACACTGACCATCACGCTGACACCTACACTGACCATCACGCTGACACCTACACTGACCATCACGCTGACACCTACACTGACCATCACGCTGACACCTACACTGACCATCACGCTGACACCTACACTGACCATCACGCTGACACCTACACTGACCATCACGCTGACACCTACACTGACCATCACGCTGACACCTACACTGACACCTACACTGACACCTACACTGACACCTACACTGACACCTACACTGACACCTACACTGACACCTACACTGACACATACCCTGAAAACACATCACACTGACACATCACACTGACACATCACACTGACACATCACACTGACACATCACACTGACACATCACACTGACACATCACACTGACACATCACACTGACACTGGCACATACACGTACACTGGCATGACATACACTGACACATACCCTGACATGACACATACCCTGACATGACACATACCCTGACATGACACATACACTGACCTGACACATACACTGACCTGACACATACCCTGGCACTGACACATACACTGGCACTGACACATACACTGGCACTGACACATACTGACGCATACACTGACCATCACACTGACCATCACACTGACGCATACACTGACGCATACACTGACCATCACACTGACGCATACACTGACCATCACACTGACGCATACACTGACCATCACACTGACGCATACACTGACCATCACACTGACACATACACTGACCATCACACTGACCATCACACTGACGCATACACTGACCATCACACTGACCATCACACTGACCATCACACTGACCATCACACTGACGCATACACTGACCATCACACTGACCATCACACTGACCATCACACTGACCATCACACTGACACATACACTGACCATCACACTGACGCATACACTGACCATCACACTGACCATCACACTGACCATCACACTGACACATACACTGACACATACACTGACCATCACACTGACCATCACACTGACACATACACTGACCATCACACTGACACATACACTGACCATCACACTGACGCATACACTGACCATCACACTGACCATCACACTGACGCATACACTGACACATACACTGACACATACACTGACCATCACACTGACACATACACTGACACATACACTGACCATCACACTGACCATCACACTGACGCATACACTGACGCATACACTGACCATCACACTGACGCATACACTGACCATCACACTGACGCATACACTGACCATCACACTGACGCATACACTGACCATCACACTGACGCATACACTGACCATCACACTGACGCATACACTGACCATCACACTGACGCATACACTGACCATCACACTGACGCATCACACTGACCATCACACTGACCATCACACTGACGCATCACACTGACGCATACACTGACGCATACACACTGACGCATACACTGACGCATACACTGACGCATACACTGACCATCACACTGACACATACACTGACCATCACACTGACCATCACACTGACCATCACACTGACCATCACACTGACCATCACACTGACCATCACACTGACCATCACACTGACACATACACTGACCATCACACTGACGCATACACTGACCATCACACTGACCATCACACTGACGCATACACTGACCATCACACTGACGCATACACTGACCATCACACTGACGCATACACTGACCATCACACTGACGCATACACTGACCATCACACTGACGCATACACTGGCCATCACACTGACGCATACACTGGCCATCACACTGACACATACACTGACACATACACTGACCATCACACTGACGCATACACTGACCATCACACTGACCATCACACTGACCATCACACTGACCATCACACTGACCATCACACTGACCATCACACTGACCATCACACTGACCATCACACTGACGCATACACTGACGCATACACTGACCATCACACTGACCATCACACTGACCATCACACTGACGCATACACTGACCATCACACTGACACATACACTGACCATCACACTGACCATCACACTGACCATCACACTGACCATCACACTGACCATCACACTGACCATCACACTGACCATCACACTGACCATCACACTGACGCATACACTGACCATCACACTGACCATCACACTGACGCATACACTGACCATCACACTGACGCATACACTGACCATCACACTGACGCATACACTGACCATCACACTGACGCATACACTGACCATCACACTGACGCATACACTGACCATCACACTGACACATACACTGACACATACACTGACGCATACACTGACCATCACACTGACGCATACACTGACCATCACACTGACGCATACACTGACCATCACACTGACCATCACACTGACGCATACACTGACGCATACACTGACCATCACACTGACCATCACACTGACACATACACATACACATACCCTGACACTGACACATACACATACCCTGACACTGACCATCACACTGACCATCACACTGACCATCACACTGACCATCACACTGACACATACACTGACACATACACTGACGAATACACTGACGAATACACATACCCTGACACTGACCATCACACTGACACATACACATACCCTGACACTGACCATCACACTGACACATACACATACCCTGACACTGACACATACACTAGGGTTGCCACCTTTTCTTCAAGCCAAACCCGAACATTTTAGTGGTGCACGGCCCTGCGCTTGCTTAACTCAACCCATTCACCTAAATGGGGCTGCGCTATAACCGTGTGCAATGCACATGGCTACAGCACAATGGCAGGGGGATTTTAGGGATTTAAAACAGGGCAACAACTCTTTTTCACCACCTATCAAATACCTTCAAAACACGATCCACTATGGAGCACTCTTCAGCGTGCTTTGCGACTCCGTTTACACTTGTGGTTGGGGGACAGTAAACAGTGAAATTTAGAGGTTGAGCTGTGTTTTAACTAATACCAACCATTCCCATTAAGCTGAAAAGGCAGCAGAGGGGATGTATACCTGCCATAGCCAAAATGTTTTGCATCAAAGTGCAGCAAAACATGTCTGCACTGTTGGGTTCAGTGAGCAGTATTGCCTGCCAAATGAGGACCATTCGAGTGACTGGGGGCTTCCCGCTTCCATGTGCAATGCATTAAATTGCGGGGCGATGCTGTGGGTTTTAACAGGTGGTGAGGAGGTGATATAACGCCTCCTCCCTGCCTGCCAAATGCCATCTGAAGAACAATACAAATGTGGATTGCTCTTCAGAGGGCACCACATATGCAAATGAGCCATAGGGCTGTTCAGCCATTCTAGTATATTCTGTGGAATCAGATGGCGGCCAGGGGAAGGAACAGGACGGTTTAACCCCTGGGCTCAAGCACTTACCTTCTATTTCTCTGCACTGTTCCATGCTTATCAGGCACCAGCAGTCTTATGCTTGTGAAGCGGTTCAGACACCCCAAATCAAAGCCCAAACACACATGGATGTATGATTATATATATATATATATCAGAGTAACAGGGAGGGGGCAGGTAGAGTGACATGGAGAGGACAGGCAGAGTGACATGGAGAGGGACAGGTAGAGTGACATGGAGGGGGCCAGGCAGAGTGACATGGAGGGGGCCAGGCAGAGTGACATGGAGGGGGCCAGGCAGAGTGACATGGAGGGGGCCAGGCAGAGTGACATGGAGGGGGCCAGGCAGAGTGACATGGAGGGGGCAGGCAGAGTGACATGGAGGGGGACAGGTAGAGTGACATGGAGGGGAACAGGCAGAGTGACATGGAGGGGAACAGGTAGAGTGACATGGAGGGGGGCAGGCATAGTGACATGGAGGGGGACAGGTAGAGTGACATGGAGGGGGCAGGCAGAGTGACATGGAGGGGGCAGGCAGAGTGATATGGAGGGGGGCAGGCAGAGTGATATGGAGGGGGGCAGGTAGAGTGATATGGAGGGGGACAGGCAGAGTGACAGGGAGGGGGACAGGCAGAGTGACATGGAGGGGGCCAGGCAGAGTGACATGGAGGGGGACAGGCAGAGTGACATGGAGGGGGACAGGTAGAGTGACATGGAGGGGGACAGGCAGAGTGATATGGAGGGGGCCAGGCAGAGTGACATGGAGGGGGACAGGCAGAGTGACATGGAGGGGGACAGGCAGAGTGACATGGAGGGGGGACAGGCAGAGTGACATGGAGGGGGCCAGGCAGAGTGACATGGAGGGGGCCAGGCAGAGTGACATGGAGGGGGCAGGCAGAGTGACATGGAGGGGGACAGGCAGAGTGACATGGAGGGGGACAGGCAGAGTGACATGGAGGGGGACAGGCAGAGTGACATGGAGGGGGCAGGCAGAGTTACATGGAGGGGGACAGGTAGAGTGACATGGAGGGGGACAGGCAGAGTGACATGGAGGGGGGGCAAGTAACGTAACATGGAGGGGGACAGGTAGAGTGACATGGAGGGGGACAGGCAGAGTGACATGGAGGGGGACAGGCAGAGTGATATGGAGGGGGACAGGCAGAGTGACATGGAGGGGGACAGGTAGAGTGACATGGAGGGGGGGGCAGGTAGAGTGATATGGAGGGGGCAGGTAGAGTGATATGGAGGGGGCAGGTAGAGTGATATGGAGGGGGCAGGTAGAGTGACATGGAGGGGGCAGGTAGAGTGACATGGAGGGGGCAGGTAGAGTGACATGGAGGGGGGGGGCAGGTAGAGTGATATGAAGGGGGACAGGTAGAGTGACAGGCAGAGTGACATGGAGAGGGACAGGCAGAGTGACAGGGAGGGGGCAGGTAGAGTGATATGGAGAGGGACAGGTAGAGTGACATGGAGGGGGACAGGCAGAGTGACATGGAGGGGGGGGGGGGGGCAGGTAGAGTGATATGGAGGGGGCAGGTAGAGTGATATGGAGGGGGCAGGTAGAGTGATATGGAGGGGGCGGGTAGAGTGATATGGAGGGGGACAGTCAGAGTGACATGGAGAGGGACAGTCAGAGTGACATGGAGGGGGACAGGTAGAGTGACATGGAGGGGGGCAGGTAGAGTGACATGGAGGGGGGGGCAGGTAGAGTGACAGGGAGGGGGGGGCAGGTAGAGTGACATGGAGGGGGACAGGTAGAGTGACACGGTGAGGGACAGGCAGAGTGACATGGAGGGGGCAGGTAGAGTGATATGGAGAGGGACAGGTAGAGTGACATGAAGGGGGACAGGCAGAGTGACATGGAGGGGGGGGCAGGTAGAGTGATATGGAGGGGGCAGGTAGAGTGACATGGAGGGGGCAGGTAGAGTGACATGGAGGGGGCAGGTAGAGTGACATGGAGGGGGGGCAGGTAGAGTGATATGAAGGGGGACAGGTAGAGTGACAGGCAGAGTGACATGGAGAGGGACAGGCAGAGTGACAGGGAGGGGGCAGGTAGAGTGATATGGAGAGGGACAGGTAGAGTGACATGGAGGGGGACAGGCAGAGTGACATGGAGGGGGGGGCAGGTAGAGTGATATGGAGGGGGCAGGTAGAGTGATATGGAGGGGGCGGGTAGAGTGATATGGAGGGGGCGGGTAGAGTGATATGGAGGGGGACAGTCAGAGTGACATGGAGAGGGACAGTCAGAGTGACATGGAGGGGGACAGGTAGAGTGACATGGAGGGGGACAGGTAGAGTGACACGGTGAGGGACAGGCAGAGTGACATGGAGGGGGCAGGTAGAGTGATATGGAGAGGGACAGGTAGAGTGACATGAAGGGGGACAGGCAGAGTGACATGGAGGGGGGGGCAGGTAGAGTGATATGGAGGGGGCAGGTAGAGTGATATGGAGGGGGACAGGTAGAGTGACAGGCAGAGTGACATGGAGAGGGACAGGCAGAGTGACATGGAGGGGGACAGGCAGAGTGACAGGGAGGGGGCAGGTAGAGTGATATGGAGAGGCACAGGTAGAGTGACATGGAGGGGGACAGGCAGAGTGACATGGAGGAGGGGGGGGCAGGTAGAGTGATATGGAGGGGGCGGGTAGAGTGATATGGAGGGGGCGGGTAGAGTGATATGGAGGGGGCGGGTAGAGTGATATGGAGGGGGCGGGTAGAGTGATATGGAGGGGGACAGTCAGAGTGACATGGAGAGGGACAGGCAGAGTGACATGGAGGGGGACAGGTAGAGTGACATGGAGGGGGACAGGTAGAGTGACATGGAGGGGGGGCAGGTAGAGTGATATGGAGGGGGCAGGTAAAGTGATATGGAGGGGGACAGGTAGAGTGACAGGCAGAGTGACATGGAGAGGGCAGGTAGAGTGACATGGAGGGGGACAGGCAGAGTGACATGGAGGGGGACAGGCAGAGTGACATGGAGGGGGACAGGCAGAGTGACATGGAGGGGGACAGGCAGAGTGACATGGAGGGGGGGCAGGTAGAGTGATATGGAGGGGGCGGGTAGAGTGACATGGAGAGGGACAGGCAGAGTGACATGGAGAGGGACAGGCAGAGTGACAGGGAGGGGGCAGGTAGAGTGATATGGAGAGGGACAGGTAGAGTGACATGGAGGGGGACAGGCAGAGTGACATGGAGGGGGGGGCAGGTAGAGTGATATGGAGGGGGCAGGTAGAGTGATATGGAGGGGGCGGGTAGAGTGATATGGAGGGGGCGGGTAGAGTGATATGGAGGGGGACAGTCAGAGTGACATGGAGAGGGACAGTCAGAGTGACATGGAGGGGGACAGGTAGAGTGACATGGAGGGGGACAGGTAGAGTGACACGGTGAGGGACAGGCAGAGTGACATGGAGGGGGCAGGTAGAGTGATATGGAGAGGGACAGGTAGAGTGACATGAAGGGGGACAGGCAGAGTGACATGGAGGGGGGGGCAGGTAGAGTGATATGGAGGGGGCAGGTAGAGTGACATGGAGGGGGGGCAGGTAGAGTGATATGGAGGGGGACAGGTAGAGTGACAGGCAGAGTGACATGGAGAGGGACAGGCAGAGTGACATGGAGGGGGACAGGCAGAGTGACAGGGAGGGGGCAGGTAGAGTGATATGGAGAGGCACAGGTAGAGTGACATGGAGGGGGACAGGCAGAGTGACATGGAGGAGGGGGGGGCAGGTAGAGTGATATGGAGGGGGCGGGTAGAGTGATATGGAGGGGGCGGGTAGAGTGATATGGAGGGGGCGGGTAGAGTGATATGGAGGGGGCGGGTAGAGTGATATGGAGGGGGACAGTCAGAGTGACATGGAGAGGGACAGGCAGAGTGACATGGAGGGGGACAGGTAGAGTGACATGGAGGGGGACAGGTAGAGTGACATGGAGGGGGGGCAGGTAGAGTGATATGGAGGGGGCAGGTAAAGTGATATGGAGGGGGACAGGTAGAGTGACAGGCAGAGTGACATGGAGAGGGCAGGTAGAGTGACATGGAGGGGGACAGGCAGAGTGACATGGAGGGGGACAGGCAGAGTGACATGGAGGGGGACAGGCAGAGTGACATGGAGGGGGACAGGCAGAGTGACATGGAGGGGGGGCAGGTAGAGTGATATGGAGGGGGCGGGTAGAGTGACATGGAGAGGGACAGGCAGAGTGACATGGAGAGGGACAGGCAGAGTGACATGGAGGGGGGGCAGGTAGAGTGACATGGAGGGGGACAGGCAGAGTGACATGGAGGGGGACAGGCAGAGTGACATGGAGGGGGGGCATGTAGAGTGACATGGAGGGGGGGCATGTAGAGTGACATGGAGGGGGACAGGCAGAGTGACATGGAGGGGGACAGGCAGAGTGACATGGAGGGGGGCAGGCAGAGTGACATGGAGGGGGGCAGGCAGAGTGACATGGAGGGGGGCAGGCAGAGTGACATGGAGGGGGACAGGTAGAGTGACATGGAGGGGGGGCAGGTAGAGTGATATGGAGGGGGACAGGTAGAGTGACAGGCAGAGTGACATGGAGAGGGACAGGTAGAGTGACATGGAGGGGGACAGGCAGAGTGACATGGAGGGGGACAGGCAGAGTGATATGGAGAGGGACAGGTAGAGTGACATGGAGAGGGACAGGCAGAGTGACATGGAGGGGGAGACAGGCAGAGTGACATGGAGGGGGAGACAGGCAGAGTGACATGGAGGGGGGGCAGGTAGAGTGACAGGCAGAGTGACATGGAGAGGGACAGGCAGAGTGACAGGGAGGGGGACAGGCAGAGTGACAGGGAGGGGGACAGGCAGAGTGACAGGGAGGGGGACAGGCAGAGTGACATGGAGGGGGGGGCAGGTAGAGTGATATGGAGGGGGCAGGCAGAGTGACAGGGAGGGGGACAGGCAGAGTGACAGGGAGGGGGACAGGCAGAGTGACAGGGAGGGGGGCAGGCAGAGTGACATGGAGGGGGGCAGGCAGAGTGACATGGAGGGGGACAGGCAGAGTGACATGGAGGGGGACAGGCAGAGTGACATGGAGGGGGACAGGCAGAGTGACATGGAGGGGGGGCAGGTAGAGTGATATGGAGGGGGACAGGTAGAGTGACAGGCAGAGTGACATGGAGAGGGATAGGCAGAGTGACAGGGAGGGGGACAGGCAGAGTGACAGGGAGGGGGACAGGCAGAGTGACAGGGAGGGGGACAGGCAGAGTGACAGGGAGGGGGACAGGCAGAGTGACAGGGAGGGGGGGGGGCAGGTAGAGTGATATGGAGGGGGCAGGCAGAGTGACATGGAGGGGGACAGGCAGAGTGACAGGGAGGAGGACAGGCAGAGTACATGGAGGGGGGCAGGCAGAGTGACATGGAGAGGGACAGGCAGAGTGACATGGAGGGGGGGTGGCAGGTAGAGTGATATGGAGGGGGACAGGCAGAGCGACATGGAGGAGGGGGGCAGGTAGAGTGATATGGAGGGGGACAGGTAGAGTGACAGGCAGAGTGACATGGAGAGGGACAGGCAGAGTGACAGGGAGGGGGACAGGCAGAGTGACAGGGAGGGGGACAGGCAGAGTGACAGGGAGGGGGGGGGGCAGGTAGAGTGATATGGAGGGGGCAGGCAGAGTGACATGGAGGGGGACAGGCAGAGTGACAGGGAGGAGGACAGGCAGAGTACATGGAGGGGGGCAGGCAGAGTGACATGGAGAGGGACAGGCAGAGTGACATGGAGGGGGGGTGGCAGGTAGAGTGATATGGAGGGGGACAGGCAGAGCGACATGGAGGAGGGGGGCAGGTAGAGTGATATGGAGGGGGACAGGTAGAGTGACAGGCAGAGTGACATGGAGAGGGACAGGCAGAGTGACATGGAGGGGGGGGACAGGCAGAGTGACATGGAGGGGGGGGACAGGCAGAGTGACATGGAGGGGGACAGGCAGAGTGACATGGAGGAGGGGGCAGGTAGAGTGATATGCAGGAGGGGGCAGGTAGAGTGATATGGAGGGGGACAGGCAGAGTGACATGGAGGAGGGGGGCAGGTAGAGTGATATGGAGGGGGACAGCTAGAGTGACATGGAGGGGGGCAGGCAGATTGACATGGAGGGGACACACTATTCTCGCTCATATACAGGACACTGTATTATGCTGGCACCAGCCCTGACTCCCGATCATCACAACACAGAGGTGATAGCAAAGAATCCTAAGAATTCCCCCCTCTCACCCCTCCCTCCTCAGATCAGTGGTGTGGATGGAGCTGATTCTGCTGCTGGTCTCCTGCACGGTCTTTTCCCGGTCAGCTGTCTGTATGATAAACGACATATTGTACTTACTGCTCGGCCGATCATGCAGCTCATATCCCCGATCCAGCGCGCTGTCCTCCAATTCTGCACTGACACCCGAACACTGGCAGGTCACTGCTGGCCGGACTCTTTCTTCTATAGCGGTCTCCTCCTCTGTAAAGTTGTCCGGGGTTTGAGTGTCATCAGTGTCAGCCGGCCGGACACCTCTTCTGACCTGTGCATTCCCTGACAAAGGCATGTGAGCTGCGGTTCCTGGCAATTATCTTCGCCGGCGGATACTATACAAGTGGGGTCAAGACTGATTAAATTGCCCAAATAGCTGTAGTAGCATAACCACCTGTAGTAATGCTCCTGCCCGGCCCCCAGCTGAACAGATGGAGCTCTGAGCCACAGTGCGGTCTGGATCATGTGTCCGGGTTCCAGGCGGCAGGAGCCCCGGACACGTGATTCAAAATTACTCTAAACACGTACTGTCCGGGTGAATCCCGGACAGGTGGCAACCCTAACATACACTGGCATGACACATACACTTACACATACACTGGCACTGACACACATCGCACTGACACACATCGCACTGACACACATCGCACTGACACACATCGCACTGACACACATCGCACTGACACACATCGCACTGACCTACCTGACTCCTACTTCCTGCATTACTCACACACAAACCCCCTCCATACAGCTCAATGTAGATCGGGGATGATCCATCCTCCTCGGCTCCTCCTTACCTCTGCTCTTTGATGCTGCCTTCAGGGACCATCATCCGGGCCTCTCCGACTCCTCCGCAGAAATTTTCAGGAGTCCACGCCAGCGCCGTCCACCCGCTCCGCCGGGGCCACGCCAGCGCCATGCACCCGCTCCGCCTCCATCATATCCCAGCCGGGACCAGGCCAGCGCCGTCCACCCTCCTCCAGGAGGTCAGCTGACCGACGTCTCAATGCTCTCACCTCCGCCGAGCCCCGCCCCTCCGCTGCACTCACACAGACACACAGCGCCGCTCCAGAGGGACAGGCTGGAGCAAAGGAGTCCCGGAGCGGCGCTGTGAGATAAACACGTGTGAGCGCTCAGCGGGAAACATGGGGGATTGGTGGCGCCAGCGGCACACCACGGGGGGGCGAGAGAACACTGGACAGAGGCCGTGGTTGCGCCCTAGGTGGTAGTGCGCCCTAGGCGGCTGCCTACTTCGCCTAGTGGTTGCGCCGGCCCTGACTACACTGCAGAGTGCATGTACTGGGCGAGTCCTAGTTCCCAACTTCCTCCTGCAGGGATTTGTACTCTGCATTGATCTTTGGGGGCCCCAGATCTGTCTCCCCACCACTCTCACTCCCCACCAGCTCACTTGTTAGCTCAATGGACTTCCACTCCTTCTGGGCAGGGGTGACAGGGCAGATAGTGGCTGCCAGATTTTCTGGAGTTCCTCCCCGCTCTAGTGTCCTGTTCCCATGGGATAACACCAGAGGCTCCACCTCTACAAGACTGTTTATGGTGTTTCCCTTCCCCTTCCTTTTCCAAAATGAACTATGTTTACTATGCTTCCATTTATGAATGCACAATAGCTTCTGTCTCCTGTACATTCATCTGCAGTGCACCTGAGGCTACAGAAAAGGGGATTCTGGAATGTGTTTCATCAGTCCCATTCTCTGTCTCAAAAGTGAGACATCAGGGGTCTGCTTAGGCCCCATATATTTCACCAAAGCCCCCCGCCCCCAATAAAAAAAGCATTGTGAACAAAAATGTAAAATAAAAAAAATTGCAACAAATAATAAAGAAAAGAGGATTCAGCGGCTGTACGAAAACAGCCGCAGGTTCTAATTTGGCCGGTGTGCAGACGTGGGTGAGTGGCCCTCAATACACACTGTTTGTATTTGGGGCCGTAGACCTGCATCCACATGCCTGTCAAAATTACAACCTGTGGCTTTGTTCGTACAGCTGCTGCATCCCCATAGTGTAACATAAGCTGCCTGCGCACAGATCCATCCACATAAAGAAAGAATATAATGATGCCACAGGAAATAATCAGAAAACTCACAGAAAATAAAAAGCAGCTAAACACAAAATGAGTTGGAAAAGCGCACAGAAACCCAGGTAAGTGCAGGTGATTGCACCTGATTTTTTAATGGATATAAGTGTGAACGAGCCCTAATGTTGTACCCTACTGGGCGCAGCATAGAAGTTTTAGTTTTCCTCACCTGCCAGCTTCCCAGAGCCAGTGAGGTGAAGCAGGGAATGCATAACCCTGTCCTCTCATTACACACACACCCAGCATAAAGGAGTTGCCAGTGCAGCCGTAGACAGTGAGGGGATGTGGGGAGTGAATAAACCTGGGTTCCATTGTGAAGAGAAGAGGGATGATGGGAGAACGGTTGGTGGTATGGGGAGGCAAAATGCATCTTCGCCTGTGTGGAGAAAAATCCTTGCACAGGCCCTGCCCAGAGCCTAACCTCCAGTGACCTCCAAGCAGAATCTATAGCAGACTGCATAGAGGGGCAGAGCCCCTAAGACAGGCGACTCTTCTGTTAGGGCTCACTCAGCATCCACAAAGACCCCATGCTATGGGCTCCAGAATATGTATGGTCTCTCCAAACACTCTCTGGACACACCCCTCCAGGGATTGGCTAGGATTCCCCTAAACATTCAAGCTGCTCTCCTATTCTTCCTCCCACTGTTATTCTAGAATCTTCTAGAATGCAAGTAGAAGCAATCAGACTAGCAGCCTATGTAATATTGAGCAGGCTAGAACAATCAACCCCTGTCCCACTGATTACAAAGAAGCTACACTAAATTTACCTAGAAACCTTAAGGGGGCCATGGTCTAGTGCTGGATGGAGACGGTTGCCTAAACAGATCTCTCCTGCACAACGGAGCCCTAAAAAAAAAAACATTTACGGGACAATACAAGCTCCAAAGCCATGAGGAAAACGACCACACGAATCCTGCTCCCCGCAGCCACAAAGATCTGCTCTCACGGTCATCTGGCAACATACCAGCGATGTTCCGTATGACATCAGGAGACAGCCATGCAGCCTTAGGAACGGAGCAGCCATGTTCTGTAAACAGCCCCTCAATACCTCAACAATCTAACAGAGGCCCTACTGCCTCAGCCACACAATCCCTGTGCCTCTCGGACCTGCAAGCAGTGGCAGCTGATATTAAAGCCACCCTATCAGCAGCTATTACTGACTTTCGAGCGGAAATACACTTGATCGCAGCTCGAGTTGGAACAGTGGAGCAGACTGCCACATATCAAGCAGACGCCATCAGGCAAATACAAAGAACATCTGACATAAATCTCTTGACCATTTCCTTGAGATCCATAGACACCTTGAAGAGCTGGATTGATCTTGGCTGCCCCCACAACATTCGTTTCAGGGAGATCCCAGAAACTGTGGAACAACAGCTTATAGTACAAACAGTCACTGGCTTATTTAACAATCTGTTAGAAAGACCCACAGACTCCCCTATAGAGATGGAGAGAATAGACAGAGCATTGAGATCCAGGGGACGTGAAAATGATCCTCCAGGAGACATTATATGTTGTTTAGTAAATTTCCCACTAAAGGAAGCCATTCTCAGAAAAGCAAGGGAACAGAACAGAGTTCTCTTTAATGGGACTGAAATTATGCTTTTCTAGGATCTATCCACCATTACTCTCCAGCACAGACGAGCATTGCGTCCCCTGCTGGACCTGCTTTGCACTAGAGGAATTTCATACAGATGGAAATTCCCATTCTGTCTATCTGGCACATGGAGGGGACACACAGCTCAACTCCGTACCGCAGACGACCTGCAAACATTCTGCAACTCCCTGAATCTTCCCCTAATAGAAGTGCCAGATTGGTACAGTTCTTTCTGCATTTCAGAAGCTTGGATCGAAGTTTCCAACAACTGCACCCCAAGAGTACAAAGACACTGTAACCCACGTTGCAGAAACTCAGCTTCCTCGATCCATACTCAAAACTATAGAGGTGAGGCACCCAGGAGCCCTGGTTGATCCCCGCCAAGAAGGAGAGATTGCATGAATACCTAATGTTTCTCATCAACCCTCCTTGCAAGCTTTAAATATAATCCACAACACTTGCAACAACCTCTTCATATGTCAAACATTAACTTCTTTCTCTAGTTATGTCTATATAGCATGACATGAAGATTACAACCCTAATTCCGCATACACACAAACGGAAATGCCGCCAGCAAAAGTCCGATGAGAGCTTGTGGTCGGAAAACGCGACTGTGTGTATGCTCCATCGGACATGTACTGAGGGGGGACTATACTTGAATCTGGATGACACCATATTTTACCGCACCGGTGGAGTGACACCAACCCTAGCGAATCCACTGCCACCCACCTCCTCTATCTTCTCCGGGCCCGCTCCAGCATGCTCTAAAACAGGAGTCCCTGGGCTGCACTACCACTGGGAGGAGCCACATCAGCAGCCAGCGGTGGGAGGGGCATTCACCTTCCTGGGGCTCCGGTGTATTAGACTGGTTGCAGGCAACAGGTGGCAAGTGACACTGCATCTGGTGGCAGGCTATGGATGGCAAGTGGCACTGCATCTGGTGGCAGGTGACAGTGGCAAGTGACACAATGCATCTGGCGGCAGGCGACAGTGGCAAGTGACATACTGCATCTGGTGGCAGGCGTTGGTAGCCTGCTGTATCTGGTGGCAGGCGAAAGTGGCACTCTGCATCTGGTGGCAGGCAAAGGTGGCACACTGAATCTGGTGGCAAGTGACAAGCTCAGGGTTCCCAATTGTAATTTCATTATATATTACAATGTAGTAATAGAAATAATATGATTTGATCATCCTGACACCAAATTGTAAGGAGATTCCATAATACATTGCGTTATTGATTGTTGATTCTGATTATTGCTTTTACCCTGGAGATATATTGCTAATATCAATACAATACAAATCAATACAGGATTGCTAATCTGCTTAAGTAATTTAGAAAAACTTTAACTTGATACAATTTAGAAAATCTATCTCATGATAGTATTGCTTAATACTGAATTATCTCATGATCATGTCTATCTATTTCTGTAAAAATGTCTTTGTTTCAGGACGCATCTGTTTGTGGTTTTCCTCTCTGTACACTGTTACTGGGTATGGAAAGGCTAGACTTGGTTTTTAGGAAGTTGTGGCTGGCACGTCATGGTCAGCAGACGGTAACAGAAAGTAAGGAGTAATTGAACTTAAGCTTTGAAATACAGAGGTTAAGGTCACAAGACATTACAGAATAATGAGCTAATGAATAATGTGAGCTAATGTGTATAATTTTGATTGGTCCCCAAAAATTGGGGCAGAGTCTTGTAAAAATAGTATAAAACGGCAAAACCAGAATTAAAGATTGTAACCATTTCAGCATCACAATTGTGTATGAGTCATTGGTTATCTCGCCGGCGAGGACTTCCACTGAGCCATCTCCAAGAGCCTAGGCCACAAGGAGAAGTCGGGCGACCTAACACAAATCAAGCATGATGTTGGGATGATATACAGTATCTCACAAAAGTGAGTACACCCCTCACATTTTTGTAAATATTTTATTCTATCTTTTCATGTGACAACACTGAAGAAATTACACTTTGCTACAATGTAAAGTAGTGAGTGTACAGCTTGTATAACAGTGTAAATTTGCTGTCCCCTCAAAATAACCAACACACAGCCATTAAAGTGAGTCCCGGAATGTTTGGAAAGGAAGACGAATTTGTGCAGGGCTGGGCATGACAGTGTGTCTAGTTAGACACGGATAGGGTTAATAAGATGAGGGAACAGGGAGGAGGAGCAGCGTGGAAACTTGGGGGGAGTGGCCATATTTAAGAAGGGGCAGGGCCAAGAGTGAGGCAGCTTGCTGAGGAGAAGACAGGAGGTGGCAGTTTTTCCCACCCTATCTCCCTTTATATATGTTGTTGGTGTTTGTGGTTAATGCCACGTACACACGACCAGACTTTTCAATGGGCTAGGTCCGACGGTCTTCCCGATGGAATTTCAGCGGAGGTCCAGCGGACTTTCTGAATGAAACGAACTTGGCCACACATGCCCGGACTAAGTCCGTTTGAAAATCCGTTCGTTTTGAACGTGATGACGTAAACGGTACTAAACAAGGAAGTTCAATAGGCAGTAGCCAATAGCTGCCATTGCGTCATATTTGGTCCGTCAGACTAGCACACAGATGAACGGTTTTCCCAATTTTTAGTCCTTAGGAAAGATTTTAAAAATTTTTTATTTCTAGGTCTGTCAGACTTTTGGGGGGAAAAAAAAAGTCTGCTGGAGCCCAAACACGATCAAATTCGTCCGACGGATTCCGGTGCCCTGGACCAAGTCTGCCGGAAAATCCAATCGCGTGTACACGGCATAAGTGTTTTTTTTCTTTCAGGAGCGGGTGAAGAAGGTCGTCATAACAGCGAAAAGGAGCTGGCTGTGTTTTATGTTGGTCATTGATGGTGGCAGTAAACTGAGGTGATAAATAGGGATGGGGGGCTCATCGGTAATATGTGCCCCTCCGGTGTATTCCAGTAGAAAGGGGGATGGAATACAGTAATGGTTACACTGCAGGAAAGGGGTTGTCTCCGAGCAGTACAGCTGGAGGCCTATCATGTTGGAAAGATCCCGCGGTGTATTGTGGTAGATGTGATGGAATATGGGGCGCCGTCGGTGACCAACAGACTGGGGTTAAAGCAATGTTTGTTCTACAGTTGTTATATTTTGTTATATGTATTAAAGATATATATTGGAGTTATTTATTTAATAAAAGGCTGTTATGGCCATTTATACTCCATTTAAGTTGTGGTCTCATCATTTTAAGGAGGGTAAGTGAACGGGGGTTGTAATATAAGTGGTTTAACAGTCAGGTAAAGTGGGTAAATCTGAACTACACTGGTTATGTCTAAACTGCTGGTAACATAAGTGAGTACACCCCAAAGTGAAAATGTCCAAATTGGGCCCAATTCCTCAGGGTCATGTGACTCATCAGTGTTACAAGGTCTCAGGTGTGAATGCCACTCTACTCACCAGTTCAGAACATCTAGATGTGTGACTTTTAGGGGCCACCCCATTGTTGTTTTGAAGCTTTATAGGAACCATGACATTGTATAGCAGATGTAGTATACCAGACTAACCGACCCAATCATTACTCCACCAAACAGTACCCTTAATTACCCCATTAACATGAGACCATACCAATCTTTGGAGTAAAACATGGGCATAGCAGCCTCCTTTATTAATCAAAAATATTTGAACTTTTAACATAACCGTAAAGAACATCTGTCATAAAGCATATCTCTTGTCTAGCGTTGGTCTTTGCTGGACACCTCCACCTACTATCAAATTTCACTGGCACTGCAGTACCTTGAAATATATTAATAGGCCTCTCGCCGTCATGCTGGCTTTGAGATAACCCACTGACCGCAGTGCACCCATTAATCACTTCCATTTAAACCCCTGTTAACTGGAATACCACCATCAGGACCCATACCACTGATGGGTCCTGAACTCATCCTTCTGAGGTGTCTTCCTTCTCCTGCAAAGACCAACACCCGCCATAGCACCCAGCGGGGTAAAATCTTACCCTTGAGTGCCCCTCCACACCCTCAACACTCTCTGGATGTCATCCTGCAGCCCGAGAGCCCACATATCTATCCCCTCGTCATTCTGGTGTACCCCATCCCCTCTTAGGTACCTCCAGGTATCCACCTCCAATTCCAAATGCCTAATGGCCAAACCCCCATTCCTAACAACAAATTGGCTGATTTCCTGATTAATCTTTTTTCAAGCTTTATTGATTCTGTCAACCGACCTAGCTAGCCTCCAATTAACAAAACTAACAAAGCCAGCACTACTGGAAACAGTTCCAACAACACTAGGTTGCGAGTGAAACCAGTCTCCTTCCAAGTGTCCGGCCACGGGCTGGCACTCCATTTGCCTTGAAAAATGCCCGAATCCTGATGCCCCCGCCACATCAGTATAAAGTTTGAGGTCGAAATTACTTACTGGCCCAGATATCCACAAGGCCTGTCCGTTGAAAGATTCCAAGAACGAGTGCCACACTCTCAGGTCTTCCCGGTGTTCCTTAACTAATCACACATAATGGGTAGGAACCTTAATCCCCGCTGTACTCGCAGACAGCCATCTGCAAAATACTCTCCCCATCTGCAATATGCGGCACGCAAAATTCAACTTTCCCAGCAGCGACTGCAACCCTCGTAGTTGAACCTTGCGCAACCCCAGAAAACCCCAAATGTATTCCTTAAGGGCCAGCAACTTGTCATCAGCTGGCACTCCATTGCTCCGGAATCCAGAACAATGCCTAAAAAACTCAGCACCACAGATTTAGACAGAGTTGGTCCACGCCGCTCAATCAAACATTCACAGACAAACAGTGGACAAATGCATGCATCCTTGCCCACAAGTGCTCCATAAGCACTAAAATGCAAGAAAAGTCTTACAAACATCTTACAGACTGCTATATTACACCTTCCAAACTGCATTCCTGGTATGCTCAGACCACTAAAACTTGTTGGAAATGCGGTGGCGACACAGGAACGCTCATACCCATCTGGTGGCAAGGCCCCCTCCTGACCACATTCTGGCGACAAGTCGGACCTGAACAAATTAATAACGGAAACTAGAATAGTGCTTGATGCTGCCTGTTGTCTCCTACACATCTCCTCATTTCCAATAAAACGTTACAAGAACTCATTAAACAAACACCTGCTGAATGCAGCCAAGATGCTAATCCCGGCCTACTGGAAGACCACACGTGTACCCACTATATCACAATGGTTGAAGAAGGTTTCAGAAATACGTGAAATTGAAGATACTCTGGCCCAGGCGTCAGATAAAGTTGAAAAGTTTCATAAAACATGGACACCTTGGTTCACATTCCGTTATTCGGACGCATATAAAGATCTTCTGGGAACCTAAACAGGCCAGCCTGTGTATGTATAAGGGACAAATAGCCCCACACAATATCAGCTGATCAACTCAACAATGGTATAGAATATATAATAGAATTCATTACTATTGTCAATTTCAGCATCATTCGTCACTATTTACCTTGACTAAAATGCAATGGATAAATACATGTATCCTCAACCTTTGTTTGTAACCACCTCTATAATTCTGTTGATGATCAATAAACTTTGAATGTTTAAAAAAAAAAACTAAAAAAAACTCAGCACCACGGTTGGACCTTCCATCTTGTCAGGTGCCAGTGGGATCTTGAATCTGTCAGTGATATGTTCCAACGTTGTCAACAGCACCACGTAGATCTTTGAAGTGGCCGGGCCTACGCACAGAAAATCATCCTAATATTGAATGATCAAATTCACCCCTGACATGTCCCTAACCACCCATTACAAAAACAAACTGAACCTTTTCGAATAGGGCACAGGATATCGAACAGCCCATGGGCAGACAGCAGTCTACGTAGAATGTGTTCTCCCAGTGACAACCCAGGAGGTAAAAACCAATTCCACATCTGCCTTCTCCATCAAGGCGCCTTGCCCATATTGTGGCAAAAAAAACACAGCTGGAAAGGACGTATAACATACAGTACATTCCTCTGGATCAATAGCATCATTAACCGACCCCTTTTTGGGAAGAGAGATTGTGAATGAGCCGGAATTTATTGGGCTCTTTTTTGGGCACCACCCACAATGGAGACACCACCAAATTATCCAACGGGACATTCAGGAAAGAGCCAACCATGCGACCCAATGACACTTCCTTCCACAGTTTCTCAGAAACCACTTCAGAATGTTGCAAAGCCAAGCGCAAAATATGGGACCTGGGGGAGCCTTAATCATTGTACAGGGTATGTTAAACCCCTCTGAAAACCCAAGTCCCAACACCTGTGCTGATTCTCTATCCGGGTACCTAGCTAGGAAAGGCTGCTTCGACCATCCAAATTTGCACATACCCTTGTTGTACTGCCAACACATCCCTTTTTTCTTTCCAGCCGATTGTCATAGGATAGCAATTCCATCCCCCCCCCCCCCCCCCCCCGAAAAACTGATTTGGAGCCCGCCCCGATGTTAGGAGCTTCATCCAGAGACTAATGTCCTTGTGTATCCACCTCAAAGATGTCGGTATCGCTCAACATTAGTGATGGACGAACTTCCGACGGGACGTTTCGCGAACAGTCTGCCATTCTATAAGGACTGGTATAGGTCCACAATACATAGGGTTGAGGTGCACTACTGCTGACCGCTGCCCCATACTGCAGCAGTCCTTCATCAGTATAGGGACTGACGTACTGTCTGCTAATAACTCACAACCTACTTGTTAACTTGGTCTGTCTAGGGTTCTATACTGCAGCAGTCCTTCATCGGTATAGGGACTGACGTACTGTCTGCTAATAACTCGCAACCTACTTGTTAACTTGGTCTGTCTAGGGTTCTATACTGCAGCAGTCCTTCATCGGTATAGGGACTGACGTACAGTCTGCTAATCAGTCACAGCCTACTTGTTCCACAAAGGTCCTAATAAGGACTGGTAACTAGTGATGGACGAACTTCCGACGGGACATTTCGCGAACGCGGCCGATAGTTCGCGAACCATAACGTTCACGTCGGGCCCCATTGACTTCAATGGGAGGCGAACTTCGCAAACCTATAGGTCAAATTTGCAGCCACAAAATAATTATTAGCTGTGCAAACATAGTCCCACCACATGGCCAATGACATAACACATGTATTAGGGGGGAACTGGGATCGACAACTACAAGCATTCTTTTTTTATATGGGAAATTGTTGTGACAATTCAAACTGTGGAGCGCATGAAGGCAATGGAGGAGACGGAAGGTCAGGGACCAGGGTAGGCAAAGAAGAGGTTGCAGGAGATGATCACCAGCAGCGTGACATACAGCAATGACACCTGCACCGTGATAGAGTCATCTGACAACAGCACCGTGATAGAGAGCACTGACATCAGCAGCGTGACATAAAGCACTCACACCAGCACCGTGATATACAGCACTGACAGCAGCACCGTGATAGAGAGCACTGACATCAGCACCGTGACATAAAGCACTCACACCAGCACCGTGATATACAGCACTGACAGCAGCACCGTGACAGAGAGCACTGACAGCAGCAGCGTGACATAAAGCACTCACACCAGCACCGTGATATACAGCACTGACAGCAGCACCGTGACAGAGAGCACTGACATCAGCACCGTGATATACAGCACTGACACCTGCACCGTAAGCAGCCCCAGGAGGAAGTCAGCATAGCACAGGGATGGTGGGAGCCCCTCATAATGAGCATAGCACAGGAATGGTGTGAGTCCCTCATAATAAGCAGCCCCAGGAGGATGTCAGCATAGCACAGGGATGGTGTGAGCCCCTCATAATAAGCAGCCCCAGGAGTAAGTCAGCACAGCACAGGGATGGTGTGAGCCCCTCATAATAAGCAGCCCCAGGAGTAAGTCAGCACAGCAAAGGGATGGTGTGAGCCCCTCATAATAAGCAGCCCCAGGAGTAAGTCAGCACAGCACAGGGATGGTGTGAGCCCCTCATAATAAGCAGCCCCAGGAGGATGTCAGCACAGCACAGGGATGGTGTGAGCCCCTCATAATAAGCAGCCCCAGGAGGATGTCAGCACAGCACAGGGATGGTGTGAGACCCTCATAATGAGCAGCCCCAGGAGGATGTCAGCACAGCACAGGGATGGTGTGAGACCCTCATAATGAGCATAGCACAGGGATGGTGTGAGCCCCTCATAATAAGCAGCCCCAGGACGATGTCAGCACAGCACAGGGATGGTGTGAGCCCCTCATAATAAGCAGCCACAGGAGTAAGTAAGCACAGCACAGGGATGGTGTGAGCCCCTCATAATAAGCATAGCACAGGGATGGTGTGAGCCCCTCATAATAAGCAGCCCCAGGAGGATGTCAGCACAGCACAGGGATGGTGTGAGCCCCTCATAATAAGCAGCCCCAGGAGTAAGTCAGCACAGCACAGGGATGGTGTGAGCCCCTCATAATAAGCAGCCCCAGGAGTAAGTCAGCACAGCACAGGGATGGTGTGAGCCCCTCATAATAAGCAGCCCCAGGAGGATGTCAGCATAGCACAGGGATGGTGTGAGCCCCTCATAATGAGCATAGCACAGGGATGGTGTGAGCCCCTCATAATGAGCATAGCACAGGGATGGTGTGAGCCCCTCATAATAAGCAGCCCCAGGAAGATGTCAGCACAGCACAGGGATGGTGTGAGCCCCTCATAATAAGCAGCCCCAGGAGGATGTCAGCACAGCAGAGGGATGGTGTGAGCCCCTCATAATAAGCAGCCCCAGGAGTAAGTCAGCACAGCACAGGGATGGTGTGAGCCCCTCATAATAAGCAGCCCCAGGAGTAAGTCAGCACAGCACAGGGATGGTGTGAGCCCCTCATAATGAGCATAGCACAGGGATGGTGTGAGCCCCTCATAATGAGCATAGCACAGGGATGGTGTGAGCCCCTCATAATGAGCATAGCACAGGGATGGTGTGAGCCCCTCATAATAAGCAGCCCCAGGAGGATGTCAGCACAGCACAGGGATGGTGTGAGCCCCTCATAATAAGCAGCCCCAGGAGGATGTCAGCACAGCACAGGGATGGTGTGAGCCCCTCATAATAAGCAGGCCCAGGAGGAAGTCAGCACAGCACAGGGATTCTTTAAAGTAATTGAACGCACCTTCTGCAACTTCCCACTTTGGCTCAAGCCTGTTGCTCCTGCCCTACCCCTACCACCCCTGCGGAAGGGCCTGCCTCTTGAATGAATGAATGAATGAAATACTTGTATAGCGCACAATGCGAACTGAATCGCCTCTAGGCGCTGTGGCGAGCTTTGATCATCTGCTAAAAGAGGAAGGTCTTGAGTTTTTTCCTAAAAGCCAGGTGATTTTCTTCCAGGCGGATGTTGATTGGTAGAGCATTCCATAGCCGAGGCCCTTGGACAGCGAATCTCCGATCACCCTTGGATTTATACCGGGCTCTTCCTCTGCCTGTCATTTTTTAAATGACCCTGTGACAAAACTCTCAGTCCCTATACCGATGAAGGACTGCTGCAGTATAGGGCAGCGGTCAGCAGTAGTGCACCTCAACCCTATGTATTGTGGACCGATACCAGTCCTTATAGAATAGCAGACTGTACCTCACTCAACCCTATGTACTGTAGCACTCTACACCAAGTTACCAGTCCTTATAAGGACCTTTGTGGACCAAGTAGGTTGTGTGTGACTGATTAGCAGACTGTACGTCAGTCCCTATACTGCTGAAGGACTGCTGCAGTATAGGGAACGGTCAGCAGTAGTGCACCTCAACCCTATGTATTGTGGACCGATACCAGTCCTTACAGAATAGCAGACTGTACCTCACTCAACCCTATGTACTGTAGCACCCTACACCAAGTTACCAGTCCTTATAAGGACCTTTGTGGAACAAGCAGGTTGTGTGTGACTGATTAGCAGACTGTACGTCAGTCCCACTCCCTATACCGATGAAGGACTGCTGCAGTATAGGGCAGCGGTCAGCAGTAGTGCACCTCAACCCTATGTATTGTGGACCGATACCAGTCCTTATAGAATGGCAGACTGTACCTCACTCAACCCTATGTACTGTAGCACCCTAGACAGTCCAAGTTACCAGTCCTGATAAAGAGCTTTGTGGAACAAGTGAGTTGTGACTGATTAGCAGACTGCAGCAGAAGGGCAGCAGTCAAGTATAATATTCTTTCTATATTTGGAAGAAAGAATATTATACGTGTACAAGCCTATTACCATACCACTGATACCAGTCCTGAAAAGAACCTTTGTGGAACTAATAGTAACAGCTACTGTTTAAACTGACCCTCACTGCCTGACACACTGCTTCCTGCCTGTCCCTATATAAACTGGCAAAACAGAGGCTACTGGAACAATAACTGGTTACTGGGATAGCACTTTTGTGGACCTGATAGTAACAGCTAATGATGATGATGACTAATCTGGCTGTCCCTACAACAGCAGCACACAGCGCCCTGTCCCTTTCTCTAAACTGACAAAAGACACTCAGGCTGCTGCAACAATCAGTAGCACAGCAAACCTATATACACCTAACACCTATACCAGTCCTGAAAAAAAACTTTTGTGTACCAAATAGCTAGCGATTCATCTCTCCCTACTCCACACAGCAACCTCTCCCTATAGTGACAGAAGAAAGAATGTAAAATGGCCGCCGGATCGGGTGTATTTATAAGTTAGGGGGAATGTCCAAGTGTCCATGTGCTGTAATGTCTCAATTGGCTGTCCTGTACCCCATGATGGATGTGTCATCAGGTCAAAGTTCCTTTACACAGTAAAAACACGGAAGTCCGCCGGGCGAACGGCGCCAATAGTCCGCCGAACGGGCGGACCGCGAACAGCCGAAATTCGCAGCGAAACGACCGCCGGGCGAACTGTTCGGCCATCACTACTCAACATTGCCGGAACTGCTCGTCATACCACAGCCATGCAGTGCCCCTGTAGACTCTATATGCTTCACCCACATCGTCTAAGTAACAGAACAGTGCCGAGCAGTGTTCTGGGTTCTTTTTCCCAATGACACTGGCCATAATGGCAAATGCCTGCAACCAGTTTGGGAATGTCCTAGGTATCAACCGGTATCGCCTCGTCTCCTCATCCTCCTTGGACTCCTCCGGCTTCACCCTAACCAGGTTGAACTTCTCTAGCGGCAGTAGTGAAAAGATTTCAACGTACTCACCTTTCCAGATCCGTTCCCTTACCTCTGGCTTTAAATGCACTCCGAGTGGGCCCTCAAAACACACATAGACTTTGCACTTGCAATTGGACGGTTACTTGTTTGCTAGTGGCCGCCCCACCTTCTCTCCACCAGCGGACTTGTCCGCAGGAGCCGCCTGTGTTAGCCCAGTCCCTGCTACTGCCAAAACCGTTGCACCAGGTATCGTAGCACTCCCCACCCCACTATCCCCTGAGGCAATTATTTCTTCCATGTGAGGTACCCACGCCACCGCCGGGCCAGCTAGGCTCCCTGCCCCATCTCAAAATGAGGTACCAAATAATTCAACCCCAGCAAAAACCCCTGTAAGCCAGTATGGGCCCCGGGCAGCTTTGTGTCTGCGGGCCAAACTCCCCTGGGTGGGCCCCACCGGTAAGGTCGCCGTCCTCACCCCCATGGCCCAGGTACCCCTGTACCCGCCATATCTACAGCCCCCACATGCAGACCCAAATTAGAACAATTAGAATTGGACTTACCAGGCTGCCTAGGAAGGGTTCCACCAGCCGACGGTCCCACCTCCATCGCTGCTGATCGTCCACATGGCTCCACCTCCTCTTTGAATAGCGACAGCTCACCTTTGGATCTGTTTCCCACTGCAAGTTCACCATCTGCCAAAAGCCCTCCAGGTGATGTCACTCTGGATGCTGCGGATCCAAGCTGCTTTGGACTCGCCCCCACGCGCTGGATACGTTCACAGATTTCTGCGTCGCCTTGCTGCATCTCGTTGGGCTCACTGTAGACCCCACCGCAGTCTCTGTTAATGTCTCCATCCGGTCTGACCCTCCTCTATCATCATCATGGCCACCGGCTGCAGTTTTTGAAGGCCGGCAGCTGCTTTACTCCCCCGTCCCCGCAGCCCCACCAGGCACCGAGCCAACACTGTCCTCACCCTGTTGCCTAGAGAGCCTGTGATTCACTCTGCGGGTCCCTGTGACCGTGCCTGCAGTCCTTCTAGCCTGTGGGCGGGATACCTCACGGGGCCCCCCACCTGTGAGCACAGCCTGCCGCTTCGCCGGGGAGCCCGAAGGGACCCTGATGGGATTCCCTGGCTGCTGCTGTTGTGGCCTGGGGGGATCAGATGAAAAAAACTTTGGTGGCCTTGATCGCCATGCCCGCATTGATTCCCATCCCCCCGTATCCGCTGCCGCATGCTGGGGCACCAGCACTAGCACTAGCTGTGCTTGTAGCCAGTCAGCCCCTCTCGTGCCCACCTCCTCTCTCAGTCTCTGCAGCAGCCGCTCCACGTCCTGATGTGTCCTCCCTCTTGTCCCCACAATGTCCCCCGGCCAACCAGCCACCCCCACGCTCTCTCTCTCCCAGCCCTGATACAGTTAGACACTGGCGCTGCTGATTTATGAGAATTAGCCTGCTTAGTGCTATACCAGGTCCCAGCTAACGATCTCACCCTACTGCTGTGTGGAAACCTGCTCCGTGCTGAATCTTTTCCTCCTACACCGTTGGTGAAGCTGGGGAGGGACGGGTCGTGGATATTCCACCACTAGGGATGAGCCGAACACCCCCCGGTTCGGTTAGCACCAGAACTTTCGAACGGACCCCAAATTCGTACGAACGTTTGAACCCCATCGAAGTCTATGGGACTCGAACGTTCGAAATTAAAAGTGCTAATTTTAACAGCTAATATGCAAGATACTGTCCTAAAAAGGGTTTGGGGACCTGGCTCCTGCCCCAGGGGACATGGGTCAATGCCTAAAATGTTTTTAAAAATGGCCGTTTTGGCGGGAGCACTGATTTTAATGACGATTAAAGTGAAAAAAAAAAAGTGAAATATTCCTTTAAATATGGTGCCTGGTGGGTGTCTGTAGTATGCCTGTGAAGTGCCACGTGTTTCCCGTGTTTAGAACAGTCCCTGCACAAAATGACATTAAACGGAAATAACACCATTTAAAACTGCTTGCGGTTTTAATGTTATATCTGGTTCCTGCAATATGGTTGAAAATCATTAAGAAAAATGGCATGGGTAGCCCTCCCTGCCCATTACCAGCCTATTTGGGTCTTGTACGCATATTAAGGGGAACCCTGTACCCATATTAAAAAAAGGAAATGCGTGTGGCCCCCAGGCCCTATATACTCAGAACAGCAGTATACAGGCGGTGCAAACAAGACAGGGACTGTGTAGGTTTGTTGTGTTAAGTTGAATCTGTTTGTAATTTTCAACTGGTACATTTTTAAAGTGTAGCTCCAGTCAAAAAAACTATTTTTAAGCTTTTTGGAAAACATAGGGAAGGGTTATCACCCCTGTATAATTTGTTTTGTCGTCCATTTTTTTTCATCTCACTTGCTGTTGTCTCCTTCCGTTTGCAAGTAGGAGATGTTTGTAAGTTGGATGTTTGAAAGTAGGGGCCTGCCCTATATGCTCTGCAGAAATGGCGGAACAAGGTGTTGGTTTTGCCACAACATTGTAAGCCCTCAAAGTGACTCTTGGTGGGCGCTGGAGCACCCTGCTGTGAACGATTATATCAAGAATTGTAATTACATGCCATTGTTGAACAGTGGTAGAAAAATTGACCTTTGGTGGTTGTGGTGCTGGTGCCACAACACTATAAGTCCTCACCGTTACTCTGGGTGGGCACAGGAAGGGGCCCTCCTGTGAAATATTATATCAAGAATTGTAATTACATGTCCCTGTTAAACAGGGGCAGAAAAATTTGGCCTTAGGCACTGCTGCTGGTGCCACCACACTGCAACCTCTTCCATATACTCTAGTTTTTTTGCTGGAATTAGCCCTGCTGCAAAGCATTGCATCAAAAATTGTACTTAAACGCCCCTGTTAAAGAGGAAGTAAACCCTTCCAAACAACTTGGACCTATAGGTAAGCCTAGATTAAGGCTTACCTGCAGGTCCAAGCAATATCTCCTAAACCTATATGGTTTAGGAGATATTTGCCCGAAAATGGGCACCGCTGTCTACGGCGCATGCGCCGTAGACAGCGGCGCGCAGCAGCACTAAATGCGGCAAATCCAAGAATGGATTTGCCAAATTTGTCGACTCCCGTGCGCATGCGCGGGAGTGACGTCATCGCGGCTTCGCCGTATGACAGCGGCGGAGCTGCGAGGCGCGACTCCCGTGCGCATGCGCGGGAGTGACGTCATCGCGGTTGCGCCGCTGTGATTCGTCGGAGCTGCGAGACGCCACAAGCAACATGGATGCGGCGGACTACAGGGGACAGCGGCGACTTCGCTGGCTCCTGTGTCAGGTAAGTGACACATAATGAGCTACTATGCGATGCATAGTAGTCCATTATGCTTTACCTTTGCAGGGAAAAAAAGAGGAAGTAAACCCATCAGGGTTTACTTCCTTTTTAAACAGGGGCAGAAAAATTGGGCCTTAGGCACTGGTGCTGGTGCCACCACACTGCAACCTCTGCCATATACTCTAGTTTTATTGCAGGAATTAGCCCTGCTGCAAAGCATTGCATCAAAAATTGTACTTAAACGCCCCTGTTAAACAGGGGCAGAAAAATTGGGCCTTAGGCACTGGTGCTGGTGCCACCACACTGCAACCTCTGCCATATACTCTAGTTTTATTGCAGGAATTAGCCCTGCTGCAAAGCATTGCATCAAAAATTGTACTTAAACGCCCCTGTTAAACAGGGGCAGAAAAATTGGGCTGCTGGCATCACCCAGAACCAAAAATGTTCTTCCAACATATCAGCGGAGGAGGAAGAGGATAGACAATCAACATAACAGGACAGTCACTCAGCATCAGCATAGGCAGTCTTGAAGGGATGTGGTATTTCAAAAAAAATTATTCGGTTACATCAGCTTCAGGTGCTTGGTAGCTGTGGGTGATCCAAGACTGATTCATCTTGATGAAGGTCAGTCGATCAACTGATTCGGTGGACAGGCGCACCCTGTGATCGGTAACAAAGCCACCAGCAGCACTGAAGGTGCGTTCCGAAAGAACGCTGGATGCAGGACAGGCCAGTAGCTCAATTGCATACTGTGCAAGCTCTGGCCAGTGATCCATCCTCAAGACCCAGTAAGCCAGATGATTTTCTGTGGGAAAGGTGTCCAAGTCTGACCTTGCCCCTAAGTATTCCTGCACCATGTAAATCAGACGCTGGCGATGGGTGCTGGAACCGATCATACCTTGGGGCTGCGGACTAAAAAATTGTCTGAAAGCATCAGTCAGACGGCCACCTTCTCCACCGCTCCTTCTGACCGATGCCTCAGCAACACGTTGTCCAGGACCAGGAGTTTGTAACCTCCCAGTCTCTGGGAACGCGTTGCACAGACCTTTCTGCAAGGCCTCCCGGAGATGTCTCATTCTCTGCTTCCTCTGCGATGGTAAGATAAGGTCGGCAACCTTACCCTTGTACCGTGGATCAAGGAGAGTGGCCAGCCAGTAATGGTCCCTCTCCTTGATCCGAAGAATACGAGGATCCTTCCGCAGGCTTTGAAGGATCAGGGAGGCCATGCAGCGTAGGTTAGCTGAGGCATTCGGTCCGGAATCCTCTGGGTCACTAAGGACAACATGATCCACAGCTACCTCCTCCCAGCCACGTACAAGTCCACGTGTTTCTTGGGACTGTAAATCATCCCTACAAGACTGCTGCTGCTGATGCTGAGTGCCAGCCTCCACCTCCATGCTGACACAATCATCCTCCTCCTCCTCTTCCTCCTCCTCATCCTCTTCCTGTGTGATGGGTGGCACAGCAGGAACACTGTCTGGATAAAGGGGGCCTTGAGAGGCAAGGAAGTCCTCCTCTTCCTGCCTCTGTTCTGCCTCAAGTGCCCTGTCCATTATTCCACGCAGCGTATGCTCCAAGAGGTGGACAAGAGGTACAGTGTCACTGATGCATGCACTGTCACTGCTCACCATCCTTGTGGCCTCCTCAAACGGTGACAGGACAGTGCATGCATCCCTGATCATGCCCCACTGGCGTGGTGAGAAAAAACCGAGCTCCCCTGACCCTGTCCCGGTGCCGTAGTCGAACAGGTACTCATTGATGGCCCTCTGCTGCGTGTGCAGCTGCTGCAGCATGGCCAACGTTGAGTTCCATCTGGTGGGCATGTCACATATAAGGCGGTTCTTGGGCAGGTTCAACTCCTTTTGGAGCTCAGCCAGCCGAGCACAGGCATTAAATGATCAGCGGAAATGCACACAGACTTTCCTGGCCTGCTTCAGGACATCCTGTAAGCCGGGGTACCTGCCCAAGAACCGCTGTACCACCAGGTTAAGGACGTGAGCTACACAGGGCACATGGGTCAGTTGTCCCTGTCGGAGGGCAGAGAGGAGGTTGGTGCCATTGTCACAAACCACCATTCCTGGCTTAAGCTGGCGTGGCGTCAACCACCTCTCGGCCTGCCCCTGCAGAGCTGACAAAACATCCGCCCCAGTGTGGCTCCTGTCCCCCAAACAAACCAGCGCAAGCACGGCATGGCATTGTTTTGCCTGCGTACTTGCGTAGCCCCTGGAACGCCTACGAAGCACCGCTGGTTCTGAGGACAGAGCACTGGAAGAGGCCATGGAGGAAGAAGAAGAGGAGGGGGTGGAGGAGAGAGGTGTGTCACAACCAATAGTAGCATTTTAGAGGCGTGGTGGCGGAACAACCTCCAACACTACTGCACCTTGTCCTGCATCCTTCCCAGCTGCCAGAAGAGTGACCCAATGGGCCGTGAAAGACAGGTAACGTCCCTGTCCATGCCTGCTGGACCATGAGTCAGCCGTAATATGCACCTTACCGCTGACCGCCCTGTCCAGCGAGGCAAGGACATTGCCTTCCACATGACGGTAGAGAGCCGGAATCGCCTTCCGTGAGAAAAAGTGGCGTTTGGGGACCTGCCACTGAGGAACCGCACATTGTACAAACTCACGGAAGGGGGCCGAGTCTACCAACTGAAAAGGCAGCAGTTGAAGTGTTAGCAATTTAGCCAAGCTAGCATTCAACCGCTGGGCATGTGGATGGCTGGGAGTGAACTTCTTTTGCCGGTCCAGCAGCTGGGGCAGGGACATTTGCCTGCTATAATCGGACGTGGGTGTACCGCTAGCAGAGTTCCCGGAAGCACTTGGCTGTGACACACCTAATTCTACACCTTCATTCCTCTCAGAGCAGGTTTCAGAGATAACTGAAGGTCTAGTGGGGTTGGAGATGCCAGCTGATGAGGAGCAAGGAGTGGTCCGCTTTGTTCTTTGGTGTGGGTCTTTGAGGTACGCTTACCAACGAGCTGCATGGCAGGTCAACATGTCTGGTCAAGCATGTGGTGCCCAAGCGGCTGATGTTTTGGCCACGCGAGATACGCTTGAGACATATGTTGCAAATAGCAGCAGTGCGATCTGATGCACTCGTCTCAAAAAAGGCCCACACCAAAGAACTTTTAGAATAACGCGCAGAGGCAGCGCCCTGCGGTGTGATTCAGTCGGTGTGCTGCCCCTAAGCTGGCCCCCGGAGGGCATCCTGCCTCGTTGGACATGTGCCTCCTCCTCCTCCTCCTCCTCCTCTCTCCTACCAGGCACCCACGTGGAGTCAGTGCCCTCATCATCCCCTCCCTCTTCATCGCTGTAGCAAACCTGGCAGTATGCTGCAGCTTGTGGAACATGACTGCCAGATTGCTGTCCTTCTTGAGCATCCCCTCTCTCTGCGCTCATGCTACTGCCTTCCTCTAGCTGAGTGTCATCATCAGAGCCCACAAAACACTGGGCATCCTCCTGGAGCATGTACCCAACACTGTGCTCAAAGAGTTCAGGAGACTCCTCGGGAGGACGTGGTGGGTCTAGGGAAGGAGTCACTGATGATGACATTGAGAGGAGGGTAGACGATGCGTTGGCAGCTGCTTTGCTAGTACCCTGAGACTGGGTGAGAGAGGATGAGGAGGATGAAGAGGGCTTGGTCATCCACTCTACCAAGTCGTTGGCATGTTGCGGTTCAACATGTCCAGCTGCCGAAAAGAAGGACAAGCGTGTCCCATGGCCACGTGCTGATGACAATGCACCGCGTCCACGACCAGCACTGTTGTCTCTAGACACAGAGCCTGCTTGCCCTCTTTTATCGGCTCGCACCTGTCTGCCTCTCCTTGCTGGCCTTCCAGACATGGTAATGGCCTGAAGGGAGTTGGGTAAAACAACAGTGTAATGGAGTCACACAACACCCACTAAGCCCTGCAGATGCCTTTATTATAGAACACCAGAGATAAAGGGGTATACTGTAATTGAGTCACACAACACCCACTAAGCCCTGCAGGTGGCTCTATTAGAGAACAGCAATAAAGGGTAGATACAGGTGTATATTGTGCTGGAGGCACAAAAAACCCACTAACTCCTGCAGATGCCTTTTTTATAGAACACCAGAGATAAAGGGGTATATACAGATGTATACTGTGCTGTGCTGGAGGCACACACAACTTCCAATAACTCCTGCAGATGGCAAGTGGGCTCAAATAGAGAAGAGCTATGTAGGTGGATATAGCGGTGTGTACTGGGTACAGAGCACGCAGACAGCACGCACAAGCTCCTAACACTACTGACTGCAAGCTCTATTATAAAAGATAGATCACTAGCTATATAGGCGAGGTGCATATAGTGGTGTATACTGCGGTCAGGGCACACAGACAACAACCACTACACAACAGCAAGATCGAAAATCGGCCGAAAACGATCGGTGTGTACTGTGTTGAAGGTACACAGAACACCCACTAACTGCTTCAGACGCCAACACACTACACTAGGCCGCCGCGCTGGCGGCCTTATATAGTGTGGGGCATGTACTACACAGCCTGAGCTATGATTGGCCACAGGCATCCTGCCTGTGGCCAATCATGGCTCTCCTCGCTGCTGGCGCTGTGATTGGCCAAGCATGCGGGGTCACAGTGCATGCTTGGCCAATCATGAGTCAGCAATGCACTGCGATGACGCAGTACATTGTGGCCCGTGAGCGCCACACGAATTTGGAGCGAACGGCCCAAAACGTTCGGAATTCGCCAAAGGGGCGAACAGCCGATGTTCGAGTCGAACGTATGTTCGACTCGAACACGAAGCTCATCCCTATCCACCACACTCTTGCGCTAATAAGCGCCCTTCAATCTAATGATATAATGTTCCTCCCCTGGTTCCCTATACCCCAGTAAACAGTCATTACCACATACTTACGTCCTCATCTCAGCATGGCTGGGCAGCATCTCTGCCTTCCTGACCCATGTATGTGCTTTTATTTACACATAAACAGGAAGCCACACCCTGGAGAGTTTGCCTCCAACAGCTAATCCCCTCCTACACAGGAAATGAACAACACAGGATGTGAATGACCATATAAGGACATGACCAAATAAAGACATGACACAGAATAAATTAATTTATACAATAACCAATGAATGATGACTACAATTCTGCTGATAGAAATCCTTATTATGCATTGTTCCAGAGAATAATGTATACCTGGGTTATGCTACCCTTCCTTGTAGATATAAGGCAATTAGGTATGCTGCAAATCTTGACATGTGCTGATCAGACACAGCAGAGACAATGAGCATACATCCACCCATAAACGACCCTTGCAGAGCACACATATCCCCTCAGATGATCATCTGTGCAATGCGCAGGGGCACTTTCACTGGTGAACATACCCCCACTCTGCAAACACCTCTCTCCAATCCCAAGAAGTTATCCACTACCTAATGGATCTCAACCAGTGTCAGTCTGCCCCAGTCAGCTCTTTAGAGCAGCCTGCGGGAGTGCTAACCCTGTGAGACTTATGAAAATACATAAAAATACATCTTCATAAAATTTTCCACAACAGTCACCACCAATCCCTTCATCTCTCTCATCTTACTACCCCACTGTTTCCCCTGTCATGCCAGCCATACATTACCACTTCGTTCTAGCTCTGGGATTTTCTGGATGGGTTCCATCCCCTGTCTGTACTATAACAACAGCTGCGGAAGCATTGATTACATACCCCTTTACCACCAAGACTGAGAGGCACACACGCATTTTCTAGGTCACAGACTAAAGTTGAGGCAACTGGGAGAAAGACATGCACATAGCTGCAACATAGTGTAGGCAGAGTGCAAACATGACAGGGTGCAAGTCTTACTATGTAAGAGTTTAGAGGTGGGGTTAAGAACTTGGGAACTTACCTTATTGGAGGAATGATGTGTGGGAGGAGTATAGGTCAGTTGGTGTTCAGGGGGGGCTGTAGGTCAGCAGTCCGGAGTCAGCAGGATAGGAGAGAAGTTCAGCTTCACCTGCAGATAGAAAAGATGAGTAGTTTAGAGGGCTTGTGGGACCAGCTGAGGGCTGCAGCTGAACTACATGGTGCAGACTGGCTTCAGAGCCGAATTGTGGCCACCTTGCAGTGGGTAGGGCAGGGACCCCCCACAGACAGGGCTACCCCCGTGAGTGCTCGTAGGTCTCGGACTCCGGAGCGTCTGAGCCCCGAATTTACCCTTAGGATGCAGAGCCGTTTTGGGAGCCCCAGCTGGCACCCTTCAGGTCCCCCTGCAAAGCAGACACCCCAGTTGACAGGCAGGGGGCCTGGGAGGAATCCCCGTCCACGGCCTTGTTCGTGAGGGGGCACTCACCCAGTTCAGAAGCAGGCCCCTTCCAGGATGGCCCGAGTGGAGGTACATGTAGCAGCTGCCCCTGGCGATTCTCCCGTCGGGGGGGCTGCTCGACGGAGGAGGCAGGGGATCGTGGGTGCCGATCCGGCTTTTGGAACGGCGGGGGGTCCTCCACGTGGCGATGCCATCTTTTCGGCGGAGGGTGGAGCCGAGAACATTGCAGAGGCCTAGGTCGGGGGCCTGGGAGGGAGGGCCGTGGCGTCACCCGCGCGCGAGCTGCGTGCCGTCACAGGAACTGACGTAGAGACAAGTGGAAGTGAGGCTGATGTGGACCAAGATGGCGGCCGGACGCCGAAAAATCTGCCTAAAGGGATGGGAGAGCGGCCTGGGGAGGCATCCGGAGCGGCACTGTGGCCGGGAGGGGGCCCATCAGGAAGCCTGGAGGAGGGAAAATTCCTGGAGGAGGTTGGCGGGGACGCAGCTGGAGTGGTGCCACTGGCTGGTGGGTCAAGTCGCCTACAGCAGCCAGGTAGGTCACTGGGGTATACTGTGTTTGGGGGGTTGTGGGGTCTGCTGGGGGGGTGGGGGGATCAGGGCATTACGGGGGTGGGGTGCAGGGAGATCCGGGGGTGGCAGGGGCTTTATTGGAGACACTTAAAGAGCTGTTGCGCCGCCTGGAGGGCAGCACGGGCCAGGTCCCGACCCCGGTGAGTCCGTGGGTGCCACCGCATGTGGGACAAGGGGTTGGGGACAGGGTGATTTCCCTGCCGCGGATGACAGGGGGTGGGGCCGGGAAGCCGTCGGAGATGCCTAAGGACGCCGAGGCCACGGCGGCGGCTGCGAAGGGCAAGGAGACGGACAAGGATAAGGACGCGGATGCGGCTCAGTGCGAGGTATATGTATGTTTTGAAGGGCCGTTAGGGGCGCACCTTAAGAAGGAGGTGCGGGAGAAGATCTGGAAGGATGAGTTCATCGAGATATTTTCGCTTCTTCCGCTAGAAAAATTTAATCTGGACCGGGTTAAGCCGGACGAGAGTAAGAAGGAGGAAGAGGAGAAGAGGCGATACCGCCTCATCCCTCGTACGTTTGCCAATTGGTTGCAGGCGTTTGCGATCTTGGTGAGCGTGATTGGGGCAAAGGCGCCTGAGCATTGTTCGGCGCTGTTTTGTTACTTGGAAGATATCAGTGAGGCTCATAGGGTGTATGGGGGGTTAGCAGGGCTGCGTTACGATGAGCAGTTTCGTCAGCAGAAGGCGGTTCGTCCCTCGATTCGGTGGGACCACAAAGACATCAGCCTATGGATGAAGTTGATGACTTCGGCCAGCGGGAACGCCGGCCCCAAAGAAAAAAGGGGTCTGCTGGCAGTTTAATGACGGAACATGCAAATTTGGTAACTCCTGCCGTTACAAGCATGAATGTTCCGGATGTAGCGCCGGACCCCCGTTCACCCGCTGTTTTAGGCAAGGGAAGGGCCGCTCGGGGGACTTCGCTGGAAAAAGGGACGACGCAGATGAAGCTGGTAAGGATGCTACCTTTCCTAAATAGGTATCCCGATCGGGCGGCAGCCGGGCTGCTCGAGGAGGGCTTTAAGGTGGGGTTTAGGATTCCTTGTACGTCGAGTGCGGTTCCGCCAGTGGCCGATAATCTCAAATCGTCTAGGCTACACCGTGAGGTGGTGTCGGCCAAACTAGCTAAGAAGGTGGCACTAGGCCAGATGGCCGGTCCATTTCAGTACCCGCCGGTAGCCGATTTGGTGGTTTCTCCATTGGGAGTGGTTCCTAAGAAGGAGCTGGGCCAATATCGGATGATCCACCATTTGTCTCACCCCAAGGGTTGTTCGGTGAACGATGGTATCGATCCGCAGGTTTGTGCGGTTACCTATACATCGTTTGACGCTGCTATTGCGTGGGTTAGGAAATATGGCAAGGGGGCTCTTATGGCAAAAACGGATCTAGAGGCAGCCTTACGGCGGTTGCCAGTACATCCACAGAGTATGCGGCTGTTAGGTTGCATTTGGGAAGGTTCGTACTATGTGGACCGTTGCCTGCCTATGGGGTGTTTGATCTCCTGTGCCTTGTTTGAGGCGTTCAGTTCCTTCTTTGAGTGGGCAGTCACGGAATCGGCTATGGTGAATTCCGTCATCCATTACTTGGATGATTTCCTGTTTGTGGGCTCCCCGGGATCTCGTGGCTGCGGGGTAGTGCTGGGGACGTTGAGGCATTTGGCGGATAGGTTTGGGATACCGCTGTCGGAGGAGAAGACTGAAGGCCCGACTACGGAATTGGTGTTTTTGGGTATCACGATTGATTCCATGGCCATGGAATGTAGGCCCGGAGGACAAGGTGACGGCTCTGAGGCTAGAGGTAAGGATGGCGTACGCGAAGCGGATGCTGAGGTTGAGGGAATTGCAATCTCTCTTGGGCAAGCTGAACTTTGCCTGCAGGATTATGCCCATGGGGCGTATATTCTGTAGACGGTTGGCGGCGGCCATGGCGGGGGTGACGGTGCCTAATCATTTCATTAGGTTGTCAAAGGAGCTTCGGGAGGACCTGTTGGTGTGGTTGGTTTTCCTTGAAGGGTTTAACGGTAGGTCGCTGTTGATGGAGGGGCCTGTCAGCAATGCTGACCTGGAGTTGTTCACAGACGCAGCGGGTTCGGCAGGGTACGGGGCGTATTGTCAAGGGCACTGGAGTGAAGAACCGTGGCCGGAATCCTGGAGGGAGGCAGGGTTCTTAAAAAATTTGGCGTTGCTGGAGCTCTTTCCCACTGGGTTTGGCGGTGGTATTGTGGGGTAATAGGTTCAGGGACAAGAAAGTGCATTTCCATTGTGATAACATGGGGGTGGTGGCGGCCATTAACAATATCTCGGCCACTTCCCTGCCGGTGGTGAGGTTGCTGAGGTACTTGGTGCTTAGTTGTTTGTGGCTGAATGCTTTTGTGTATGCCGTGCATATTCTTGGCATTGAGAATAAAGTAGCGGATGCTCTGTTTCGTTTCCAGTGGGAAGAATTCCGCAGATGGGCGCCGGACGCACGCCGAGACGGGGAACCTTGCCCACCGGCAATATGGAAGATTGCGCTGGAGTCATCGCTGGATTAATTCAACAATCTCTGAGTGAGACTACGTGGAGGGCGTATCAGAAGGTGTGGCACGAGTGGTCGGACTGGTTGGTAGAGGTAGGAGGGTCGGATGGCCCGGAGGATCTACTGCTGTGGGTTTTGTTTTTTGTTTGTGCTAATTACTCGGCAGGGGTGTCGGGTCCGATGATGGATAAGAAAGTGTTGGCCCTGGCATTTCTCTTACAATACAAGGGCTTGCCGGATGTTACAAAACATTTTCTGGTACGGAAGGCTTTAAGGGGGTACAGGAGGGGTGCGGGGACCAGGGATGCTAGGCGCCCCATATCCTTTTCTGTGTTGCAGTTAGTGCTATGCATGGTGGATGGGGTGTGCTCTGCGGTTTTTGAAAAGATCCTTTTCCGAGCGGCCTTTTTGGTGGCGTTCTTTGGAGCTATGCGGATCTGGGAACTGAGTCGCCTTCCAAACGGGTAGATGGTGGTTTGGGTCTTAGGGATTTGGTGTGGGCCCGTTCATCCGTTGTCCTTTGGATTCGGCGGTCGAAGACTGACCAGCTGGGCCGGGGGTACGGATGGAGTTGTTTCTGGGGGAGGATGCGGATTTGTGCCCGGGGTCGGCACTTAGACGGTTCATGGGGGTCCGCCCGGACGTAGGGGGGGCATTTTTGGTCCATGAGGATGGCTCTAACCTTTCTAAGTTCCAGGTCACAGCGGTGTAACGGAAGTGTTTGAAGGCGGGGGGTTTGCCCCCGGGTGAGTATGCTGCACATTCTTTTCGGATAGGGGCGGCCACGGAGGAGGCTAGATGGGGGCTCCCGGTGGAGGTGATAAAAAGGATAGGGAGATGGGAATCAGCGCTATATAAACTTTATGTTCGCCCACACCTGTTGTAAGTTTTGGGATTGGGCATTGTGTTCAAGGGTGTTGGTTTGTTTATATGTCTGGGTTGTTGGAATTTTGTTATGTCTTTTCAGGATCGGTGTGTCTCATTTGGATCATGGGACATTCCTATGTTTTCTGGGCTGCAGACGTTCAGTCGGATGGCAGGCAGTTCAGGATGGCCAGGGATGAAGGCAGGATTCGGTGGATTGGGGTGCCGGGAATGATGTGGCATAGAGTGTTGCCGGAAGTTCAACGCTATGCTGGATTGGCCCGGCCTCCAGATGTTCTAGTCCTCCATGTCGGGGGAAACAACCTGGTTGTTCAACCCATGTGGATGATAATTAAGGATATTCAATGGGATTTCCTGAGGCTGCGGACTTCCTTCCCAGACATGACTATTGTGTGGTCGGATATAATGGCCCGGATGTCTTGGAGGAGGGCTCAGTCATGGGAAAAAATAAATAAAACTAGGATCAAGGTAAATAAGGAGGTTGGGAAATTTGGGGCCAGGAACGGTGGTGTGGTGGTGAGGCACTGGGAGCTGGAAGCGGATACTTGGAGGTACCTTAGAGGGGACCTGTCCACCTGAACCCGGTCGAGATCGACTTGTGGGCTCTAGGCTTGGAAGATGGGATCAGAAGAGCGATGCAGGTGTGGTGGCTGGCACAAATGTAAGGTGTCACACTTGTGCCGCGGTGGCGGAGGTTCCTTGATGGCAGTTAAATAGTTACCCAGTTAAACGGAGGTATGGAGAAAGTTAGGACCCATCACAGGTATGGAGTCCTCCCGGTTAGGCTGGAGGTTGGCCAGACTGACGGGTTAATAAGTTGGGGGTCTGGGGACAGTTGGCAAGTCCCCAAGGCGAGTTGGCGGCTGGGGACGAATGCCAACAGAAATGGGACTTCAGACTCAAATAATAGAGGTTGTCAGGGATCGGCAACTAATAAGCTGGATAGTTGTTTTTGATTAGATACACAGTTATAAGAAATGGTTATGTGTAATAAGGTTAAAATCTGGAATAAAGTTAAGATTTTGGTTATTGTTAATAAAGGCCTGACAGGCCAATTTCATCCAGCAGGTCTCAGTGTCTTATTTATAGAGTATTTATGTAGGATAAGATAATACATGTTGGGACTGGGTAGTAAGGTATCTGGCTACCCTAGTCAAGTCCAGGGGGGCAAGAGGAATCGGTGAGTCTCGGAGGAGTGAAATCTACTGGAGTATTAGGAGAACCTCTACCTAGGAGCTAAAAGTGGACATGGTCAGCAAGGTACTACGATGAAAGCTGAGTGAGCTTCTGAGCCAGGTGGCTCGGCATTTTTTCATTTTGTGTGAAGCTGAAACCTCCTGAGTTGGAAACCCTGTGTCATAAAGTCCTTTTTTGTTTCCTTTTTAATAAAAGTGGGCTACCAGGCCCTTAACTATAGTCCCTGTCTGCCATGGGCTCACTGTACAAAACACATCTACCACGGGAGCTAAACATCCCCAATATCATAATATATTTATTTTTAATTTTTACATTTTGTTCTTGGCTTGGAGGAAGGGAGGTATTGGGTAAAGAATAAAACATGAATTTATTGGACCATTGTTCGGGTGATCTCAGACTTAGAAAGCCTATTGTTAAAGTTGGACAATACCCAAGAAATAAATAACCCATGTCAGGTACCCCCTGACCAATCCTCTCCAGAAATCAGCATATAAAATCCAGCTGTAGACTCAGGAGAAATCATACTCCTCCAAACAGCAACATGAAGGCCACAGTGATCGCTTTCACCATTCTCCTGGGGATGGTCCTACTTCAAGATGTGACTGATGCAGCCATATCTCGTCCTCCTATTATTGTTAAAGGTACAATTTCTTTTCACTTACCTCCCCTTTCCTTCTCTCTTTTCTTAGTTACTATATGTATTATAGAGCTGACAATTTACACAGAACTCTACATAGTGAACATTCACATCACTCCCTGTCCTTGAGGCTGTAACAGTCTATGGTCCCTAGCTCACATACACACACATACAAAGGGGAAATCATTATTTGATCCCCTGCAGATTTTTTAAGTTTGGCCACTAACAAGGAAATGAAGCGTCTATCATTTTTTATCATAGATGTATTTCAAATAATAGAGACAGAATATCAACCAAAAATCCAGAAAAAAACACATGATGCAAATGTTATAAATTGAGTTGCAGTTCAGTGAGTAAAATTAAGTATTTGATCCCCAAGAAAAACATGACTTGGTACCTGGTGGAGAAACCCTTGTTGGCCAGCACAGAGGTCAGACATTTCTTGTAGTTGGTGATTAGGTTTGTTCACATCTCAGGAGGGATTTGGGTCCACTCTTTTTTACAGATCTTCTCTAAATCCTTAAAGCGGAGTTCACACCCAAAAAATGAACTTCCGCTTTAAGTGAAGGTGACCCCCTGACTCACCACATTTGGCATGTCATTTTATTGGGGGGGGGGCAGATACCCTCTTTTTAGAGGGATTCAGCTCAAACTTCCTCCCAGGGCACTGGGGCACCGGAAGGGAGATCACCTCTCCCCCCTCCCTCTCGGTAATCACCTCATAGGTCCCAGATGATTGCCCCGGCCATTAACAGTGCACAGCGCGGCTCGCACATGTGCGGTATGTGCAAGGCTGTGAAGCCACAGCCGGGTGCCCACAGTTACATTGCCAGGCCACAGAGAGGAGGGGGAGAGGAGCGGGGCTTCGTTCACCCGCATTGCTGGGTCTGATTAATAAAAGTCAGCAGCTGCAGTATTTAAAGCTGTTGACTTTTATATGGGTGGAACACCGCTTTAAGGTTTCTTGGCTCTCTTGGTAACTCGGAAGTTTCATCTCCCTCTATAAATTTTCTGTAGGATAAAGGTCTGGAGACTGACTGGGCCGCTCCATAACCTCCCTGTTCACACAGTCCCCTTCATCCTCTCCTCCTGTCTCTGATCACACAGTCCCTGGCATCCTCTCCTCTTGTCCCTGATCACACAGTCTGCTGCAGCCTCTCCTCTCGTCCCTCTGATCACACAGTCCCCGGCATCCTCTCCTCCTGTCCCTCTGATCACACAGTCTGCTGCATCCTCTCCTCCTGTCCCCCTGATCACACAGTCTGCTGCATCCTTTCCTCCTGTCCCTGATCACACAGTCCCCGGCATCCTCTCCTCCTGTCCCTGATCACACAGTCCCCGGCATCCTCTCCTCCTGTCCCCCTGATTACACAGTCCTCGGCATCCTCTCCTCCTGTCCCCCTGATCACACAGTCCACGGCATCCTCTCCTCCTGTCCCCCTGATCAGACATTCTGCTGCATCCTCTCCTCTTGTCCCCCTGATCACTCAGTCCCCGGCATGCTCTCCTCCTGTCCCCCTGATCACACAGTCCCCTCCATCCTCTCCTCCTGTCCCTAATCACACAGTCCCCAGCATCCTCTCCTCCTGTCCCTAATCACACAGTCCCCAGCATCCTCTCCTCCTGTCCCCAATCACACAGTCCCCAGCATCGTCTCCTCCTGTCCCTAATCACACAGTCCCCAGCATCCTCTCCTCCTGTCCCTGATCACACAGTCCCCAGCATCCTCTCCTCCTGTCCCTGATCACACAGTCCCCAGCATCCTCTCCTCCTGTCCCTGATCACACAGTCCCCAGCATCCTCTCCTCCTTTCCCTGATCACACAGTCCCCGGCATCCTCTCCTCCTGTCCCTGATCACACAGTCCTTGGCATCCTCTCCTCTTGTCCCTGAACACACAGTCCCCGGCATCCTCTCCTCCTGTCCCTGATCACACAGTCCCCAGCATCATCTCCTCCTGTCCTCTGATCACACAGTCCCCAGCATCCTCTCCTTTTGTCCCTGATCACACAGTCCCGACATCCTCTACTCCTTTCCTCTGATCACGCAGTCCTTGGCATCCTCTCCTCTTGTCCCTGATCACACAGTCCCAGGCATCCTCTCCTCCTGTCCACTGATCACAGAGTCCTCTGCATCCTCTCCTCCTGTCCCCCTGATCACACAGTCCCCGGCATTCTCTCCTCCTGTCCCTGATCACACAGTCACCGGCATCCTCACCTCCTGTCCCCCTGATCACACAGTTCCTGGCATCCTCTCCTCCTGTACCTGATCACACAGTCCCCTCCATCCTCTCCTCCTGTCCCCCTAATCACACAGTCCCTGGCATCCTCTCCTCCTGTCCCTGATCAAACAGTTCTCTGCATCCTCTCCTCCTCTCCCTGATCACACAGTCCCCTCCATCCTCTCCTCATGTCCCTGATAACACAGTCCTCTGCATTCTCTCCTCCTGCCCCTGATCACACAGTCCCTGTCATCCTCTCCTCCTGTCCCTCTGATCACACAGTCTGCTGCATCCTCTCCTCTTGTCCCTGAACACACAGTCCCCGGCATCCTCTCCTCCTGTCCCTGATCACACAGTCCCCAGCATCATCTCCTCCTGTCCTCTGATCACACAGTCCTTGGCATCCTCTCCTCCTGTCCCTCTGATCACACAGTCTGCTGCATCCTCTCCTCCTGTCCCCCTGATCACACAGTCTGCTGCATCCTTTCCTCCTGTCCCTGATCACACAGTCCCCGGCATCCTCTCCTCCTGTCCCTGATCACACAGTCCCCGGCATCCTCTCCTCCTGTCCCCCTGATTACACAGTCCTCGGCATCCTCTCCTCCTGTCCCCCTGATCACACAGTCCACGGCATCCTCTCCTCCTGTCCCCCTGATCAGACATTCTGCTGCATCCTCTCCTCTTGTCCCCCTGATCACTCAGTCCCCGGCATGCTCTCCTCCTGTCCCCCTGATCACACAGTCCCCTCCATCCTCTCCTCCTGTCCCTAATCACACAGTCCCCAGCATCCTCTCCTCCTGTCCCTAATCACACAGTCCCCAGCATCCTCTCCTCCTGTCCCCAATCACACAGTCCCCAGCATCGTCTCCTCCTGTCCCTAATCACACAGTCCCCAGCATCCTCTCCTCCTGTCCCTGATCACACAGTCCCCAGCATCCTCTCCTCCTGTCCCTGATCACACAGTCCCCAGCATCCTCTCCTCCTGTCCCTGATCACACAGTCCCCAGCATCCTCTCCTCCTGTCCCTGATCACACAGTCCCCGGCATCCTCTCCTCCTGTCCCTGATCACACAGTCCTTGGCATCCTCTCCTCTTGTCCCTGAACACACAGTCCCCGGCATCCTCTCCTCCTGTCCCTGATCACACAGTCCCCAGCATCATCTCCTCCTGTCCTCTGATCACACAGTCCCCAGCATCCTCTCCTTTTGTCCCTGATCACACAGTCCCGACATCCTCTACTCCTTTCCTCTGATCACGCAGTCCTTGGCATCCTCTCCTCTTGTCCCTGATCACACAGTCCCAGGCATCCTCTCCTCCTGTCCACTGATCACAGAGTCCTCTGCATCCTCTCCTCCTGTCCCCCTGATCACACAGTCCCCGGCATTCTCTCCTCCTGTCCCTGATCACACAGTCACCGGCATCCTCACCTCCTGTCCCCCTGATCACACAGTCCCTGGCATCCTCTCCTCCTGTACCTGATCACACAGTCCCCTCCATCCTCTCCTCCTGTCCCCCTAATCACACAGTCCCTGGCATCCTCTCCTCCTGTCCCTGATCAAACAGTTCTCTGCATCCTCTCCTCCTCTCCCTGATCACACAGTCCCCTCCATCCTCTCCTCATGTCCCTGATAACACAGTCCTCTGCATTCTCTCCTCCTGCCCCTGATCACACAGTCCCTGTCATCCTCTCCTCCTGTCCCTGATCACACAGTCCCTGTCATCCTTTCCTCCTGTCCCCCTGATCACACAGTCTGCTGCATCCTCTCCTCCTGCCCCTGATCACACATTCTGCTGCATCCTCTCCTCCTGTCCCTGATCACACAGTCCCTGGCATCCTCTCCTCCTGTCCCTGATCAAACAGTCCCCGGCATCCTCTCCTCCTGTCCCCTGATCACACAGTCCTCTGTATCCTCCCCTCCTGTCCCCTGATCACACAGTCCTCGGCATCCTCTCCTCCTGTCTCTGATCACACAGTTTCTGGCATCCACTCCTCCTGTCCCCTGATCACACAGTCCTCGGCATCCTCTCCTCCTGCCCCTGATCACACAGACCTCTGCATCCTCTCCTCCTGTCCCTGATCACACAGACCTCGGCATCCCCTCCTCCTGTCCCTGATCACACAGTCCTCGGCATCCTATCCTCTTGTCGCTGATCACATAGTCCCCTCCATCCTCTCCTCCTGTCCCTGATCACACAGTCCCTGTCATCCTCTCCTCCTGTCCCTGATCACACAGTCCCTGTCATCCTTTCCTCCTGTCCCCCTGATCACACAGACCTCTGCATCCTCTCCTCCTGTCCCTGATCACACAGTCCTCGGCATCCTATCCTCTTGTCGCTGATCACACAGTCCCCTCCATCCTCTCCTCCTGTCCCTGATCACACAGTCCCTGTCATCCTCTCCTCCTGTCCCCTGATCACACAGTCCTCTGCATCCTCTCCTCCTGCCCCTGATCACACAGTCCTCTGCATCCTCTCCTCCTGTCCCTGATCACACAGAACTCGGCATCCCCTCCTCCTGTCCCTGATCACACAGTCCTCGGCATCCTATCCTCTTGTCGCTGATCACACAGTCCCCAGCATCCTCTCCTCCTGACCCCCTATTCACACAGTCCCTGGCATCCTCTCCTCCTGTCCCCTGATCACACAGTCTGCTGCATCCTCTCCTCCTGTCCCTGATCACACAGACCCTGGCATCCTCTCCTCTTTTCCCTGATCACACAGTCTTCTGCATCCTCTCCTCCAGTCCCTGATCACACAGTCCCCCGCATCGTCTCCTCCTGTCCCTGATCACACAGTCCCCCGCGTCCTCTCCTCCTGTCCCTGATCACACAGTCCCTGGCGTCCTCTCCTCCTGTCCCTGATCACACAGACCTCGGCATCCCCTCCTCCTGTCCCTGATCACACAGTCCTCGGCATCCTATCCTCTTGTCACTGATCACTCAGTCCCCGGTATCCTATCCTCCTGACCCCCTGATCACACAGTCCCCGGCATCCTCTCCTCCTGTCCCTGATCAAACAGTCCCCTTCATCCTCTCCTCCTGTCCCTGATCACACAGTCCCTGGCATCCTCTCCTCTTGTCCCTGATCACACATTTCCTCTGCATCCTCTCCTCCTGTCCCTGATCACACAGTCCCTGTCATCCTCTCCTCCTATCTCCATGATCACACAGTCTGCTGCATCCTCTCCTCCTGTCCCTGATCACACAGTCCCCTCCATCATCTCCTCCTGTCCTTGATCAAACAGTCCCCGGCATCCTCTCCTCCTGTCCCCTGATCACGCAGTCCTCTGTATCCTCTCCTCCTATCCCCTGATCACACAGTTCTCGGCATCCTCTCCTGTCCCTCATCACTCAGTCCCCGGGATCCTCTCCTCCCGACCCCCTGATCACACAGTCCCCGGCATCCTCTCCTCCTGTCCCCTGATCACACAGTCCTCTGCATCCTCTCCTCCTGCCCCTGATCACATAGTCCCCTCCATCCTCTCCTCCTGTCCCTGATCAAACAGTCCCCGGCATCCTCTCCTTCTATCCCTGATCACACAGTCCCTGGCATCCTCTCCTCCTGTCCCTGATCAAACAGTCCCTGGCATCCTCTCCTCCTGTCCCCTGATCACACAGTCCTCTGTATCCTCTCCTCCTATCCCCTGATCACACAGTTCTCTGCATTCTCTCCTGTCCATCATCACTCAGTCCCCGGCATCCTCTCCCCCTGACCCCCTGATCACACAGTCCCCGGCATCCTCTCCTCCTGTCCCCTGATCACACATTTCTCTGCATCCTCTCCTCCTGCCCATGATCACACAGTCCCCTCCATCCTCTCCTCCTATCCCTGATCACACAGTCCCTGGCATCCTCTCCTCCTGTCCCTGATCAAACAGTCCCCGGCATCCTCTCCTCCTGTCCCTGATCACACAGTCCACTCCATCCTCTCCTCTTGTCCCTGATCACACAGTCCTCTGCAGCCTCTCCTCCTGTCCCTGTTTACACAGTCCCTGGCATCCTCTCCTCCTGTCCCCTGATCACACAGTCCCCGGAATCCTCTCCTCCTGTCCCTGATCCCACAGTCCTTGTCATCCTCTCCTCCTGTCCTCCTGATCACACAGTCCCAGGCATCCTCTCCTCCTGCCCCTGATCACACAGTCTGCTGCATCCTCTCCTCCTGTCCCTGATCACACAGTCCCTGGCATCCTCTCCTCCTGTCCTCCTGATCACACAGTCCCAGGCATCCTCTCCTCCTGCCCCTGATCACACAGTCTGCTGCATCCTCTCCTCCTGTCCCTGATCACACAGTCCCTGGCATCCTCTCCTCCTGTCCCTGACCAAACAGTCCCCGGCATCCTCTCCTCCTATCCCCTGATCACACAGTTCTCGGCATCCTCTCCTGTCCCTCATCACTCAGTCCCCGGCATCCTCTCCTCCTGACCCCCTGATCACACAGTCCCCGGCATTCTCTCCTCCTGTCCCCTGATCACACAGTCCTCTGAATCCTCTCCTCCTGCCCATGATCACACAGTCCCCTCCATCCTCTCCTCCTGTCCCTGATCACACAGTCCCTGGCATCCTCTCCTCCTGTCCCTGATCAAACAGTCCCCGGCAACCTCTCCTCCTGTCCCTGATCACACAGTCCCTGGCATCCTCTCCTCCTGTTCCTGATCAAACAGTCCCCGGCATCCTCTCCTCCTGACCCCCTGATCACACAGTCCCTGGCATCCTCTCCTCCTGTCCCCTGATCACACAGTCCTCTGCATCCTCTCCTCTTGCCCCTGATCACACAGTCCCCTCCATCCTCTCCTCAGGTCCCTGATCACACAGTCCCTGGCATCATCTCCTCTTGTCCCTGATCACACAGTCCCCGGCATCCTCTCCTCCTGTTCCTGATCAAACAGTCCCCGGCATCCTCTCCCCCTGACCCCCTGATCACACAGTCCCTGGCATCCTCTCCTCCTGTCCCCTGATCACACAGTCCTCTGCATCCTCTCCTCTTGCCCCTGATCACACAGTCCCCTCCATCCTCTCCTCAGGTCCCTGATCACACAGTCCCTGGCATCCTCTCCTCTTGTCCCTGATCACACAGTCCCCGGCATCCTCTCCTCCTGTCCCCTGATCACACAGTCATCTACATCTTCTCCTCCTGCCCCTGATCACACAGTCCACTCCATCCTCTCCTCTTGTCCCTGATCACACAGTCCTCTGCAGCCTCTGCTCCTGTCCCTGTTTACACAGTCCTCTGCATCCTCTCCTCCTGTCCCTGATCACACAGTCCCCGGCATCCTCTCCTCCTGTCCCTGATCCCACAGTCCCTGTCATCCTCTCCTCCTGTCCTCCTGTCCTCCTGATCACACAGTCCCAGGCATCCTCTCCTCCTGCCCCTGATCATACAGTCTGCTGCATCCTCTCCTACTGTCCCTGATCACACAGTCCCTGCAATCCTCTCCTCCTGTCCCTGATCACACAGTCCCCGGCATCCTCTCCTCCTGCCCCCTGATCACACAGTCCTCTGCATCCTCTCCTCCTTCCCCTGATCACATAGTCCACTCCATCCTCTCCTTTTGTCCCTGATCACACAGTCCTCTGCAGCCTCTCCTCCTGTCCCTGTCTAAAAAGTCCTCTGCATCCTCTCCTCCTGTCCCTGATCACACAGTCCCAGGCATCCTCTCCTCCTGTCCCTGATCCCACAGTCCCTGTCATACTCTCCTCCTGTCCTCCTGATCACACAGTCCCAGGCATCCTCTTCTCCTGCCCCTGATCACACAGTCCCAGGCATCCTCTCCTACCGTCCCTGATCACACAGTCCCTGGCATACTCTCCTTCTGTCCCTGATCACACAGACCTCGGCATCCTCTTCTCCTGTCCCTGATCACACAGACCTCGGCCTCCCCTCCTCCTGTCCCTGATCACACAGTCCTCGGCATCCTATCCTCTTGTCGCTGATCACTTAGTCCCCGGCATCCTCTCCTCCTGACCCCCTAATCACACAGTCCCCGGCATCCTCTCCTCCTGTCCTTGATCACACAGTCCTCGGCATCCTCTCCTTCTGTCCCTGATCACACAGTCTGCTGCATCCTCTCCTCCTGTCCTCTGATCACACAGTCTCCGGCATCCTCTCCTCCTGCCCCTGATCACACAGTCTGCTGCATCCTCTCCTCCTGTCCCTGATCATAAAGTCCCTGGCATCCTCTCCTTCTGTCCCTAATCACACAAACCCTGGCATCCTCTCCTCTTGTCCCTTATCACACAGTCCTCTGCATCCTCTCCTCCTGTCCCTGATCACATAGTCCCTGTCATCCTCTCCTCCTGTCCCCCTGATCACACAGTCTGCTGCATCCTCTCCTCCTGCCCGTGATCACACAGTCTGCTGCATCCTCTCCTCCTATCCCTGATCACACAGTCCGTGGCATCCTCTCCTCCTGTCCCTGATCAACAGTCTCCGTCATCCTCTCCTCCTGTCCCTGATCACACAGTCCTCTGTATCCTCTCCTCCTGTCCCCTGATCACACAGTCCTCGGCATCCTCTCCTCCTTTCCCTCATCACTCAGTCCCCGGCATCCTCTCCTCCTGACCCCCTGATCACACAGTCCCTGGCATCCTCTCCTCCTGTCCCCTGATCACACAGTCCCCGGCATCCTCTCCTCCTGTTCCTGATCACACAGTCCTCTGCATCCTCTCCTCCTGCCCCTGATCACACAGTCCCCTCCATCCTCTCCTCCTGCCCCTGATCACACAGTCCCCTCCATCTTCTCTTCCTGTCCCTGATCACACAGTCCCTGGCATCCTCTCCTTTTGTCCCTGATCACACAGTCCTTTGCATCTTCTCCTCCTGTCCCTGATCACACAGTCCCCGGCATCCTCTCCCCCTGTCCCTGATCCCACAGTCCCTGGCATCCCCTCCTCCTGTCCCCTGACCACACAGTCCCAGGCATCCTCTCCTCCTGCCCCTGATCACACAGTCTGCTGCATCCTCTCCTACCGTCCCTGATCACACAGTCCCTGGCATCCTCTCCTCCTGTCCCTGATCCCACAGTCCTCTGAATCCTCTCCTTCTGTCCCTGATCACACAGTCCCCGGCATCCTCTCCTCCTGTCCCTGATCACACAGTCCCCACCATCCTCTCCTCCTGTCCCTGATCACACAGTCTTCGCCATCCTCTCCTCCTGTCCCTGATCACACAGTCCCCGGCATCCTCTCCTCCTGTCCCTGATCACACAGTCCCCACCATCCTCTCCTCCTGTCCCTGATCACACAGTCCCGACATCCTCTACTCCTTTCCTCTGATCACGCAGTCCTTGGCATCCTCTCCTCTTGTCCCTGATCACACAATCCCAGGCATCCTCTTCTCCTGTCCTCTGATCACATAGTCCCTGGCATCCTCTCCTCCTGTCCCTGATCACACAGTCCCCAGCATCCTCTCATCCTGTCCCTGTTCACACAGTCCCCTCCATCCTCTACTCCTGTCCCTGATCACACAGTCCCTGGCATCCTCTCCTCCTTTTCCTGCTTGCTGACCACACAGCACCCGGCTTCTAGTTATCCTCTATTTTGTCACATGGTCCTTCATGTTGTGTAGACTCTCTTCCCAATCCCACTTGCTAATTACACAGCACAACTCTCAGCCCTCACTGCTCACAATGCTCCCAGTTACTCCCAGTTAGGGATGAGCCGAACACCCCCTGGTTCGGTTCGCACCAGAACTTTCGAACGGACCCCACGTTCGTTACGAACGTTAGAACCCCATTGAAGTCTATGGGACTCGAACGTTCGAAATGGAAAGTGCTAATTTTAACGGCTAATATGCAAGATACTGTCCTAAAAAGGGTTTGGGGACCTGGCTCCTGCCCCAGGGGACATGGGTCAATGCCTAAAATGTTTTTAAAAATGGCCGTTTTGGCGGGAGCACTGATTTTACTGACGATTAAAGTGAAAAAAAAAAGTGAAATATTCCTTTAAATATGGTGCCTGGGGGGTGTCTGTAGTATGCCTGTGAAGTGCCACGTGTTTCCCGTGTTTAGAACAGTCCCTGCACAAAATGACATTAAACGGAAATAACACCATTTAAAACTGCTTGCGGATTTAATGTTATATCTGGTTCCTGCAATATGGTTAAAAATCATTCAGAAAAATGGCATGGGTAGCCCTCCCTGCCCATTACCAGCCTATTTGGGTCTTGTACGCATATTAAGGGGAACCCTGTACCCATATTAAAAAAAGGAAATGCGTGTGGCCCCCAGGCCCTATATACTCAGAACAGCAGTATACAGGCGGTGCAAACAAGACAGGGACTGTGTAGGTTTGTTGTGTTAAGTTGAATCTGTTTGTAATTTTCAACTGGTACATTTTTAAAGTGTAGCTCCAGTCAAAAAAAATATTTTTAAGCTTTTTGGAAAACATAGGGAAGGGTTATCACCCCTGTATAATTTGTTTTGTGGTCCATCTTTTTTCATCTCACTTGCTGCTGTCTCCTTCCGTTTGCAAGTAGGAGATGTTTGTAAGTTGGATGTTTGAAAGTAGGGGCCTGCCCTATATGCTCTGCAGAAATGGCGGAACAAGGTGTTGGTTTTGCCACAACATTGTAAGCCCTCAAAGTGACTCTTGGTGGGCGCTGGAGCACCCTGCTGTGAACGATTATATCAAGAATTGTAATTACATGCCATTGTTGAACAGTGGTAGAAAAATTGACCTTTAGTGGTTGTGGTGCTGGTGCCACAACACTATAAGTCCTCACCGTTACTCTGGGTGGGCACAGGAAGGGGCCCTCCTGTGAAATATTATATCAAGAAATGTAATTACATGTCCCTGTTAAACAGGGGCAGAAAAATTTGGCCTTAGGCACTGCTGCTGGTGCCACCACACTGCAACCTCTTCCATATACTCTAGTTTTTTTGCTGGAATTAGCCCTGCTGCAAAGCATTGCATCAAAAATTGTACTTAAACGCCCCTGTTAAACAGGGGCATAAAAATTGGGCCTTAGGCACTGGTGCTGGTGCCACCACACTGCAACCTCTGCCATATACTCTAGTTTTATTGCAGGAATTAGCCCTGCTGCAAAGCATTGCATCAAAAATTGTACTTAAACGCCCCTGTTAAACAGGGGCAGAAAAATTGGGCCTTAGGCACTGGTGCTGGTGCCACCACACTGCAACCTCTGCCATATACTCTAGTTTTATTGCAGGAATTAGCCCTGCTGCAAAGCATTGCATCAAAAATTGTACTTAAACGCCCCTGTTAAACAGGGGCAGAAAAATTGGGCTGCTGGCATCACCCAGAACCAAAAATGTTCTTCCAACATATCAGCGGAGGAGGAAGAGGATAGACAATCAACATAACAGGACAGTCACTCAGCATCAGCATAGGCAGTCTTGAAGGGATGTGGTATTTCAAAAAAAATTATTCGGTTACATCAGCTTCAGGTGCTTGGTAGCTGTGGGTGATCCAAGACTGATTCATCTTGATGAAGGTCAGTCGATCAACTGATTCGGTGGACAGGCGCACCCTGTGATCGGTAACAAAGCCACCAGCAGCACTGAAGGTGCGTTCCGAAAGAACGCTGGATGCAGGACAGGCCAGTAGCTCAATTGCATACTATGCAAGCTATGGCCAGTGATCCATCCTCAAGACCCAGTAAGCCAGAGGATTTTCGATGGGAAAGGTGTCCAAGTCTGACCTTGCCCCTAGGTATTCCTGCACCATGTAAATCAGAGGCTGGCGATGGGTGCTGGAACCAATCATACCTTGGGGCAGCGGACTAAAAAATTGTCTGAAAGCATCAGTCAGACGGCCACCTTCTCCACCGCTCCTTCTGACCGATGCCTCAGCAACACGTTGTCCAGGACCAGGAGTTTGTAACCTCCCAGTCTCTGGGAACGCGTTGCACAGACCTTTCTACAAGGCCTCCCGGAGATGTCTCATCCTCTGCTCCCTCTGCGATGGCAAGATAAGGTCGGCAACTTTACCCTTGTACCGTGGATCAAGGAGAGTGGCCAGCCAGTAATGGTCCCTCTCCTTGATCCAAAGAATACGAGGATCCTTCCGCAGGCTTTGCAGGATCAGGGAGGCCATGCAGCGTAGGTTAGCTGAGGCATTCGGTCCGGAGTCCTCTGGGTCACTAAGGACAACATGATCCGCAGCTACCTCCTCCCAGCCATGTACAAGTCCACGTGTTTCTTGGGACTGTAAATCATCCCTATAAGACTGCTGCTGCTTCTGCTGATGCTGATGCTGAGTGCCAGCCTCCACCTCCATGCTGACACAATCATCCTCCTTCTCCTCTTCCTCCTCCTCATCCTCTTCCTGTGTGATGGGTGGCACAGCAGGAACACTGTCTGGATAAAGGGGGCCTTGAGAGGCAAGGAAGTCCTCCTCTTCCTGCCTCTGTTCTGCCTCAAGTGCCCTGTCCATTATTCCACGCAGCGTATGCTCCAAGAGGTGGACAAGAGGTACAGTGTCACTGATGAATGCACTGTCACTGCTCACCATCCTTGTGGCCTCCTCAAACGGTGACAGGACAGTGCATGCATCCCTGATCATGCCCCACTGGCGTGGTGAGAAAAAACCAAGCTCCCCTGACCCTGTCCTGGTGCCGTAGTCACACAGGTACTCATTGATGGCCCTCTGCTGCGTGTGCAGCCGCTGCAGCATGGCCAATGTTGAGTTCCATCTGGTGGGCATGTCACATATAAGGCGGTTCTTGGGCAGGTTCAACTCCTTTTGGAGCTCAGCCAGCCGAGCACAGGCATTAAATGATCGGCGGAAATGCACACAGACTTTCCTGGCCTGCTTCAGGACATCCTGTAAGCCGGGGTACCTGCCCAAGAACCGCTGCACCACCAGGTTAAGGACGTGAGCTACACAGGGCACATGGGTCAGTTGTCCCTGTCGGAGGGCGGAGAGGAGGTTGGTGCCATTGTCGCAAACCACCATTCCTGGCTTAAGCTGGCGTGGCGTCAACCACCTCTCGGCCTGCCCCTGCAGAGCTGACAAAACATCCGCCCCAGTGTGGCTCCTGTCCCCCAAACAAACCAGCGCAAGCACGGCATGGCATCGTTTTGCCTGCGTACTTGCGTAGCCCCTGGAACGCCTACGGAGCACCGCTGGTTCTGAGGACAGAGCACTGGAAGAGGCCATGGAGGAAGAAGAAGAGGAGGGGGTGGAGGAGAGAGGTGTGTCACAACCAATAGTAGCATTTTGGAGGCGTGGTGGCGGAACAACCTCCAACACTACTGCACCTTGTCCTGCATCCTTCCCAGCTGCCAGAAGAGTGACCCAATGGGCCGTGAAAGACAGGTAACGTCCCTGTCCATGCCTGCGGGACCATGAGTCAGCGGTAATATGCACCTTACCGCTGACCGCCCTGTCCAGCGAGGCAAGGACATTGCCTTCCACATGCTGGTAGAGAGCCGGAATCGCCTTCCGTGAGAAAAAGTGGCGTTTGGGGACCTGCCACTGAGGAACCACACATTGTACAAACTCACGGAAGGGGGCCGAGTCTACCAACTGAAAAGGCAGCAGTTGAAGTGCTAGCAATTTAGCCAAGCTAGCATTCAACCGCTGGGCATGTGGATGGCTGGGAGTGAACTTCTTCCGCCGGTCCAGCAGCTGGGGCAGGGACATTTGCCTGCTATAATCGGACGTGGGTGTACCGCTAGCAGAGTTCCCGGAAGCACTTGGCTGTGACACACCTAATTCTTCACCTTCATTCCTCTCAGAGCAGGTTTCAGAGAGGACTGAAGGTCTAGTGGGGTTGGAGATGCCAGCTGATGAGGAGCAAGGAGAGGTCCGCTTTGTTCTTTGGTGTGGGTCTTTGAGGTACGATTGCCAACGAGCTGCATGGCAGGTCAACATATGTCTGGTCAAGCATGTGGTGCCCAAGCGGCTGATGTTTTGGCCACGTGAGATACGCTTGAGTCATATGTTGCAAATAGCAGCGGTGCGATCTGATGCACTTGTCTCAAAAAAGGCCCACACCAAAGAACTTTTAGAATAACGGGCAGAGGCAGCGCTCTGCACAGACGGAGCTCTGCGGTGTGCTGCCCCTAAGCTGGCCCCCGGAGGGCACCCTGCCTCGTTGGACATGTGCCTCCTCCTCCTCCTCCTCCTCCCTCCTTCCAGGCACCCACGTGGAGTCAGTGCCCTCATCATCCCCTCCCTCTTCATCGCTGTAGCAAACCTGGCAGTATGCTGCAGCTTGTAGAACATGACTGCCAGATTGCTGTCCTTCTTGAGCATCCCCTCTCTCTGCGCTCACGCTACTGCCTTCCTCTAGCTGAGTTTCATCATCAGAGCCCACCAAACACTGGGCATCCTCCTGGAGCATGTACCCAACACTGTGCTCAAAGAGTTCAGGAGACTCCTCAGGAGGACGTGGTGGGTCTAGGGAAGGAGTCACTGATGATGACATTGAGAGGAGGGAAGACGATGCGTTGGCAGCTGCTTTGCTACTACCCTGAGACTGGGTGAGAGAGGATGAGGAGGATGAAGAGGGCTTGGTCATCCACTCTACCAAGTCGTTGGCATGTTGCGGTTCAACATGTCCAGCTGCCGAAAAGAAGGACAAGCATGTCCCATGGCCACGTGCTGATGACAATGCACCGCGTCCACGACCAGCACTGTTGTCTCTAGACACAGAGCCTGTTTGCCCTCTTTTATCGGCTCGCGCCTGTCTGCCTCTCCTTGCTGGCCTTCCAGACATGGTAATGGCCTGAAGGGAGTTGGGTAAAACAGCAGTTGGGTAGTTTATATTGTGCTGGAGGCACACAACACCCACTAACTCCTGCAGATGCCTTTTTTATAGAACACCAGAGATAAAGGGGTATATACAGATGTATACTGTGCTGTGCTGGAAGCACACACAACTTCCAATAACTCCTGCAGATGGCAATTGGGCTCAAATAGAGAACAGCTATGTAGGTGGATTATAGCGGTATGTACTGGGTACAGAGCACGCAGACAGCACGCAATCTCCTAACACTACTGACTGCAAGCTCTATTATTAAAGATAGATCACTAGCTATATAGGTGAGGTGAATATAGTGGTGTATACTACGGTCAGGGCACAGACAATAACCACTACACAACAGCAAGATAGGAAATCAGCCAAAAACGATCGGTGTGTACTGTGTTGAAGGTACACAGAACACCCACTGCTTCAGATGCCAACACACTACACGAGGCCGCCTCAATGGCGGCCTTATATAGTGTGGGGCGTGCACTACACAGCCTGAGCTATGATTGGCCACAGGCATCCTGCCTGTGGCCAATCATGGCTCTCCTCGCTGCTGGCGCTGCGATTGGCCAAGCATGCGGGGTCACAGTGCATGCTTGGCCAGTCATGAGCCAGCAATGCACTGCGCCATCGCAGTGCATTGTGGGCCGTGAGCGCCACACGAATTTTGACGCGAACGGACCAAGTGTTCGGATTTCGCCGAACGGACGAACAGCCAATGTTCGAGTCGAACGTACGTTCTACTCGAACACGAAGCTCATCCCTACTCCCAGTCCTCAGAACTCCTAATGCTCCCAATTATGCAGTTCTCAGTCTTCAAAATGCTACCAATTACCCAGTCCTCCCAATACTCCCAGTTACCCAGTCCTCACATTGCTCCCAGTTACTCGATCATCAGTCCTCACAATACTCCCAGTTAACCAGTCCTTACAATGCTCCCAGTTACTCCCAGTCGTCAGAACTCCCAATGCTTCCAGTTTTGCAGTCCTCAGTACTCACAATGCTCCCAATTACTCACTCCTCACAATACTCCCAGTCCTCACTACTCACAATACTCCCAGCCCTCAGTACTCACAATACTCCCAGCCCTTAGTGCTCACAGTACCCCAGTCCTCACAATGCTCCCAGTTACTCCCAGCCCATAGCACTTACATTGCTCCCAGTTACTCCCAGCCCTCAGTACTCACAATACTCTCAGTTACCCAGTCCGCACAATGCTTCCAGTTACTCCCAGCCCTCAGTACTCAAAATACTCCCAGTTTTCTGGTCCTCACAATGCTTCCATTTACTCTCAGTCCTCAGCACTAACAATGCTCACAGTTACTCCCAGCCCTCAGCAATCACAATGCTCGTAATTACTCCCAGTCCTCAGTACTCACAATACTCCCAGTTACCAACCCAGTACTCTCAATACTCCCAATTACTCAGTCCTCACAATGATTCCAATTGCTCAGTTCTCGGTACTGACAATACTCCCAGTCCTTAGTGCTCACAGTACCCCTGTCCTCACCGTTTTCCCAGTCCGTAGTACTTACAATGCTCCCAGTTACTCCCAGCCCTCAGTACTCACAATACTCCCAGTTACTCAGTTCTCACAATGCTCACAGTTACTTCCAGTCCTCAGAACTCACAATGCTTCCAGTTACTTCCAGTTACTCCCAGCCCTCAGTACTCACAATACTGGTCCTCACAATGCTCCCAGTTGCTCAGTCCTCACAATGCTCCCACTTTTTCCGTCCTCACAATGCTTTCAGTTACTCAGTCCTCACACTGCTGCCAATTATCCAGTCCTCACAATGCTCCCAATTACTCAGTCCTCACAATGTTTCTAGTTGCCCAGTATTCACAATACTCCCAATTACCCAGTTCTCACAATGTTCCTAATTACCCAGTCCTCACAGTGCTCCCAATTACCCAGTCTTCACAATGCTCCCAATTACCCAGTTCTCCCAATGCTCCCAATTACCCAGTTCTCACAATGCTCCCAGTTACTCCCATTCCTTAGCACTCACAATGCTACCAGTTACCCCCAGTCCTCACAATGCTCCCACATTCATAGGGACAGCATTTCTTCAGTTATATTATTGTCACAAAGATATACTGTATAGGAACTGTCTGTAGCCAGGGCTTTTCTTTCAGATCGCCCTGAAAGGGCACTTAACCAGATGTGCTGGAAGGAAGAAAAATGTCTGAGACTGGAAGGGAAAAAGAATGAGTGGGACTGTAAGGAAATATAATGGGTGGGCTGAAAGGGAAGAAGAATGGGTGGGACTGTAAGGAAAGATAATGGGTGGGCTGGAAGGGAAGAAGAATTGGTGGGACTCTAGGGAAAAATAATGGGTGGGCTGGAAGGGAAGAAGAATGAGTGGGACTGTAAGGAAAGATAATAGGTGGGCTGGAAGGGAAGAAGAATGGGTGGGACTCTATGGAAAGATAATGGGTGGGCTGGAAGGGAAGAATAATGGGTGGGACTCTAGGGAAAGATAATGGGTGGGCTGGAAGGGAAGAAGAATGGGTGGGACTCTAGGAAAAGATAATGGGTGGGCTGGAAGGGAAGAATAATGAGTGTGACTTTAAGGAAAGATAATGGGTGGGCTGGAAAGGAAGAAGAATGGATGGGACCTATGGAAAGATATGGGTGGGCTGGAAAGGAAGAAGAATGGGTGGGACTGGAAACGAAAAAGAATGGGTGGGACTGGAAAGGAAAAAGAATGGGTGGGACTGGAAAGGAAAAAGAATGGGTGGGACTGGAAAGGAAAGAATGGGTGGGACTGGAAAGGAAGAAGAATGGGTGGGACTGTAAGGAAAGATAAGGGGTGGGCTGGAAGGGATGAAGAATGGGCAGTGTCACAGACACTGGCTCCAGGGACCTTTTCTGCCCACATTCACCCTGTTATTTGTTATTGCTATATTTCTGTTACATTTTTCAGGGACTGTTTTCTTGTATTTTCCCTAACGATTATTCCTGGTTTCTTTGATTCAGAATTATACATGTTCATTGAGACAGCTTATCACATTTGCCTCTGTTCCATGTACTCCAATGGAAACTCCCAGTAACAATGGCAGTCTGTAACTGGGGGTTTCCTGCTATCTAGAGATGGGCGAACAGTTAGACCTGAGCATGAGTTCGGGCCGAACCTTGGCTGTCGGCCCCTTCGACGAACACCCAAATATTTGGGTGTTCTACTGTTTGTTCGACCCTCCAAACAACCACAACACACTGGCCGCACAGTGCATTGGAAGCCCTGATAGGTTGAAGCAATGAAAGCTTTGCCCAGTCAGGGCACAGAGCACTGTCAGAGCCATGGTTGAAAGCTGTCATGATGACTCTATCCAATCATGGCTCATTGCTCTTAGTCCCGCTCTCCACACTATAAACGTATTCTTTCAATAGTGGCTATTTGCAGTGTGATATTGGTGTTTAGAGAGATAGAACAGGACTCTGTTCAGTGCTTTTAGACAGTGTGCGATAGTGATTCTATTGTCAGTTTAGAATATCAGTTTTGTGTGATTCTAGTGATAGTACAGTCAGTGTGAGTGTAGTGTGACTGTTCATTTTACTTTATTATCAAATTAGTGTGAATCTAGTGATAGTTCACTGTGAGTGTCGTTTGACTATTATTTTTACATTAGTGTCAATTTATTTTGTCAGGGCAGGTTTACTGCAGTATAGTTCAGTGTGTCATTGCACATTTAACACAGTATATTTCAATGCGTTAGTGCATGTTTAATGCAGTATTTTTCTGTTCATTACTGCACGTTTAACTCTGAACGTTTCTGTGCATTACTGCATGTCTAACACAGTATATTTCAGCGCATTACTGCAAGTTTAACGCAGTATATTGCAGTGTGTCAGTGCAGTTATACTGCAGTATATTATAGTGTGTCTGTATAGTGAATACTCAGGTTAAAGTGCACCAAACACCGCTTTCCATTGATTAAAGTGCATCCACGTACACATTTCCACAACTTTATTACATTTTGTTAATAAGCACCCACTACCCATCATGTCTGGGAGGCCAACAAGGAGAGGCAGATGTTCCCATGGCACTGTGAGGAGGGCAGAAGTGTATGTCAGAACAGTTATCTGAACACAGCGGCAGCCACTTGCTCCTTGATGATGCACAGCCATTACTTGATTCTGATGTTGGTTCTAAGGTTGAGTAAGGTAGGAACATGAGCCTACAGAGGGGAGCACACTGGTACACAAGTTGGCAGTCAAATTCCCCCAGCCATAGCATATTGCCAAGTTGTCTCCAGTGGTAATGAGGATGGAGAAGATGATGATGAGGAAGTCACTGATGTGACTTGAGTGCCGGATAGAGCAGAGGAGAAAAGTGAAGGTGGGGCACAACCCCAACAAGGAAGCCAACATGGAATAGTATAGAGCAGCCACCCTATTCCATCACATTGTGGAGCTGTTATCTCATGGCCCCTGGGCCATCTTTAATGTTGATTGGACCCTGGGCAAACATTTTCTTGGACCCTCCCCACTCTGAGACATACAGTAATTGGCTGCTAGACTCATAATTAATGAGTTTACTGCAGCAGATCAGGCAGTGATTGAGATTGGTTGCTAGAGGTTACTGCACATCATTACCACTCGCTGATTAGTTGCTAGAGGTTACAGCACATAATTCCTGCTTGCTGATTGGTTGTTAGAAGTTACTGCACATCATTACTGCTCATTGATTGCTTGCTAAAAGTTACTGTACATTATTACCTCTGCATCAAATTGTGGGTGTGGCCAAACTGCACTAACATTGAAGGGTGGCCTACGTACAGAGTGCAGGGTTGAGGGGCGCACTACATAACGAGTGCATAGTTGAAAGGTGCAGTGCATAAAGAGTGCAGGGTTGAGGGGTGTGCTATGCACAGAGTGCAGCGTTCAGTGGTACGCTAGGTACAGAGTGCAGAGGTGCACTATGTACAGAGTGTAGGGGTGTGCCATGTGCAGAGCGCAAGGCTCTCCTCCCACCACCTCACCCCCTCACCCCCATTCTCTCCTAACACCCCACTTTCAGCACAGAGCTCTCCTAACACCCCTCCCCCTAGGCTCTCCTCCTATCCCATTCCCGATTCCAGTACACATTTTTTCTCTCACAAATCCACCTCACAGCATGACCGATGTGAGGTCTGTGCAGCCTGCACGTTTCAGAAGCAGATTCCACTGTGCAGATTCCCCACCCCCTTCCTGCTCTGCTCTCAATGGGATCTGTGTATACCCAAGGGATCAAAGCGGCCACTGCGGAAGGAGCGATATGGCTTGTAAATACAGAAGCAGCACTTCTGTATTTACAAGTGACAGTAGGCGAGCAGCAAAGCTTGCGACCAGTACCGGAGGTGGCTGAACTCCGGCGGGCAGCGTGGGGCATATGACCCGTTTACCCCGCATTAAAGGCCACCCTGCCTGGCCTACTTCCCACAGCTCAGCTGTCTGGGCCTTTTTTTTTTTTTTTAATACTTTCAAAGGTTTATTAGAAAAGTTGAAGCACATAACAAATTGAATAGCACAAAAATGTGTACAGCATGTAAGAGAAGCACGGATTAAGAATGCAATGATATAAGGAGTGCTGGACATGACAGTGTGGATGAGGGACACAGAGGGTTAAGCTTTATGGGTGGAGCTGAGGAAAAAGGTTTGCAGGAAGCAAGTTCAGTGTAGGGGAGGGGTCATATAAAAGGGAGGGGTGTGGCTTTAGGGGATCATTCGGATCCCAGCGTGACACAGAGGAGGCAGTTTTTCTCTGCTCCTCTGTAATGGCCGACCTGGATGGGATTTTCAAGAGGCTGAGACGGGCGGCGGAGGCGTGCGGAGCGGAGTGGCTGCGGGACCGAGCGGGGACCTGGAGGACGCCGCGGAGGATGTCGGTGATGCAGGTGAGGCACCGCTGCGTGCGCGGAGGTCTTGGCCTCCGGCGCGTTTTTTCCCCAGGGCCTACACCTCGTCCACCTCGTGACTGTCGGAGCCCGGGGGCCGACCGCTCGGTCCCCCCGGCGAAGAGGAAGGTGCCTGGCTCTCCCTGGTCCGGGTGGTCATTGCGCCGCCGACCGGAGGGGGGCGGGGCCTCGCGGCAAAATGGTGCCGGCTCCGGGTCGGGCCGGCACCCGGGAACGGGGGGGGGGGGGGGGGAACGGGCGGGGGGCTCTGGGTCCAGCCGCCTTGGGGGTGCAGCGGAAGGGGGGGATCCTCGGACTGGGGGTTCCAGCATGGGGACACGCGCGGTGGGGGGGCAGGGTTGGCACGGGGGGGCGCAGCTCCCGGGATGGGGCGGGTGGGAGGAAGGGAGCCACCGAGGTGCCTGGCAGGGCTGGTCTTGGACACCAGCATGCCGGGGGTGGTCGGGGGCCACAGGCACTGCGGGATGCGCCTGAACGCGCTGACCAGGAGGTCTGCGATTCGCCCAGGGGGATGGCGGCGCCCCCAGCGCGCACCGCGGAGGACAAGTCCGAGGGTGAGCTGTCGCAGGAGGAGGAATTTTCACATGCAGCGCACGAAACCATGACTGTCGGCAAGGCCCCGGTGCGGCCAGGTAAGTCACGTGATCTTTTGGTTCTGACGGAAGCCTTGGGGGATTTGCTGGGGGACCCGGTATCCCATAACGGCAAGGGGATGGGGGCAGAGGGCCAGTCGGCGGGGGTGGGGCATGTCGCCCTGGGGGGGCCCACGGACAGCTGCAGGACCTTCTTGGAGGGGCTGCGGGCCCTGGTGGGTAAGTTTGCCGGGGGTTCGGGGGCGCCGCAAGTGGGTCCCTGGATGGCTGCGGGCCCAGGGTCGGGGGGAGGGGGGTCCGGGGCCACGCCGGTGGTGGACCCCCCGACCACTGCGGCTTCTGGGGGGGTGGTAGACATGGGGCCTGGGGGCACGGGGGTCCCCCCAGTGGTCACGGAACATGGGGCGTGGACCGATGTGGTCAGGATTGCGGATGCTGCCCGGTGCGAAGTATATGTTGATTCGAGGGCCCGGTGGGGGCGTGCCTGAAGCAGGAGGTGCGGGAGAATATTGGCATGGGTGAGTATGTGGAGATTTTCTCTTTGCTCCCCCTTGAGAAGTTCAACTTGGATAGGGTCAAGCCGGACAGTTCCAAAAGGACGACGAGGAGCAGCGTAGGTATCGGCTGATTCTGCGCACTTTCTCCAATTGGCTTCAGGCGTTCGCTGGCTTAGCTAGCGTGATTGGGGAGAAGAACCCCGAGCATTGCTCGGCGTTGTTCTGCTATATGGACGCGACTGGAGAGGCTTATCGGGTGTATGGGGGGGGTGGCATGGCTGCGTTATGACGAACAGTTCAGGCAGCGGTAAGCGGTGCGGCCAGAACTACGCTGGGACCACAAGGACATCAGCCTCTGGATGAGGCTTATGTCTGCGGCTCGGACTCCTGCTCCGTTTCTTCAGGGGGGGGCGGGAGTGTGTTGTCCTCAGGGCTGCCGGCCGGGAAAAAGTGGGGTGTGTGCTGGCCCTTTAACGGGGGGCTTGTAAATTCGGGAGAGCGTGCCGATTTAAGCACGAGTGCTCCGGCTGCGGCGGCACCCTCGCACTGTCCCGCTGTTTCAGGAAAGGAAAGCGTTCCGGCGATGTTGCTCACGAAAGGGATGACGCCGGTAACCCTGGAAAGGATACTTCCTTTCCTAAGTAAGTATCCGGATGGTGAGGCGGCGCGGGGGTTGATTTCGGAGTTTTCGGGACGGTTTCAGGATTCCTTGTTCATTGGCGGAGGTGCCCCCAGTGGCCCGGAACTTGCGATCGGCTTTGGTACACCCTGGGGGTGGTAGGCGAAAACTTGGGCAAGGAAGTGGCGTTGGGCCGGATGGGTGGGCCTTTCGAAGTGCAACCGTGGGGCGACCTGGTGGTGTCCCCGCTGGGTGTAGTTCCTGAGAAAGAGCCTGGGAAATTTCGCTTGATTCATCACTTGTCCTTTCCTAAAGGGGGGTCGGTCAATGACTTCATCGGCCCTGATGCGTGTACGGTCTCATACACGTCTTTTGATGCGGCGGTGAGGTGGGTCAGGCTTTCGGGATGCGGGGGCTCTTATGGCCAAGGCAGATGTGGGGTGCCATTGGCGGGGCCAGTTCTATATGAGTAAGTGCCTGCCCATGGGTTGTTCCATTTCCTGCGCCTACTTTGAGGCGTTTAGCTCATTTTGGAGTGGGTGGTGAGTGACGTTTCGGGCCTGGAGTCGGTCATCCACTATTTGGACGACTTTCTGTGCGTGGGCCCCGCCTGCCTCCAGTGTGGGTGCGATTTTTCTGTCTACGTTGCAGCACATTGCAGGTAAGTTCGGGGTACCTTTGGCGGGGGATAAAACAGAGGGACCAGTTACGGACTTGAGTTTTTTGGGGATAGTGATCGATTCGAGGGCAATGGAGTGTCGATTGCCCGAGAATAAATTACTTGATCTGAAAATGGAATTGGCGGAGATGCAAGGATAGTAGAAGGTCCGGTTGAGGGCCCTGCAGTCTCTGTTGGGCTAGCTAAATTTTGCTTGCCGGATCATCCCTATGGGGGCGGGTGTTCTGCAGACGGCTGTCGGCAGCCTCGGCCGGGGTGAGTGTGCCTAACCATATTGTGCGTCTGCGGGAAGGAACACAGGGAAGACTTGCGGGCGTGGCTTGAATTCCTAGCCTCTTGTAACGGGCGGGACATGTGGATGTCGGGGCCAGTGAGCAATTTCGATGTGGAATTGGTCGCTGCCGCGGCTGGGTCGGCGGGTTATGGGGCGTATTTTCGGGGACGGTGGAGTGCTGACCCTTGGCCGCAATCTTGAGAGGTGGCGGGGTTGTTGGGCAACCTGGTTCTGCTTGAACTATTCCCGGTGGTGTTGGCATTGGAGCTGTGGGGGGAGGAGTTCCGTAATATGAAGTTGCGCATTAGTTGAGACGGCATGGGGGTGGTTCAGGTCCTCCACCATTTGGCTGCTACGGCAGCTGGTGTTTCGGTGCTTACGGCTCAATGTTTACGTTTCGGCAGTGCACATACCTGGGGTGGAGAATTCTTTGGCTAACTCGCTCTCTCGTTTTCAGTGGGACGAGTTCCGGGATCTGGCGCCGAGAACGGAGGAGTCGAGGGCGTCTTGCCCTGGGTGGATGTGGGGGATGCCCTTGTAGTCGCCGCAGGTTGGATTCAGGGGTCTTTGAGTGAGTCCACGTGGGCGGCCTATTCTAGGGTGTGGTCAGAATGGTTGGGTTGGAGCGGTTGGTCGGGGCTCCGACCAGCGCTGGTTGGTGCTGTATTGGGTGGCACGGAACATTGAGATGGGATTGGCACCTGCGTCGATTGATCGGAAATTGGCGGGGTTGGCATTTTTGTTTAAGCTGTGGGGAGAGCCGGACGGGAATGCGGATTTTTGGGTGCGGCAAACCTTGAAGGGGTATAGGAGGGAACGGAAAGGTCGGGATGCGCGCAGGCTGGTGAAGTATGATAACTTGGTGGCGATTTGTTCCCGGCTTGTGGAAGTTTGTTCTTCCGCTTACAAGGCCATCCTGTTCACAGCGGCTTTTTCGTTGGCGTTTTATGGGGCGTTTGGGACTGGGGAGTTGGTGTGTCGGTCTAAACGGGTTGCTGAGGGGCTGTTGGATCAGGATGTACAGGTGGCTGCTGATCGGGTGAGTATACGGTGGCGGAGGTCCAAGCCTGACCAGCTGGGCAGGGGAGTGGTGATTATACTGTTTGCCTTGCCGGGCTCGGCAGTGTGCCCTGTGGAGGCGGTAAGGACCTTTCGGGCGGTGCGGCTGGAGGGGGGGGCCTTTCTGGCTGCATGCGGGGGGCTCTTTTCTCTCTAGGTTGCAATTCGTGTCAGTTTTCAACGGTGCCTGCGGACTGTGGGTTTGGACGACCGGGAGTACTCGTCGCACTCCTTCCGTATTGGGGCGGCCACTGAGGCTGCCCGATGTGGGCTGGCTGAGTCGATTGTTCGCCGGATCGGTCGTTGGGAATCTAAGAGGTTCCGTTCGTATGTCCGGCCGCAGTTGATCCTGGGGTGAGCTTGGGCGCGGCTGGGAGTGTTTTGCAGTATGGGGTTGGGAGTTACAGGTGTTATGGTATATTACGTTGGTTGGTTGTTATATGTTCTGTGTTATGTTTTTTCATTCCAGATGGAGGTTCCTCACGCCTCGTTTGGATCCTAGGGCACTCGGACGTGTGCTTGGGGGCCGGGAGAGGTGATGCTCGGCCGGCAGGCAGGCCATTGGGAATTCCCGGGCGGGAGGCTAGGTTGATGTGGTTGGGATTCCCGGGCATGCGGTGGGAGCGTGTGATGAAGGAAGTTGAGCGCTTTGCAATGAGGGACAGGCCCCCGGATGTGTTGGTCATTTACGCAGGGGGCAACGACCTGGGCATACGGAAGGAAAGGGACATCTTAGCTGATGTTAGGGCGGATGTTTTGCGCTTACGAGTCCGCTTCCCGGGTACCATCTTGGTTTGGTCGGACATTGTGGGCAGATCGGTGTGGAGGTGGGCTAGGTCCATGGTAAGCATCAACAAAACCAGGATGGGGGTCGGACGTGGGTATTGACCTTTGGTCATTGGGTCTGCAGGAGGGTATACAAAAAAGCTCTTAGGGTGTGGGGTGGCCCTCAAGGTTGAGGGGGTCACCCTTTCGGGCTGTGGCGGTGTGTTTTCTGGTGGTTTCTGACGGTAGACAGGTACTCAGAAGGGATCTGAGGGTGTGGGGGGCTCATCTAACGATCGGCCCCTCTGGGTATTCCTGAACGTTGGAGGGAATACGGTTATGTTCACTGGCGGAAGTTGTCTCCGACCGGTCACAGGTGGAGGCCTTTGGGAAGTTGGTCAGGTGTACCGCAGTGATTTGGTATTGGCTTAAGTGGGGTCACCGTCAGAGATCACCAGAATGGGCAGCTAATGTTATTTAATGTGGTTTAATGGTAATAAAGTTATTTATATTTATATATCTATATATATTTAGATATTTTCATATTTACAAGTTATTGGAGTGAATTTTGAGTTATGTTTAATAAAGGCTGTTGTGGCCAGTTTACTCCAACCTATGGTGTGGTCTCGTTTCTAATAGGGGAAGGTATGGGTAAGGAATAATATAAGGGGAACATTCAGACTACACTAGTCAAGAGAAGCACGGATTAAGAATGCAATGATATAAGGAGTGCTGGACATGACAGTGTGGATGAGGGACACAGAGGGTTAAGCTTTATGGGTGGAGCTGAGGAAAAAGGTTTGCAGGAAGCAAGTTCAGTGTAGGGGAGGGGTCATATAAAAGGGAGGGGTGTGGCTTTAGGGGATCATTCGGATCCCAGCGTGACACAGAGGAGGCAGTTTTTCCCGCCCTCCCGCCCTAATGTTATGTGTTTGTTTTGTTGTGTCGTTTGTTGCTGATCTTTTCTTCTTTTGCAGGTTTCGTCGGTTGTCACGGCAGCTGAAGGTTTTCCTGTGTTGGCGGTGTGTTTTCTGGTGGTTTCTGACGGTAGACAGGTACTCAGAAGGGATCTGAGGGTGTGGGGGGCTCATCTAACGATCGGCCCCTCTGGGTATTCCTGAACGTTGGAGGGAATACGGTTATGTTCACTGGCGGAAGTTGTCTCCGACCGGTCACAGGTGGAGGCCTTTGGGAAGTTGGTCAGGTGTACCGCAGTGATTTGGTATTGGCTTAAGTGGGGTCACCGTCAGAGATCACCAGAATGGGCAGCTAATGTTATTTAATGTGGTTTAATGGTAATAAAGTTATTTATATTTATATATCTATATATATTTAGATATTTTCATATTTACAAGTTATTGGAGTGAATTTTGAGTTATGTTTAATAAAGGCTGTTGTGGCCAGTTTACTCCAACCTATGGTGTGGTCTCGTTTCTAATAGGGGAAGGTATGGGTAAGGAATAATATAAGGGGAACATTCAGACTACACTAGTCATGGTACAGAGTTTGTCATTAGAACAATCAATCAAAAAGGCAGAAATATACCAAGCTCTTTCGTGGGCTGGGGTCCTTGGTTCTATATCGTATGCAAAAAACAAAAATCCGGCCAGGTTTGCGGTCTAACCTGGCCTAGCACCGCAGCCCAGCTCTTAGACTTTAAATTTATTTTACACATTCAGGTTAGATAAAGAGATAAAAAAAAAACAGAAAGGGGTAGTGGGAAGAAAAGACATAAGAGGAGGTGGGGGAGGGTATTATGAAGGAGAGGGTGGGAAGGACGTCTCATATCAGGGAGCCACCCAAGTCTCCAGCATTGATGCCCAACCCCTACTGGCTCCATCAGAGCCAGCAGGGAAGTAAATTATTGATGCACCAGGTTTTGATAATCACGAGAATGCCTAAAGACAAACCATGGGGACCAAGTTGCATGGAAACGGTCCACTTTTTCCTCAGCTTGAGCCCTGGTATCCTCCATCTCGCAGATGTAAGCTATTTTCAGTAGCCAGTCTTTTGTGGTGGGGACCTGGGATGATTTCCATAATATTGGGATAAGAGATTTGGCCGCATTTAAAAGGTGCCTGGTGAGTGAATTTCTATATTTCCTAAACGAAAAGTTCGAAATGTGCAGTAGCCAGCAGGCCGCATCAAGTTTAAGCTTGGTCTCTGTAATCTTGTGCATCAGCTCTATCACTCTATCCCAGAACACGCTAATGCGATCAAATTGTCACCAGATGTGAATTAAAGTTCCCTTTTCCCCACCACATAGCCAGCACGCCTCTGATGTCTGCGGGTACCATTTGTGCAGGTTTGCCGGTGTTGCGTACCAGTGCATCAATATTTTATATGCGGTTTCCTGCATTTTGGTGGTCAGAGAGCATTTATGGGTCAGGGCACAAGCTCGACTCCATTGAGCATCCGTGATTGTCATACCCAAGTCATCCTACCATCTCTGCCTCAAACTGCCTGTGTCCGGGGCCTTCCTATTATTCAACCATTTGTAGGCCACTGAGGTAGTCCGTGGGACCTGTTCTCCTTTTAAACACAATGCCTCTACCTCTGTGGGTTCCCTGGAAAAGTTTCTGCTGTGGGTGCCCGTGGATACATAGCCCCGAACCTGGAAATAGGTCCACCAGGACAGGGAGGGTAGTTTGCCCACCTCTCTTAAGTTGGTCAAGTCCCTGATTTGTTGGTTATGGAATCATTGACCCGCTAAGAGTGGCTGCCTCCCTTCCCTAGAGAATAGGGAATGGTTTCCCATTCCCGGTGAGAAATCCAGATTTCCCCATAAAGGTGTTAAGGGGCTCAAAGGGGATGTGCACGTATTTGTCGTCTTCTGTTTTGTGATTTGATGCATTATTCCTAATGTAGTGCCTACTGTCAAGGAGGTCCTTTGTTTTATGGGGTAGCCTAGCAAAGGGAATCCAGGGGGAGAACCGCAGGGGGGTCGGGCTAAGCTCTTGTTCGATCATTATCCAATCCTTAACCTCTGCATGACAGTGCCAATCGATCACTCGTGCAATGTGCGAAGCTTGGTAGTACCTACCGTAATCTGGAATGCCCACCCCCCCTCCGATTTGCCCCTCGTTAAGAGTGAAAATTTGATACGGGGAGGTTTGTGAGCCCAGATGAAGCACATCTGGATAGTCTGAAGGGATCTAAAAAAGCTTTGTGGTATCTTTATGGGTAAAGTGCGTAGCAAATATAACATTTTTGGCAGGACGGTCATTTTACATATGGCCACTCTGCCAAACCAGGAGAAAAATTTGGAATGCCAGTCAGTGAGGTCTTTTTCGATCATTTTAAGAAGTGAGGGAAATTTTTTGGCAAAGAGCGACGACAACCTAGGTGTCAACATCACTCCCATAAACAATAAGGGTGAAAGGGGGCAACCTTGCCTAGTGCCATTGCGAATGTCTAATTTATTTGAGAGGGTGCCGTTAATTTTTAGCTGTGCCGATGGGTTCTGGTAAAGGGACATTATCCAAGACATCATTTCGGGGCCTAATCCCACGTGCCTGCACGTTTCAAACATGTAATCCCATGCCACGCAGTCGAAGGCCTTCCGCGTCCGTTGACAGGAGAAGGCCTTCCATAGGGGGCGCCCGGGCGCCGCCCCCCCTGTGTGGTCACAAAAAAAAAAAAAAAAAAAATGTAAAAAAAATAAAAAAAGTTTTAAAACTGCCCCTTTAAAAAAAAAAAAAAGTTCTTTAAGGGAGTGCTCGAGCGCCGGTAACAGTGCACGCCGGGAAACGCCACGCCAATGCAATCATGAGATTGCAGGCGTGGCGCTTCATTTGCGGGCGTTTAGCTCGCCTCAGGGTGCTTTCTGAAGCGCTGAGTAGCTTCCGCCCGGCGCTGTAGTATGTGTTACTACGGCCGGGCGGGCAGTTTGATTGACATCTGAGTTGACTCAGATGTAACTTCCTGTCTTCTCTCTCCCATTTCACCTGAGAGAGGAAACAGGAAGTAAGAGGAGTAGAGCGGTGTGCAGGAGAGGAGCGGCTGCGGAGAACACCGGAGAGGAGCACACAGTCAGGTAAGTGGGCTTCGGGTGTGTGTGCGGGTCCTGGGCATACATGGGATCGTGTCCCACTTCCTGCTGTGGCACCATGCCACCCAATGCTATAAAAAGGTGAGCAGCTGGTGACGAGCCAGAGTACACTACGTGCCGCATACATGGCTGTCCTTTCTTAGGAAGAGGACTCCGTGCACTGTACTTCGGCACACTTCTCTTTTGGGTTTTTATATTTTTGAATGGGGGGGGGGGGGGCAGGGAATCCTGTAATAGAGCCTTGAATCGTTGTTCAGACCCTTTCCTTCACTCTTCCAACATTTTGAAGCTTTAGCCTTTTTTGTAGATGACTCAGGTTGTTGCCATGGTTTAAAACCTATTTTATCAGGGGCATGCAGGTCCTTTTTGGGGGTTTTATTTTTCTTTAAGATGACAGCTGATGAGGGGGACATGCAGTGTCCTTGCAGCCAGCTATGACTGGACCTTGTCCTAATTGGGATGTGACGTTGGCTGTTGGGGGAAAAGTGTGGACTTTGGATACTGAGTGGGTGTCTCTGAACTCCAGATGCCGTGTCTTGATCATCTGAAGCATTGCTGAAATACAGATGAGGGTGAAATCTGAAGGCTCAGAAATGCAGACTGTTGTGGCTCTGGGGCAACACAGAAGCCAACTGAATTTTACAATGAAGATTATGGGTTAAGTCAGTGCATGGTGGAGTCCTCCCCTGATTTAATTGAATGAGGTGCAAGAGCTGAGTGGTTGTTGCATTGACTTGCTATATTAAAGTAGACCTGCCAGGATATGTAGCCCCTGAAGAATTTGGACCTTTGTCATATTGCCTTTCCAGGAAGGTTGCTTTCTGCTCAATGGCAATGATTAGTGGGGGGGGGGCACTTGTTTTGTCACTTGTCCATGGTGGGCTTTTCCCACAAACTGACAGGTTTTTCTAATCTGCCCAGGAAATCTAGAAATCTGGTCTGCCAAAACCTATTGTTCACACTTCACTGGCCACTCTGACCTGTCCTCCCTGTAATGTGCCTTGCGGAGGAATGGTCACCGGAGAGCAACAGCACAGAGCACACCTATGTGTAACATTATTCAGGATTACTGACTTCTGGATAGACATATCTGTGTGTATATATGTGTACCACTACCCAGGATTGCAGAGTGCTGTATAGATATATACTGTGTATTTATAGGTATACCATTATTCAGGATTGCAGACTTCTGTATAGCTATCTATGTATAGATGTGATATTATCCAGGTTTTGCAGACTCACATGGATTGCAGAGTGCTGTATTGATATCTATATGTATAGGTGTAACATAATCCGATATTTCAGAGTTATATATATATATATATATATATATATATATATATATATATATATATATATATATATATATATGTGTACCATTATCCAGGATTGCAGAGTGCTGTGTATATATATCTATGTATACTATTCATAGATATATATACAGCACTCTGCAATCCTGGATAATAGTACACCTATACATATAGATATCAATACAGCACTCTGCAATCCATGTGAGTCTGCAAAACCTGCATAATATCACATCTATACATAGATAGCTATACAGAAGTCTGCAATCCTGAATAATGGTATACCTATAAATACACAGTATATATCTATACAGCACTCTGCAATCCTGGGTAGTGGTACACATATATACACACAGATGTGTCTATCCAGAAGTCTGTAATCCTGAATAATGTTACACCTATACATATAGAACTCAGTAATTCTTAATACACAGTTACAATGTTACACTACTGTTTTAATATATACAGTTTCTATACAGCTCTCTGCAATTCTGGGGCAATGATACGCCTAACACAGTTATACACAGGTATGCCTATACATAACCCTGTATTTCTGGATACATAGATAATGTTAGTACAGTATGTCTATGTACACAGCTACTGTATTTGCAGGACAATGAAATTCTGGATACACGCCAATATCATTCTACAAATTCTGGGTGTGGCTTATGAGAAGTGGGATGGGCCAACCGTGGATGGGCAGGGTCTTGCGCCCCCCCATCCTAAAACTTCACCAGCCGCCACTGGTAGGGGGTCCTTCCCCGGTTTGGGTAGGACAGTGATGTAGGCTGATAGAAACTCAGAGGGGACTTGGTGCGGCTTTGAAAGAGTGTTCAAAGCTGTCAAAGCTGTCCTAAGGTGCGTTTCCAATTTATCAAGAAAAGTCTTATAATATATGGCCGTGAGCCCATCAGGGCCTGGGCCTGCTTAAGGTCCTTGATTGCAAGTTTGAGTTCTAATGAGGTGATGGGGTAGTTCAAGGATTCGCTAACTTCTGCTATGAGTGATGGGATGCCAGAACGCCCAAGGTATTCCTTAATCGCCTGTTATCTGTCTCCCTGCACATCCTAAAGGTCTATGTTGGGGTGGGAGATTGTAGAGGTTGGAGTAAAACTCCTGGAAATGACGGGCTATATCTACGCTGGTCCTATCTATGTGGCCCCCAGCATTATGGATGCCCGATATGGTGGTACCCAGCCGTGGCCCTTTCAGAGCCCTAGCGAGGAAACGCCCCGTTTTGTCCCCCTGCTCGTAGTACAATTTGTTTTTAAAAAATAGAATACGTCTAGTCTTGGAGTCCAGAATCAGTTTAAGAGCCTTTCTCGCATCAAGAAGGGCAGTCGCTGATTGTACAGACAAGGTCTGTTTGTGCAGAGTTTCTAGGCGTTTGATCGTCTGTGTCAATTTCAGTATGTCATTGTCCCGCTCCCTCTTCTTTCGGGCGCCCAGCCTGATGAGCTCTCCCCTCATATAACACTTGTGGGTTTCCCAAATCGTCAAGGGGTCCATTCCCGGCGTTACGTTATGACTGAAGAACTCAGTTAGTTTAGCATTAAGCTCAGGCAGTAACGCCGGGTCTGATATGAGAGAGGAGTTCAGTCGCCATGTGCCTTTGCCCATGTTCGCTTCTGTCAAGTTCAGGCATGTAGAAATGGGGGCATGGTCTGAAATGGTCTGGATCCCTATGCAGGCCTCCTTTACCAGGTGGAGGTCTCTCCAGGACACAAACAAATAGTCAATCCTGGAGTGTCGGTTGTGGGGGATTGAGTAAAATGAGTAATCCTTGTCATCCAGGTGCAAGAAGCGCCACGTGTCTACCAAGTCTAGGGAGTTGTCAGGGTCGTTACCTGGTTGGTCGCGGTGCTGCCCGTGTTGGTGCGCGCCGATGTCCTGCGGTGCGTGCTGGGGTGCGTGTTCCTGTGCGTGCGGTGTTGCGCGCCCCTGTGGGCGCTGGTGCGCGTCGGTGTGTGCCCTCACGTGCCCCTGCTGGCGCTGGTGCGCGTCAGCGCGCTGTGGTGGGCACTTCGGGTACCACTGGTGTGTCTGCCGGCGTTCGGGGGCGCGCGCGCGTGCCTATGCGCGCGCCCGTGCGCCCGCGCGCGTCGGCGTGGGCGTGTGCGCGGTGCTTGGCGCCAAACGGCCTATTTAGGTCTGCCACTGACATCTCCCAGGTGCTGCCTGATCAACAGCTTCTCGGTTCCTGTCCCGTTGTTCGTATCCTGTGTTCCTGTTGCTTATCTCCTGACGACCCGGCTTTCCCTTGACACCGCTGACCTCTGCCTGCATCTGACCTCGGCCTGTTTGACCTCTCTTCTGCCTGCTCCTTCTGTGCCTCTGCTGCCCGCCTGTTGCCGTACCCTGCCTGCACCCGGACTTGCCTGCTCTGCTCCAGTTCTGTACCCAGTTTGCCTGTGTCCTATCTACATACCTGCTGCCGGAAGCTTCCTGCAAGTTCCTGCTCCTGGAGCCATATCACAGGCTCTCTTACCACTCCGCACTCTCAGCCACCTGTCTGCTCTATCAGGGGTTGTAAGTCGGACACGTACGGGAGACCACCCTCTGCCCAAGCGGACTCATCGGTTCGGTAAGTGCCAGCCTGACAGGAGTGCAGAAGTGTTTTAATTCTCTTGAGTATTCTAAAGGTTATATAGGTTTTTCAGGTGGAAGTATCAACTAGGGGATTTAGAGGAATGTTAAAATTGCCACCAAGAACGAGGCGACCTACACTAAATCCCTCCAACTCCCTTACTATTCTTTGACAAAAAGTCAAATGGCCTGAATTGGGGAAGTAGACATTGGCCAGTGTGGTGGGCACTCTCATACATTCACCCTTAATAAAAATATATCTACCCCCAGGGTCCACCAGCTTGTCTGTGACTTCAAAAGAAGCCTCTCTTCTAAGTAGGATGGACACCCCCTTGGACTTGGAGATGTCGTTTGTGGCATGGTGGGCTTCCGTAAAAAAGGAATCCGTCAGTTTGGGGGCGTGGTTAGTCTTAAAGTGTGTTTCCTGTAAGAAAACAAATTTGGGCCTACCTTTTTTTAGTTCCCTCAGAAGGGCAGAACGCTTCCCACGAATATTCAGTCCCTTGACATTGTGTGACACCACCGTGGGGGACCTTCCAAGCTCAGAGTAGGCCATTGTTTGTACCTAGGAGAGTACGTGGGAGTGACAATCACCGGAGCTGTTGGGAGGAAGAGACAATTTAGATACGGAAAGGATCGTCAGATGATCGCCCCGCCCGAGACGTCTGTGGGGGGAGGAAGTGGGAAAGGGAGGGGAGAGGGGGGGAGGGTGGGGGGGGGGGGTGAAGGGATAGGGTTCAGAAAAGGTGTGAGAGGAGAAGCAGATAAATAGAACAGATAGAGCAGGAGTGTGGAATCTCACTTATCCGGGCAATCAGTGTCCGGACAAAGCTAAGTAGTGTACCGACGCCAGATAGAGCGTCTAGCCCACTTCAGGGGGACGTGGGAGGTCTGCAGGCAGAGATAGGGTCTGCAGCCCAGTTCTCTTCAGGCAGGAGGGTACAGGCAGGCAATTATGTAATAATAGAAAAAAGAAAGAAAGGAAAAAATAAATATCCGAGTAATGGGTCTGCTTCGACCCTGCCTGTCTGGACAGCAAATAAGACCTGATTGTGAGTCATACATTGCCTAACTAAATCTGTGGCAAGAGCCTTCTAAGCTAGATGAACAAGTAACATTCCTAACAAGAAATCTTCTCGCCATCAACATTTAACAGTTAACAGAAAACAGCCAGTGGGGGGCGGTCACACCAGGGGCACTAAACATCCCCCTGTCCTGAGCGCCCCCCTATCCGGCTCCACACACCCGCATGAATATAAATAATTTCCCGAACAGTTCGCTAGCCAGTGCCCATGGCCTGTCGCCCCGACATTCCTCCCCTCCTAAATTAAGTCTCAGTATCCCCCCCCCCCCGGTTCCAAGGCCCATCAGCTCCATAGAAAAAAGAACAAAAAACGTATAGCAGTAAAAAAGAGAAAACAAATCCCATCTTCTTCCTCCAAGTTGAGAGCGGGTGAGCCTGGCAAAGGTGGAAGTGTGAGCCAGTACGGGAGACCACAGCGGTCGAGGCTCCAAAAAACATCTGAATACATTTCGCTGGGGAGACCGCTGGTCATATAAGTAGCGTGGTCAAAATGTACTAGGTTCAACCCATTGGTAGATGGAGAGGTCGAAATTTCCTTAGAAGCTGGGTTATAGGGCTGTAGGTTGCGTCATTCAATCAGGGGGGTCCCGGGGAGGCATGGGGAGAGGGTGAGAAAAGGGAAAAAGATCCAAAAAACGAAATCATGGAGGGGGGTAGGGCATAGTCAGCGTCTCCGGGAGGGATCGGCAGAATTCAGCCAAAGGCCCTGCAGGCCAACATAAATTAAGGCAAGGCTAGAAGTGCAGTGTGTAGAGTGCAGCACATCGCATCTGATAAGGCGTCAAGGGGTTAGTTCTCCTGTAGACTTCGGAACGCGTGAGCCCTACTACGTGGCGTTTCAAGTCCCGAGCCATCCCTCCATCCCTGTTTCTGCCGTTTAGATGGGTGCTTATCCGGTGTGATCGGGGGAGAGTGCGGTGGGCTCCTATCACCCGGTGCGGGAATAAACTCCTGATACCACTCGGGAAGAACAATACGGTCAAGCTGTAATGAGTCGCAGAAATCTGGGAGATCCTCGGGGTGCGGAGCACATGTTGTTTGCCATTGTGGGTCACTAGGAGTGCAAAGGGGAAGCGCCAGGTGTAGCGGATGTCTTTAGCCCTCAGAGCTTCTAGGAGAGGTTGCAGAGCTCTGCGATTTCTCAGTGTAATTTGAAACAAGTCCTGAAACAGTTTAATGTGTTCCCCATTGAAGACTATTTGGTAGTTTCTGCGTGCTTTGAGCATGATCTCTTCTTTAAGGGCAAAGCTATGCAAACAGCAGATAATGTCCCGTGGGGGGAGGGTGTCTGGGCCTCTGGCTCTCAGGGCCCTGTGCGCCCTGACAAATTCTATGGCCGAGTCTTTTGGTCTCTCCAGGAGGCTGTTAAAGACCCTCTGGAGGGCAGGAACTATTTGGTCTGCACCCACTGATTAGGGGACCCCCCAAACCCTGATATTATTCCTCCTCCCCCTGTTATTGAGATCTTGCAAATGCCTGTTTATCTCAATAAAGTGCATGGCGTGGGTGGAGGCCACGCCATCTAGTCTTTGAATGGCATGATCTCTGCGTTTGCCCGCTGTCTCTGCTGTGGCCACCTTCTCTGTAAGAACTAGCAAGTTCATTTTTAAGTCAGTAATGGCAGCTGAGAAGGAAGCCTTAATGTCAGCGGCGAAGCCAGACATATCCGCATAGGTGAGGGGGTGGTCAGGTCCGGTATGTCTCCTACCTCCTTCCTCTGATGAAGACTGTGAGTCCTCACTGAACTCCTCGTCCCGGGTCGGCGCCATCTTGGCCCCCGCCTGGCTCCTCCGGGTCTCGGCCTGGCTCTTAAAGATTTCCGAGATATTTCTCCCTTTGGAGTTGGCTGTGTGTCGGCGGGGTCTGCTGTGTTGTGCTGAGCGGTTCTGCTTGTTCATCGTCGGGCGCTTGGCAGCAATGCAGCTCGCTGAGGCAGGGTGTCTAGCGGAGCTCCTTCACTATGCTGCCATCTCTCCCGCGCGCCAGGCCACGCCCCCCGTCTGGGCCTTTTTTTAGTACATGTGCAGCCGATAGCACTGTGGCAATGTGCAAACTTTGTCTGAAGCACATCAGTGGCAATAACACCAACCATTTGGGTACCACATACATGACAAGGCATTTAACCTCCCACCACTCAGCCTGTTGGAAAGAGCACCTGAAAAGGCACACAAAAGGGATGCAATTCTGCTCCTCCTCACTCCTCACCTCAGTCTACCCTGCTATACCTCATTACCTCTCAGCAGCCTCCACTGACAGGAAGATGGTATAATGCATGGTGTCCTGCATTAAAGCTGGGCAGCAGGCACTTCAAGCTGGGCAGCAGGCACAGGCACTTCAAGCTGGGCAGCAGGCACAGGCACTTCAAGCTGGGTAGCAGGCACAGGCACATCAAGCGGGGCAGCAGGCGCATCAAACTGGGCAGCAGGCACTTCAAGCTGGGCAGCGGGAAATTCAAGCTGGGCAGCAGGCATGGGTACTTCAAGCTGGGCAGCGGGTACTTCAAGCTGGGTAGCAAATAGAGGCACTTCAGGCTTGGCAGAAGACAGAGGCACATCAGGCTAGGCAGCAGACAGAGGCACATCAGGCTGGGCACTAAACACTGGCATATCAGGCTGGGCAGCAGATAGAAACACATCAGGCTGGGCAGAAGACAGAGGCTCACCAGGCTGGGCAGCAGGCTCCAGGTTGTCGAGCTGAGCAGCAGGCAACGAGACATCAGACTGGAAAGTGAGCACATCAGACTGGAAAGTGGGCATGTGAGACTGAAAAGCGGGCACGTCCGACTGAAAAGCGGGCACTGGTACCTCAAGCTGGAACACTGGCACCTCAGGCTGGGACACAGGCGCTTCCGGCTGGGACATAGGCGCCTTAGGCTGGGACAGATTGGTGGGTGTGGAGGCACGTTGGGTTAATGACAGGATCGTTTTGGTTGGGAAAAACGTTAGTTTTTTCTTTGGCTTAGTTACTGAAGCTCTGTAGGTGGGGGGTGCAGCAGACTGGAAAGGAGGATTGGGATATGACAGAGAGGAGGTAACAGCAGCTGGGGGAAGTTCTTGTGGATTAGTAGGCAGCTGAGAAGAGGCAGGTGGGTTGAATGCAGGATAGGTACAGGAAGCAGAGACTGGATAAGAGTATATGGTTGTAAGCAACGTATAGCGCAATAGTGCTAAAAAAAGCATGCGGAATCATCCTCTAACAGCTACACCAGAGACTCCACCTGATCAGCACTGAAAGGGGGAGAAAAATCATCACCGGTCTTTGGAACACAGGACAGGGCTAGCTCAGCACATATTTGGATCAAAGGCTGCACATACCTAAACAACATACAGCCCTGGTCAACCAGGGAGTGGGTCAAACGGATGATCTCAAGCAGCTGGTCATTGGTCCACTCTTTCAGTGTCTGGCGGAGATACTCCCCACTAAGGATGATCTCAGACGTGTTCGCATACGCCACGTGCAGAGCCCGCCAGGAAGTCGCTAATCACAGGGAGTGAGACATTGCCCCGATGCGCGGCTGCAGAAATTGGGCAATGTCTCACTGCCTGTGATTAGTGCAAGCGCTGCGCCGACTTCCTGGCGGGCTCTGCATGTGGCGTATGCGAACACGTCGGAGCTCATCCCTACTCCCCCCTCTCTGACGCCAGCAGAGCATAATAGGAAATAACATTAGGATTCATTCCAGCAAAGCCAAGAGAACCGAAATGGTTCCACTGTGCAGCCACTTCTGGTCAGGGATAGCCTTGGTTTCTCCCATAAACCGGATGTGACCAAAACTGTGTGACTGTGACAGAGTAAACCAAACATAAGTAAGTGAAAGTAAGCGATTTTATTAAGATAAATGCATACAATGTGAATACACCACCAATACCAAACAGAGTGAGAAAACCAAATAACAGTGACAACAAACCAGCAAGTATATATAACAAAGGGGATACCAGAATTGTAGTCAAGCCAGGCCAGGGTCATAAACAGGAGGTCAGTAGATGGGGGACAAGGAGAAAGGGATCAGGTTGCAGGACGAGGTTCCAGGGATGCAGGAATAGACAGGATCAGGTACAACAGGTTCAGGATGCAGGAATCAAGGTTCAGGATAACAGGTAACAGGTCGGGGCTCAAGGACAAAACCAAGGCACACTGCCAGGATCCATCCGGTGGTGGACGCCAGTACTGCAGCCAAAAGATGACATAACATCAGCATGGAAAAGCTCTCCTGACAGTTCCAAACTGCCAGGAGACAGCTGCTGGTGGCCCTCAGTACTGCATGCCAAAAGACAGATATTACCAGTGGCTGGAACATTTCCTGACACCATCCTTTGTAACCAGATGTCCTTCCTCATTTTTTATTGGGCCAATATGGTCTGCCCTCCCTTTTTTACTGTTTACATACTTAAAGAATTTCTTGTGATTTTTTTTTTTTTGCTCTCCTCCACTATGTGTTTTTCATGTTCTATCTTAGCCACCCTAATTGCACCCTTACATTTCTTGTTGCATTCTTTATAGTCTGAATGCTGATGATGATCCCTTAACCTTTTTTCTTTTTTTTTAAGGCCTTCTCCTTTTCTTTTTTAGCACTGGTATTTTTGCCTGTTAGTGCTATGTAATGTTAAACTATGAACAGTGTTATAAGTTGGTATTTGGCACCATCTAGTGGCTTAAATGTAGAAGGGACTTTATATTGGAATAAACAAGAAAATGGGACTATGGACTTTTTAGGCACTGTCACCAGAAACATTTGTTCATATAAAAATTTAATTTATTGATTTAAGAAAAGTTTATACAAGACTTTAAAAAGTTTTCTCACAACCAAAAGTCATATCCATCTATAATACAATACAAATTACCGCCACTGTACCCTAATCAGATTTCATATGGGAGCTATGGACATTTTATAATGCAGATACTCCATAGTTGAATCGAAACTCCAACACAGAGGTAGAAGTACAGGATTGGCGGTAGAATCACAGTGTTCAAGAAGAATGGCTCAGCATGTTTCCCATGTTAATACGCTTCTTCTGGAGCTAAAATTTTATGACTAGCAGAGAATGGAGAAAACAAAGTCAAATAAATAGCTATACATACCAAAAAATATATACATACATATTAGATAATCAAAAGATATATAACATTTCGTAATAAGACAGCACAAAAGTGTCCTGGACAGCGAGGAAGTAATGAACAGGGCTACAGCAGGAGGGGGAAATGTAAGCACTATGGGGGCGTGTATAACATAATATGCAAGCATAGACAAACCAAAATGTATATATAACTAACCCATCAGGAAGCCTTTACAGTATATCAAACCAGATGTAGTAAACTGACTTACTGGATAGTTTTATAGAGTTGTATAAATGAGGAGCCAATCACAATAGTATATACTGACACTGATGCTGAATAGTACCAGAGTATTCGATATTAGTTAAAGGTCCTGAGGTTCAAGATTGTAAACCTACAGAGAGACCATTGTGTGGGAATACACTATTAAGCCAGCATTAAAACATAGCTAAACATATATAAATAATCCAATATATGTAGAAGGGATGTTTTTCTGTTTGAAGAACATAGAGAAATGTTACAGGAAGTGACTCATTGTTTACAAGGACTTACCTACCCACAATGCCAAATAACCTACCCATGAACACTCAGTATTGAACTGCATGCTGGGTAGGATATAAAAGACCCGTGTGGTCATTTTCTCTCTCTTCTGGATGTGTGGCCTGTCTACAAGGACCTGTGAGGAGGTGTTCCAGAGAGCGTGGCCTACATTAACTGCAGAGCGGAACAGCTTCATACGTGTGTGCTGAAGAGACAGTGTGACCGGATGGAGGAGGATCCAGAGACATCTGACGGAGCCATTGGAGGGTCCTGGTCATCAAACACAGCGGAGCAGTGTGACGGCGCTGACTGGCAGCAGGACCAGGACAATCAGAGCAGAGTTTTCCAGTTATCCAGGTTTTCCAGTTATCCAGGTGTGGTGAGAGGGCTGTTGCCCACAGTTAATTAACGCACTTACACTATCAGACTCATACCATAGTGTTGCTGGGACCAGTAGTTCCACAAAAGGGTCGCACCCAATTAGACTAAATTCAAGCAGGCCTAAAGCCTATTCCTCACTGAGACACCAACACTGTGTGGTTCAGCGACAAATATACCGGAGGCAGTTATAAATGTGTCACACCACTGGAACAAAATTGTCAGTTTATATTCATAGTTTCATAGTTAGTAAGGTTGAATAAAGACACCAGTCCATCCAGCTCAACCTGAGTGAGTGTCTACAATTGTCCCTATCCCTGTATGTTGCACACTCACATCGGTCCCTACCCTCAAGGAGCCCACAATCCAAGGTCCCCATTCATATGCTAGGGCCAATTTTTGGACAGAAGCCAATTAAGCTACCTACATGTCTTTGGATTGTGGGAGGAAACTGGAGTACCTGGAGGAAACCCACACAGGCACAGGGAGAACATGCAAACTCCAGGCAGGTAGTGTCATGGTTGGGATTTGAAACAGCGACCCTTCTTACTGCTAGGTGAGAGTGCTAACCACTACACCACTGTGCTGCCCTGCTCTCTCCTATTAAAACCCTTGGATTACAATACACTGCAGTATAAAAGCTAGCAGAAGACAGAAGACCAAAGACTGCACCTTTCACTGAGAGGCTTAGTGCATAGTTGCCGTAGCAAGGGACTGCACCATACCTCCAGGGGGAGCTATTGAGCAAGGTGTACTGTATTGCACTGTATTATACTGTATTGTGTATAACATTGGATTACTGTGATTAAGCAGCGTGCTGGAAGTGGGAAGGTGCCCAGTGTCAAAGCATTGTTACTCTGGGCACTAGTCCCAATTGGAGACGTGCCTGCAGGGGTTAACCAAACAATCTTTTTGCATTAAGAAATTGTGAATATTCATTGCATTGTTATACTACGTTAGTGTGGCAGTGTAGTTATTGTAATTACTGTTTTACCAGTTCTAGTAAAATCACGTTCTGGTTAATTACAATTGGTGTGCAGTGTTGTTCCTTTTCCTATAGGTGGAGCAACAGATACCCAGGTAATGGTAATGCCGCGTACACACAAGCGAATTGTCTGGCATACTTAGTCCGGCAAACAATCCGGCGGATAGTCTGGCGGACTTTCTACCGAATGGACTTGGCCACACACGGACACACAGAAAGTCCGGCGTTTGCTAGCGTGATGACGTACAGCACGTACGACGGGACTAGAAAAAGGAAGTTCAGTAGCCAGTAGCTAATAGCTTCCTTTTTCGTACTTGCTTCTGAGCATGCGTCATTTTTAGTCCGCCGTACTAGCATACTGATGAACGTATTGTCCGCTGAAACCCAAGTACGACGGGAAGATTGGAGTGCAAAAATACTTTCTTAGTCCGCCGGACTTCACGCTGGAAAAGTCAGCTGAAGCCCACACACGATCGAATTGTCCGCTGAAATGCGTTTCGGCGGACTAAGTACGCCGGACAATCTGATTGTGTGTACGCAGCATAAAGGTATATTATTGGTAGACTGTTATTTTGGGATTGTCCTTTGTTGCCTAGGTTCACACCAACACTGTTCCACAGCTGTGTCAAGTGGGTCAAGCCAATTTACTGGGGGATTAAGAGCAGAGTACAGGCCCAATCAAATATCAGCAGCTCCTTAGGGGGTCAGTGCTACACTTTTATATGCATTTTTACATTGGAGTTAAGCCATCCAGGACTTTTGTTCATTCTTTTAAATGTATTACCCAATGGGATGCATTGGCTAATGCCCTTAGTTAATATGCTCTTAAAGCAAACCCATCTATCCTCCTTGTTCTTTGTTCCTAAGATTTTAACCCAATTTATGCCTTCCCTCATGTTTCAAAGCCTGTAAAAGTACCAAAGAATACCTGTTATCAAGGAGAAGGATCACTATTGGTTGGAAACCCTCCTTGACTACCGTTACAAGGGGAAAGTCTCATAACTCATCCTGTCCCCACAGAGGGAGTAGAAGATAAAATCTCTAGAGGACACCTTAAAGAAAAGAGTTTATCTAACGCCTTTTCTGAATCTGGTAGGTGACAGTGTCGTGGAAAACATAGTTTTGGATCTTCTGTTGGTCAAGAGAGGAGCAGTGGAGAAGGGGGCCGCCTAATTGATGCATTTCACAATTTGTTTAGCCCTGGTGCCCAGGGTTGTCAGCTTCAACATCTCATTGGCAGCATCTGGCATCATGTGGTGGACGATTATCTAGGGGCGGAAAAATAAATGGAGAGATTTCCAGTTGATGATCCACTGGGTTACCGGGTCATGAGAACAGACCATTGGCCAGAACTTGTCCAGTATGCAACTGAGCTACTGGGCTGCCCTGCATTCAGTGTGCTTTCTGAAACAGAATTCAGTGCTTCCAGAGGTTTTGTTACTGATATAATAGAGCACATCTGTCCACTGACTCTGTGGACCAGCTGACATTTATAAAAATGAATGAGTCCTGGATTACCAGCAGCCATGAAAGCCCTGATGTCGATGTTGCTGACTAAGTGTTTTTGGAATGTGGAATTAGGCTTGTGTAATTTGTTTCGTAACGAATTGAAATTCGGCCGAATTTTGCATCTGAATGTCCGAATAAAAAAATAACGAATAACAACAAATACGAAAGAAATATAACAAATTAATTCGAATGAATTCGACATGATTCGATAATTCTTTAAAGATCTAATGAAACAAAAGGTCAGCTCAAAGTAAATCTTATAGTCCAATCAGCTAATTAATTTTGTGCCGGAGGATGGATTACTGGCAAAGTGCATTCCTGAGAACTGAGTTAGAAGGGTGTTGTATTGTATTTGAGCCGAGGAGAAGAGACGTTGTCATTGTGTGTGTTAAAAGATTCAATAAACACACGACTTTCCAAACTACGAATCATTATCACGAATGTCTATACATACATAAATAGCGAATTTTAACGAATATGAACAAATGAATTCGACACTCTATGAATAATAACTAATTATCCGAAAATGTATTAATGCAACATAACGAATATAACTGTATTTTACGAATGACAAAGAACCGAAACTAAACGAAATTTTCTGTTGTGCACAAGTCTATGTGGAATCTCTACAAGACATCTAGGCTGCCTAGTGTTGTGGGTGTTGATTTCATCTGGAAGAAATTGTATGGTGTAGGTTTCATGAGCACAATTAACACCCAAAGACCAATTTTTTTTCACACCTGTTTGACAGATGCATATCATTTACATTTTTAACAGCAAGACCAATGCTTGCTTTCATCAAGAGTTCCTCTATAGGGTCATGGTGTGAAGGCATCAAGGACACCCAAAGACCAATTTTTCAGAACCTGTTAGACAGGTGTATATCATTTCAATTTTTGACAGCAAGGCAATTCTTGCTTTCATCAAGAGTATCACTATAGCAGGGGTGCCCAACCAGTGGCCACATGTGGCCCATGGAGCCCTCTGTTGTGACCCGCAGAGCCCTATAATGTGGACCATAACCTCCCAATCTGGGATGACAGGTAGGCAAGCCCAGTTTGCGGGTTGCCTAACCGCCATCCCAGAGCATCAGTGTTGTGAATTAAGCTGGCGGTAGAGCAAACAAGCGCCTGTGGAGCAGAACCTTCCTGTATAGCACTCTGCCTGGGACAGCAAAAGCCGGTGATACCTCAATGGAAGACTGTTATTAAAGGTCAGTTTATTAATAAAATCACATTGTATATATAGGCATATCTGTTCTGCAGTGGTTACTGGGCTGCTTTCAAACTGATCCACAGGTGCAGCACAGGATTACCTGCACTAAGCCATAGATTTCTGTTATTACCTGTGGATTTGGTGTGCATTCAGAAAGTGCAGTACACCTGCAGGATAAAATAGAAGTCTAAGGCAAAGTGCAGCTAATCCATAGGAAAGCCACAGGTGCACTGCGCTGCACCTGCAGTGCAGGTAAACTGTAGTGCATCACAGTGAAAGCAGCCTTAGACCCCTTTTACACAATCGGTCTGACCCAATTAGACCCTCAATTCACCTCTACGGAGTGGCAGGTGTAAACAGACTTGTGTCCATTCACACTTGCCTACCTCCAATCCGATCTGCTAAAAAAAAAACAAAAGGGGATCAGATTGGAGGGCCCATAGATTAAAGCAGGCTGTGTCCATGTCTGCTCTGCATATGCAGAGTGAACACAGACCTGTCATCTGCCTGCTCTACCTATTGTGGCCCGTGACTGATTACCAAGCCGATTTATGCCCTGTACACACAATCGGACATCCCGACAACAAAATCCATCGGATTTTTTCCGACGGATGTTGGCTCAAACTTGTCTTGCATAAACACGGTCACACAAAGTTGTTGGAAATGCCGATCGTCAAGAACGAAGTGACATACAACACGCACGACAGGACTATAAATAAGAAGTTCAATAGCCAGTAGCCAATAGCTTCCGTCTCGTCATTTATTCTGAGCATGCATGGCACTTTGTTTGTTGGAATTGTCTACACACAATCGGAATTTACGCGATCGGATTTTGTTGGTGGAAAATTTTAGATCCAGATCTCAAACTTTGTGTGTCGGAAATTCTGATGGAAAAAGTCAGATGGAGCCTACACATGGTCGGAATTTCCAGCAACACGCTCCGATCACACATTTTCCATTGGAAAGTCCGACCGTGTGTACAGGGCATAAATGACCCTTGTTCTTCAAAAGGCTGGACACCCCTGCTCTATAGGGTTATGGGGTGTAGGCACCACAGACACCCAAAGACCATTTTTCCACACCTGTTTGACAGGTGCATAGCATTTCAATTTTTGACAGCAAGGCAATTCTTGCTTTCATCAAGCGTACCTCTATAGGGTTACAGTGTGAAGGCACCTCAGACAACCAAAGACCAATCTTTCCACACCTGTTACTTCTATCCAAAGAAGAGACACCAGAATTTATCCCAAAAAAATCACTAATCTTGTTCCCAGTGCACTACATTGTAGCCTCATCATACAGACTTGCTCCGCAAGCCATTGCTTTATAAATGCATTATTGCTATAGCAGCTTCTATACAAGGTAAAGATGTGCCACTTTACAGGCAGACTAAGTAGACACCCCTGGCACTATATTGAAATGAATTTTTCATTTTTATTGTTATTTTTCATTTTTATGCTTTCACTTTAAACATCAGTAAATCACTGCTCATTTAAAAATTACGTTTGCAAAAACGTATTTTTTTCAATTGATACATGTCCCCCAGGGCAGTACCAAGACCCCCATAACCATTGTATGCCCAATTACTTGCATATATGCCTTCAAAATAGGCACTTTTAATTTTTCCAGTTCGTGTCCCCTAGACTTCAATGGAGTTTGTTATTCACTTACAAACATTCGCGATCTTCAAAAGTTCTGGTGCGACCCGAACAGGGGGTCATTTGGACCATCCCTACTGCCATCATCTGTTTATTAAGGTGTTATGTGTCAAGTGTCTTCCTCCAATTGTTCATTGAATTCCCTAATGTTTCTGTCTGTCTGCTAGTATTGTGTCCCCTCCACCTAGGCTAGTTTAAGTGACTAGATAATTAGCTCAAGTTAATTATATAACTGTCAGCTATTTATTTCTAGAGGTGGATTAGCATATAGTACATGTTGGTTGTTCCTTAGTTATGTTAATTATATTCCTGTATACAATTTCCTTTGCATACAATAATGTATTTAAACAGGCTCATCTGATCTGGTGTAGTATATATTCTGTGTGAGTTTTCAATAAACAGTTCAATTTCTCATTCAAGCTATTGGCAGCTAGTCGTGTATGCTATGCTAAGCTATAATAGCTGTTTTCTATGTCTAGACTGGAGGAAGCGGTATACTCAGGGCCGTCTTTAAGGCAGGGCAAAAGGGGCAGCTGCCCTGGGCTCTGTCATTGTTGTGGGGCCCAAAGCAGCTGCCTCATACTTGCCAACTATTCCAGTTTACATTCCCTTGTCCCTTGAGGTTTTAGTCCTGTTGTTGTGTACAGACGACTCACCTGCAGACCCTGTGTTAAGATGTAAATAACCAGCATTCATATGTAAATAGCAGTGACATGCATATGTAAATAGCTGAGGCCAACGGCATTGATATGTAAATAAGGCAGCATTCATATGTATATCATGCCCCCTGCAGTGAGGAGATGATGTGCTGTAACCTACAACAACCAGTGAGCAGTATTACTGTACAGTAATCTCTAGCAGCCAATCAAAAAAGCCAAAATCATGTGCTGTAACCTCTAGCAAATAATCAGTGAGCCTTAAGGAGTGCTGAAACCTCTAGCAACCAGTCAGTAAGCAGTAATGATATGCTGTAACCTCCGTAAACTGATTTTAAGTCTAGCTGCTACTTATTGTAAGTCTCAGAGAAAGTGGAGAGCGAAATTGCATGGGGGGAGGGGGGCCCTAAGCAAATTTTTGCCCAGGGCCCAATCAATATTAAAGACGGCCCTGGGTATACTGAAGGAAGCACCAAAGCTTAGTGCTGGACGGTCCCATCACATTTGGGTTGGAAGGGAAGAAGAATGGATGGGACTAGAAGGGAAGAAGAATGAGTGGGACTATAAGCCCTTGTACACACGGTCAGACATTCCGAAGGAAAATGTCCGATCGGACCGTGTTGTCGGATAATCCGACTGTGTGTGGGCTCCATCGGACTGTTTCCATCGGAATATCAGACAGACAAAGTTTTAGAGCTGGGCTATAAAACTTTCTGACAACATGATCCGATCAGACTTTGTTCGATTGTGTGTAGAGAATTCCGATCAGACAAAGTGCCACGCATGCTCAGATCAAATTTCTAGACCAAAGCTATTGGCTACTAGCCTGAACGTAGTCCCGTCATAATGAAATAACGTCGTCACGTTACGTACGATCCGATTTTCCGACAACTTTGTTTGACCGTGTGTATGCAACACAAGATTTGGACAAAATCCGTCGGACAAAATCCAACGGATTTTGTTGTCGGGATGTCCGACCGTGTGTACAAGGGCTAAGAGAATAAGAATAGGTGGGACTAGAAGGGAAGAAGAAAAAGTGTGACTGGAAAGGAAGAAGAATGAGTGGTACTATAAGGGAAGAAGAATGGGTGGGACTGGAAATTAGGTGTGTATGGTCAGAAGTATGGCTGACATTGTGGAAAAGTAAGGGCAGCCACCTTGAAAAAATGACTGACATTCCCTGGCATCCTTAGAATTAAGACTTTAAGTCCTAGGCTGTAAGTAGTAAACAGCAAGATGGTGGCTGAGTGGATTGGTAGGCAGGTGGCGTATATTGCAACTACATTGATGGGTCCATGCTATTGCCAAATGCAAAAAAAAGTGGCTGGTATTTGTGTCCTCAATTGTGTCATAGACTTACATTATTTGATTTCATTTGGTTTCCTCTATATTTTTACTAAACTTTTTGATGTTTAACGTATATGGTTATGACCTGTCATGGTTTCATTTTTCCACCTAGAAATTACCCTTTATGTTTTGTCCTATAGACACATTAAGAAGTGAGAATTTATCAAAATTGAGAAGAAATTCCTTCTTAGATAGTTGTCAGTAGGGATGAGCTTCGTGTTCGAGTCGAACATACGTTCGACTCGAACATCGGCTGTTCGCCCGTTCGGCGAATTCCGAACGTTATGGGCCGTTCGCGCCAAATTCGTGTGGGGCTCATGGCCCACAATGCACTGGGTCATCGCAGTGCATTGCTGGCTCATGATTGGCCAAGCATGCACTGTGACGCCGCATGCTTGGCCAATCACAGCGCCAGCAGCGAGGAGAGCCATGATTGGCCACAGGCAGGATGCCTGTGGCCAATCATAGCTCAGGCTGTGTAGTACACGCCCCACACTATATAAGGCCGCCAGCGCGGCGGCCTAGTGTAGTGTGTTGGTGTCTGAAGCAGTTAGTGGGTGTTCTGTGTACCTTCAACACAGTACACACCGATCGTTTTCGGCTGATTTTCGATCTTGCTGTTGTGTAGTGGTTGTTGTCTGTGTGCCCTGACCGCAGTATACACCGCTATATTCACCTCACCTATATAGCTAGTGATCTATCTTTTATAATAGAGCTTGCAGTCAGTAGTGTTAGGAGCTTGTGCGTGCTGTCTGCGTGCTCTGTACCCAGTACACACCGCTATATCCACCTACATAGCTCTTCTCTATTTGAGCCCACTTGCCATCTGCAGGAGTTATTGGAAGTTGTGTGTGCCTCCAGCACAGCATAGTATACATCTGTATATACCCCTTTATCTCTGGTGTTCTATAAAAAAGGCATCTGCAGGAGTTAGTGGGTTTTTTGTGCCTCCAGCACAATATACACCTGTATCTACCCTTTATTGCTGTTCTCTAATAGAGCCATCTGCAGGGCTTAGTGGGTGTTGTGTGACTCAATTACAGTATACCCCTTTATCTCTGGTGTTCTATAATAAAGGCATCTACAGGAGTTAGTGGATGTTGTGTGACTCCAGCACAATATACACCTGTATCTACCGTTTATTGCTGTTCTCTAATAGAGCCATCTGCAGGGCTTAGTGGGTGTTGTGTGACTCCATTACACTGCTGTTTTACCCAACTCCCTTCAGGCCATTACCATGTCTGGAAGGCCAGCAAGGAGAGGCAGAGACAGGCGCGAGCCGATAAAAGAGGGCAAGCAGGCTCTGTGTCTAGAGACAACAGTGCTGGTCGTGGACGCGGTGCATTGTCATCAGCACGTGGCCATGGGACACGCTTGTCCTTCTTTTCGGCAGCTGGACATGTTGAACCGCAACATGCCAACGACTTGGTAGAGTGGATGACCAAGCCCTCTTCATCCTCCTCATCCTCTCTCACCCAGTCTCAGGGTACTAGCAAAGCAGCTGCCAAGGCATCGTCTTCCCTCCTCTCAATGTCATTATCAGTGACTCCTTCCCTAGACCCACCACGTCCTCCTGAGGAGTCTCCTGAACTCTTTGAGCACAGTGTTGGGTACATGCTCCAGGAGGATGCCCAGTGTTTTGTGGGCTCTGATGATGACACTCAGCTAGAGGAAGGCAGTAACGTGAGCACAGAGAGAGGGGATGCTCAAGAAGGACAGCAATCTGGCAGTCATGTTCCACAAGCTGCAGCATACTGCCAGGTTTGCTACAGCGATGAAGAGGGAGGGGATGATGAGGGCACTGACTCCACGTGGGTGCCTGGTAGGAGAGAGGAGGAGTAGGAGGAGGCACATGTCCAACGAGGCAGAATGCCCTCCGGGGGCCAGCTTAGGGGCAGCACACCGACTGAATCACACCGCAGAGCTCCGCCTGTGCAGGGCGCTGCCTCTGCGCGTTATTCTAAAAGTTCTTTGGTGTGGGCCTTTTTTGAGACGTGTGCATCAGATCGCACCGCATCAGATCGCACCGCTGCTATTTGCAACATATGTCTCAAGCGTATCTCGCGTGGCCAAAACATCACCCGCTTGGGCACCACATGCTTGACCAGACATATGTTGACCTGCCATGCAGCTTGTTGGCAAGCGTACCTCAAAGACCCACACCAAAGAACAAAGCGGACCCCTCCTTGCTCCTCATCAGCTGGCATCTCCAACCCCACTAGACCTTCAGTCCTCTCTGAAACCTGCTCTGAGAGGAATGAAGGTGTAGAATTAGGTGTGTCACAGCCAAGTGCTTCCGGGAACTCTGCTAGCGGTACACCCACATCCGATTATAGCAGGCAAATGTCCCTGCCCCAGCTGCTGGACCGGCGAAAGAAGTTCACTCCCAGCCATCCACATGCCCAGCGGTTAAATGCTAGCTTGGCTAAATTGCTAGCACTTCAACTGCTGCCTTTTCAGTTGGTAGACTCGGCCCCCTTCCGTGAGTTTGTACAATGTGTGGTTCCTCAGTGGCAGGTCCCCAAACGCCACTTTTTCTCACGGAAGGCGATTCCGGCTCTCTACCGTCATGTGGAAGGCAATGTCCTTGCCTCGCTGGACAGGGCGGTCAGCGGTAAGGTGCATATTACGGCTGACTCATGGTCCAGCAGGCATGGACAGGGACGTTACCTGTCTTTCACGGCCCATTGGGTCACTCTTCTGGCAGCTGGGAAGGATGCAGGACAAGGTGCAGTAGTGTTGGAGGTTGTTCCGCCACCACGCCTCCAAAATGCTACTATTGGTTGTGACACACCTCTCTCCTCCACCCCCTCCTCTTCTTCTTCCTCCATGGCCTCTTCCAGTGCTCTGTCCTCAGAACCAGCGGTGCTCCGTAGGCGTTCCAGGGGCTACGCAAGTATGCAGGCAAAACGATGCCATGCCGTGCTTGCGCTGTTTTTTTTGGGGGACAGGAGCTATACTGGGGCGGATGTTTTGTCAGCTCTGCAGGGGCAGGCCGAGAGGTGGTTGACGCCACGCCAGCTTAAGCCAGGAATGGTGGTTTGTGACAATGGCACCAACCTCCTCTCCGCCCTTCGACAGGGACAACTGACCCATGTGCCCTGTGTAGCTCACATCCTTAACCTGGTGGTGCAGCGGTTCTTGGGCAGGTACCCGGGCTTACAGGATGTACTGAAGCAGGCCAGGAAAGTCTGTGTGCATTTCCGCCGATCATTTAATGCCTGTGCTCGGCTGGCTGAGCTCCAAAAGGAGTTGAACCTGCCCAAGAACCGCCTTATATGTGACATGCCCACCAGGTGGAACTCAACGTTGGCCATACTGCAGCGGCTGCTCATGCAGCAGAGGGCCATCAATGAGTACCTGTGCGACTACGGCACCAGGACAGGGTCAGGGGAGCTCAGTTTTTTCTCACCACGCCAGTAGGGCATGATCAGGGATGCATGCACTGTCCTGTCACCGTTTGAGGAGGCCACAAGGATGGTGAGCAGTGACTGTGCATGCATCAGTGACACTGTACCTCTTGTCCACCTCTTGGAGCATACGCTGCATGGAATAATGGACAGGGCACTTGAGGCAGAACAGAGGCAGGAAGAGGAGGACTTCCTTGCCTCTCAAGGCCCCCTTTATCCAGACAGTGTTCCTGCTGTGCCACCCATCACACAGGAAGAGGATGAGGAGGAGGAAGAGGAGGAGGATGATTGTGTCAGCATGGAGGTGGAGGCTGGCACTCAGCATCAGCAGCAGCAGCAGCAGTCTTGTAGGGATGATTTACAGTCCCAAGAAACACGTGGACTTGTACGTGGCTGGAAGGAGGTAGCTGCGGATCATGTTGTCCTTAGTGACCCAGAGGACTCCGGACCGAATGCCTCAGCTAACCTACGCTGCATGGCCTCCCTGATCCTGCAAAGCCTGCAGAAGGATCCTCGTATTCTTCGGATCAAGGAGAGGGACCATTAGTGGCTGGCCACTCTCCTTGATCCACGGTACAAGGGTAAGGTTGCCGACCTTATCTTGCCATCGCAGAGGGAGCAGAGGATGAGACATCTCCGGGAGGCCTTGCAGAAAGGTCTGTGCAACGCGTTCCCAGAGACTGGGAGGTTAAAAACTCCTGGTCCTGGACAACGTGTTGCTGAGGCATCGGTCAGAAGGAGCGGTGGAGAAGGTGGCCGTCTGACTGATGCTTTCAGACAATTTTTTAGTCCGCAGCCCCAAGGTATGATCGGTTCCAGCACCCATCGCCAGCGTCTGATTTACATGTTGCAGGAATACCTAGGGGCAAGGTCAGACTTGGACACCTTTCCCACCGAAAATCCTCTGGCTTACTGGGTCTTGAGGATGGATCACTGGCCAGAGCTTGCACAGTATGCAATTGAGCTACTGGCCTGTCCTGCATCCAGCGTTCTTTCGGAACGCACCTTCAGTGCTGCTGGTGGCTTTGTTACCAATCACAGGGTGCGCCTGTCCACCGAATCAGTTGATCGACTGACCATCATCAAGATGAATCAGTCTTGGATCACCCACAGCTACCAAGCACCTGAAGCTGATGTAACCGAATAATTTTCTTTGAAATATCACATCCCTTCAAGACTGCCTATGCTGATGCTGAGTGACTGTCCTGTTATGTTGATTGTCTATCCTCTTCCTCCTCCGCTGATATGTTGGAAGAACATTTCTGGTTCTGGGTGATGCCATTAGTCCAATTTTTCTGCCCCTGTTTAACAGGGGCGTTTAAGTACAATTTTTGATGCAATGCTTTGCAGCAGGGCTAATTCCTGCAATAAAACTAGAGTATATGGGAGAAGTTGCAGTGTCGTGGCACCAGCACCAGTGCCTAAGGCCCAATTTTTCTGCCCCTGTTTAACAGGGACATGTAATTACAATTCTTGATATAATATTTCATAGGAGGGCCCGTTCCTGTGCCCACCCAGAGTAACTGTGAGGACTTATAGTGTTGTGGCACCAGCACCACAACCACCAAAGGTCAATTTTTCTACCACTGTTCAACAATGGCATGTAATTACAATTCTTGATATAATCGTTCACAGCAGGGCGCTCCAGCGCCCAGCAAGAGTCACTTTGAGGGCTTACAATGTTGTGGCAAAACCAACACCTTGTTCCGCCATTTCTGCAGAGCATATAGGGCAGGCCCCTACTTTCAAAGATCCAACTTACAAACATCTCCTACTTACAAACGGAAGGAGACAACAGCAAGTGAGATGAAAAAAGATGGACGACAAAACAAATTATACAGGGGTAATAACCCTTCCCTATGTTTTCCAAAAAGCTTAAAAATCGTTTTTTTGACTGGAGCTACACTTTAAAAATGTACCAGTTGAAAATTACAAACAGATTCAACTTAACACAACAAACCTACACAGTCCCTGTCTTGTTTGCACCGCCTGTATACTGCTGTTCTGAGTATATAGGGCCTGGGGGCCACACGCATTTCCTTTTTTTAATATGGGTACAGGGTTCCCCTTGATATGCGTACAAGACCCAAAGGGGCTGGTAATGGGCAGGGAGGGCTACCCATGCCATTTTTCTCAATGGTTTTCAACCATATTGCAGGAACCAGATATAACATTAAAACCGCAAGCAGTTTTCAATGATGTTATTTCTGTTTAATGTCATTTTGTGCAGGGACTGTTCTAAACACGGGAAACACGTGGCACTTCACAGGCATACTACAGACACCCCCCAGGCACCATATTTAAAGGAATATTTCACTTTTTTTTTCACTTTAATCATCATTAAAATCAGTTCTCCCGCCAAAACGGCCATTTTTAAAAACATTTTAGGCATTGACCCATGTCCCCTGGGGCAAGAGCCAGGTCCCCAAACCCTTTTTAGGACAGTATCTTGCATATTAGCCGTTAAAATTAGCACTTTTAATTTCGAACGTTCGAGTCCCATAGACGTCAATGGGGTTCTAAAGTTCGTTCGAATTTGGGGTCCGTTTGAAAGTTCTGGTGCGAACCGAACCGGGGGGTGTTCGGCTCATCCCTAGTTGTCACCAGACCAGGTGCCCCATTGGACAATTTACCCTCTATTTATGTTCTTTGTAATAACTCTAGATGTTGGAATTCCCATCACTTAAAGCGGGATTCCACCCTAAAGTGGAACCTCCGCTGATCGGAACCCCCCCCTCCGGTGTCACAATTGACACCTTTCAGGGGGGAGGGGGGTGGAGATACCTGTCAAAGACAGGTATTTTCACCCACTTCCGGGCATAGACTCCCACGGGAGTCTACGCCCTTTCCTGCCCTGCCACGCTGTCTGCTGGGACACACACGGGTCCCAGTGACAGCGCGGAGATTTCCTATTGCGCGGCGCGGCTCGCGCATGCGCAGTAGGGAACCGGGAAGTGAAGCCAATTAGCTTCACTTCCTGATTCCCTCACCTAGAATGGCGGTGGCAGCAGCCGAGGCCCGAGCGGTCGATCGGCCTCGGCTGCCGGCATCGCTGGAACCCGGGACAGGTGAGTGTCTATTTATTAAAAGTCAGCAGCTGTAGTATTTTATAGCTGCTGGCTTTTAATATTTTTTTTTTGGCGGAATCCCTCTTTAACAATCAAATTGTACAAGCTATTACACTTATATGAAATGGTACAAAAATGAAATGATCTTTCTGATAGAGTGTAGTAGAAAAACAATTGGAAGAAGAAATAGTAAAGCTGACCATGCATGTGGCAACAGTCTAAATTCCAAGCATTTAATTGCAAAAATTAAAGGTTTCTACAACCACAAGGAGATGAGATTAAAATCAACATGGTCACACCGGGTGGAAAAATCTGATCGCTTCTGAAGCAGCCCAATGGTAAGTCTGGACCTGGAGGGGTGTACTCACTTTTGTGAGATATTGTACATGCTTCTATTGGGGATATGTTTTTTCCAGCCATCCTTGGGTCTAATTGAATGATTACAACTTACATACCTGCTTTACAATCTCAGTGAGTATGGGCCACATTTATATACAATTATAGACATTGGTGGTTTATCTACATCTTGAGCAGTTATAATACAGTGCCTTGAAAAAGTATTCATATCCCTTGAAATTTTTTGCACATTTTGTCATGTTACAACCAAAAATGTAAATTTATTATTTTATGTGATAGACCAACATAAAGTAGCACAGAATCATGAAGTAGAAGTAAAATGATAAATGGTTTTCAAAACGTTTTACAAATAAATATGTGTGGCACACATTTGTATTCAGCCCCCCTGAGTCAATACTTTGTAGAACCTCCTTTCACTGTAATTACAGATCCAATTCTTTTTGGGTATGTCTCTACCAACCTTTCACATCTAGAGAGTGAAATCGCTGCCCATTCTTCTTTGCAAAATATCTCAAGCTCTATCAGATTGGATGGAGAGCGTCTGTGAACAGCAATTTTCAAGTCTTGCCACTGATTCTCAGTTGGATCTGGTCTTTGAATGGGCCATTCTAACACATGGCTATGCTTTGATCTAAACCATTCCATTGTAGCTCTGGCTGTATGTTTAGGGTCATTGTCCTGCTGGAAGGTGAACCTCCACCCCAGTCTCAAGTCTTTTGCATATTCTAACAAGTTTTCTTCTAAAGCCCCATACACACTATCAGATTTTCTGCTGATTTTTGTCTTCAGATTTACCAAAACCATATAATATGAGGTCAAACCTTAGGAGTTTCAATGTGTATTCAATCAGGCAGGCCCTTGCACTACATGATTTTGGTAAATCCGAAGACAAAAATCAGCACAAAATCTGATAGTGTGTATGGGGCTTAAGATTGCCTTGTATTTGGCTCCATCCATCTTCCCATCAACTCTGACCAGCTTCCCTGTCCTTTCTGAAGAAAATCATCTTCACAACATGTTTCACGGTGGGGGTAGTGTGTTCAGGGGGATGTGCAGTGTTAGTTTTCCGTCACACATAGCATTTTGCTTTTAGGGCAAAAAGTACAATTTTGGTCATGTGGACAGATGCTCCCAACTGAGCTATAGATCTCAACAGCTCCTCCAAAGTTACCATGGGCCTCTTGGCTGCTTCTGATTAATGTTCTCCTTGCCAGGCCTGTCAGTTTTAGGTGGACGGCCATGTCTTGGTAGGTTTGCAGTTGCACCATATTCTTTACATTTTCAGATGATGGATTGAACAGTGCCCAGTGAGATGTTCAAAGCTTGGGATATGTTTTTATAACCTAACCCTGCTTTAAAAGAGAATTATGGGTTTCCTTTTTTTCGCTTACATCGATTCTATGTCAGCTACTGATATCTAAAAATCTTTCCAGCCCTCTCAGAAGTGCCCTTTTTATGTTAAAATTGAGCTAAATACCTGTGAGAGGGTCTACAGACTTTCATACAGCATAATACAGACAATGGTCTGGCTCTGGAGTCTTGATCCACCCCCTTCCCTGTCATCTTGCTTGACTGATGTTGGCCCTCTGCTCTCTGCTCATTCCCGACTTCACAGAGCGTAGCTGCTCCCTCCTCCCCCCTCCTCTGCAGCCTTTTCCAATGGTCAGAAGAATCGGCAGAGACATCAGTACTTCGGTGACTAAGATAGGAGAAGTCCTATTTTTTTGTTTCAAATATTTTATTGCTTTTCAGTACATTAGTGCAAAATCAGAAATACAACTCAACATTCTGTGCACAGCACTGTTGAAACTATAACAGGTTGCAATCAATCAATACAGTCGCTACTACGTATGTTACAGTTAGCAGAAAGACAATGTAAAGAAAGGGTTATTCTTTTCATGTAGGAGAAGTCCAATATATCAGAGTGAAAACAATATATTTGTAAAGCAGAATACACATATGGATGTGACAGCACACAAGCATTCTATGCATTACTGGTATAGTAAAAGATAATAAAACAGGAGCTAACATTGTAGATGAATCCTTTAATTGACTATCTGGATTTTTATATGAGACAATGAAACCTGCCATTCGCATCTACTTATGTTTTCATACTGAAGCTCAGAGCTCCTCAGACATGGACAGAGATTTGCTCCCCTATAATTGGTATATTACCTAGTACCCCTATAGTAATAATGTTTCCTGCATTGTAAATTGATTATTACAGGATCACATGCTGTACAGTGCGATCACATGGCGTACAGAGTCATCACATGCCGTACAGTGCCATCACATGCCATACAGAGTCATCACATGCTGTATAGGGATGGGGGTGATGGGATTGTATAGGAGTACAGGGGATGAGGATGAGGAGATTGTATAGCAGTACAGGAGATTTGGAATGATGGGATTGTATAGGAGTACAGGGGATGATGGGATTGTATAGGAGTACAGGAGATGGGGATGATGCGATTGTATAGGAGTACAGGGAATGGGATTGTATAGGAGTACAGGGGATGGGAATGATGGGACTGTATAGGAGTACAGGGGATGGGGATGATGGGATTGTATAGGAGTAGAGGGGATGGGGATGATGGGATTGTATAGGAGTAGAGGAGATGGTGATGATGGGATTGTATAGGAGTACAGGGGATAAGGATGATGGGATTGTATAGGTGTACAGGGGATGGGATGATGGGATTGTATAGGTGTAGAGGGGATGGGGATGATGGCATTGTATATGAGTACAGGGGATAGGGATGATGGGATTGTATAGGAGAAGAGGGGATGGGGATGATGGGATTGTATAGGAGTAGAGGGGATGGGGATGATGGGACTGTATAGGAGTACAGGGGATGGGATGATAGGACTGCATAGGAGTACAGGGTAGGAGGGATAAGGATGATATCAGTAGCAGAAGGATGGTGGGGGTGGGTCAGTGACAAAGGGGTGATTTGTATGTTCAATAAAGGAGACTCTAGGGACATATTGGGGGTCACTTTAGATGTCCTCCAGAGGGAAGGAGTAAAGGAGTGGCTGGATTGTGGAGCTGTGTCTACCCCATGGAAATTTATGAACTGAAAAAGAACCATTAGATGCCGATTCTGGACAGTTCAAAAGACTACTCTACAAAAATTAAAGGGCTGAGGAAAGAAAGAAATGCAATGCAGGTATGAGGGTAGCATTCACTACCTATTTTTGCATTCCCATACTTCTCCTTTAAACTTCTCCACAACTTTCTCTCTGACCTGTCTGGCGTGTTCCTTGGCCTTCATGATGCTGTTGGTTCACTAAGGTTCTGTAACAAACCTCTGAAAAGCGTCACAGAACAGCTGTATTTATACAGAGATTAAATTACACACAGGTGGACTCTATTTACTAATTAGGTGACTTCTGAAGGTAATTAGTTTCACTAGATTTTAAGTTGGGGTATCAGAGTAAAGGGGGCTGAATACAAATGCATGCCACAGTTTTCATATATTTATTTATTTACCAATTTTCTTACCACTTCACGATTATGTGCCCCTTTGTGTTGGTCTTTCACATAAAATCCCAGTTAAATATATTTGTTTTTGGCTGTAACATGATAAAATTTGTCAAGGCACTGTATGTTTCAGGTTTTTATACACTTATACTGCCCGCTATGTGCCCTCTCTGTTGTTGGGGGTGGTTTGCTTCTGATCCACCTGTGCCTGCCCCCAAGTCTACTGTCTAGGCTCTACAATCCACTACATCTACAGTATGTAAGCACTTCTTCTTTGTATAGGAAGCACTAATCCCCGAAGGAGCTGCTGGAATTTGATTGGCTCAATCCCCTTGACACAGCTGTGGTGCAATACAGTACAGTACAATATAATATAATACAATATACCTGTATTTAACCTCAGGATCCACTGGCTCCACCTGCTGGGAGAAAGCAACACTCCACACAACTGGATAATTAACCAAATTTATTTTACTATAAATATATTTCAATGGGCTATTACAGTAGTTGTGCTGTCATCCCAACATAGGATGATAGTACAATGAATTTTAACACAAACAATTGCAAACAATGTATATATATATATATATTTAATCTTGGAGCTCCCCCTACTTTTAAAGCTATGCGTGAGATCTCACTTAAAGTACTTGATCTTTGATCTTCTTGTCTTCACTAGCTAAAGTAACTCTTTGTAATCCACAGATTAAAGTAAGTTAAGTTGAGGTAAAGGTGCTCCTGGTGTAACTTTAACAACTATGTTACAAAACTCGGAAACGTCAGAGTAGATAGGCCTCAGACCTGCTTAGTATCAGTTATTTGGCCCCTCCTCTGTGGAACCATAGATCCCATTGAGGCCTGTGTATGAGTCTATCTGAGGGTGAAAGTTAACAAACTGTGGGTTTTGACCCGCTCACCAACTGGATCGGAACGGTAGTAGCTCTGGTACAGTGACTGCAGCTTGCTTCTCCGTCAGATGGCTCCGTCACTGCGTTCTGCTATGCTGGGTGAACCCAATCCTCCGATGCTCAAACGAGTGTCTCTGGATTTCCCCAATCCGGTCACTGTGTTTCCTGCACCGTCAGTTCACTCACATAAGCTGTCGAGTTTGTGATCTGTGTTGGCTGTAGGCCCCTTCTAATGGGAGGCCTCTGCACAGATCCTCGTAGGCTGACCACGCGATTCCAAGAGAGCTAAAATGGCCGCTCGGGTTCCTTTTATGTCCTACCCAGCATGCACTGCTAGAGAAAGTGTTCATGGGTAGGTCATCAAGCCTCCTGGGTAAAAAGGGTCAACCTTCTAAACAACACAACAGTCACTTCCTGTATTGTGTTCAACACTTAAAGTGGTTGTAAGCCCTTACAACACACTTTGACCTACAGGTAAGCCTAGATTAAGGCTTACCTGTAGGTCCAAGAAATATCTCCTAAACCTATACGGTTTAGGAGATATTTGCCCGAAGACAGGCACCGCTGTCTACGGCACCTGTGCGCCGTATACAGCAGCGCGCAGGCGCACTGAGCGCGGCATCGTCAACATTGAAGATGTCGCACGTGTCGGCTCCCGTGCGCGGGAGTCACATCATCGCGGCTTCACCGAATGACAGAGGTGGAGCTGCGAGACCCTACCAAGGAGATGGATGCGCCGGACTACAGGGGACAGCGGTGACTTCGCTGGCTCCTGTGTCAGGTAAGTGACACATAATGGACTACTATGCGATGCATAGTAGTCCTTTATGCTTTGCCTTTGCAGGGAATGAAAGAGGAAGTAAACCCATCAGGGTTTACTTCCTCTTTAAGAAAAAACAAAATTATCACAGTCCACTTCCTGTATTTGACCGCTAGATGGTGTCAAATACTAAGCCATAGAATCGTCCATAGGCTTATATTGTAGAACATTTACATTACATTAATATGCGAAAATGTGCCAGCGCTAAATATAGACATGGCTACTATGATTATGTATATTATGTATGTGATTGGCGTGAATAATATGTTATCTTTATTTAGTGATGCCCGCTCAGCATACTGGGTCCTCAAGAAGCCATATATTGGCAAAATGCATTGACCTCTGCAACTGGAAGTCTATCTATATGTTCATCTATATGTGATTTTTACCTACACTTCTGGTTTATTGAGCCAGTTATTTACCTTGAGGTCCTGACTCCTGATTATGTTTCAGGCTATCAGAGGGCAAATCTTTGTTTTTTGTGTTTTGATATTAACACGTACAATAAAATGTATTACCGTATTTGCCGGCGTATAAGGCGACTGGGCGTATAAGACGACCCCCAATTTTTCAAGTGAAAACATAGGTTTTGGGCAATACTTGCGGTATAAGACTACCCCCCATCTGAGGCAACACCATTTAAAAAAAACATTAGAACCATTAAAAAACACAAAGCAAGAATGCCAACTACTCATCCGCCATGCTGTGTTATGTCATAAAGTAAATCAAACAATAACACAAACAGAGATCTATTGAATGCCACAACTCTGGAAAGTAGAATTTTTCACTAACCATACCTATACCACTTTTGGGTTACATTCTATGGGAATTGTCCACCAAAATGCATTTAATAAACCCCCTGTCATATGTCCCAGATTTACCTGTCCCTCTTGGGTGCCTGGGACCTCAAAGGCAAACAGCAGGATGTATAGTAGTAGTAGATCAGTGAATGGATTTACCCAGGGAAGTATGGTGAGCGGTGTATTATTTTAATGAATACAACGCCTGCTTGGATTGGCAGAGGCTTTAGCATCATCAGCCCTTGCCCCTCTCTCTCTCAAAGCCAATCCGAGCAGGCTACTCTATGTAGCCTGCTCGGATTGGCCGAGGTTGTTACTCCAATCCAAGCAGGCTCTGTATTCATTAATAGAATACATCGCTCGCCGGGATTGGCTCAACGGCGTATACTGTTGTAGCTGAAGCCACATACAGTATTAGCAGACATTTGGGGGCTGACATCCATCGGGCAGCATTGTATACCTGTATACCCGGCGTATAAGACGACCCCCGATTTTTGGGCATTTTTTTTTAGTGTAAAAGGTAGTCTTATACGCCAGCAAATACAGTATATTTTATAAATATATTGTATGTCATCTTCTATGCTGAGCCAGTAAAGTCCGATCTCTTTCTTATGAGACTGGGAATTCCCCAGTCCACATTTTTTCTTTCCTAATTATTCGGATGTGGCTCATGAAAAGTCCTAACAATTTGAGCAATGGCGCCCAGACCCTAATAATATAGTCAGCCATTGCTGATACCATATGTGACTGGTCCCGTAACGCAAGATGAGTATGTACGCCGTATAAGCTTCCCTTGCTCGGTACCAGCACAATCCAAGACCCCTTAGTTCACCCATTCACTTGTCGAGACATAGTCTAGGATGGTGCAAAAACATCAACTGTTTATTGAAACACAGGTACAAAGAGATATACACTTAGGGGACAATCACCCTTCTTTACATAATGACACAGGGCAGGGTAAATTGTACATCCAGTAACTTTGAAGTTAGTCCATAGTTCCAGTCCCGCAATGCCTGTACCCACACAGTACCTCAAACAAGTTGTCCCGAACAGAGCTTTACTCACCTAGCCAACCTCTGCCTCTCTCGTAGAACCTACCCGCCGCTGTGCAGACTGGCCGATCTCCCTGGATTTCTTTCAGCCACTGGTGAGGGATGCTGTTAGGGATCTGGCCCGACTTCCCAGCATCCATGGGGTATACAGGTGAAGACCGTAGTCCCATCCACTTTTGCTAGATGAAAATCCCCCAGTGTTTGCTGAGCAAGGCTGACATCCTCCTTTGCCAATGCCAGACCTTTTTCTGGGGTTGTGTCAGTGGAGACCGCAGTCCCATCCACTACCACATGAAATCCATCGCTTGTTAGCTGAGGGCACAGGCCAGCAGCACTCTGCCCTATTGCAAGCTCTCCTACTGGGTTACTGTCAGTGGAGACCACAGTCCACAGACACCAGCTCAAGCTGTAGTTGTGAGATGCCAAATGCATTCTCTCCCAGGAGCTCCTGCTGAGTGGATTGTTGTGTGCAGAGGTCAATATTGCTATGCTCTGAAGCCAGCTTCTTCTGCGTGAGGCTCACTGGGATGTTCCTCCTCCGCAGAAAAGTCTATTAAATCCCCAGTCTCTGGAACTGGTGTATGGGGATAGAGGTTCACCATCTCCTGTCCGTGGAACCCAGAAGATGTTATTGATGCTGGGCAGAGGCTAGATGAGCTCTGCCCAGTTGTCAGCACTTCAGCTTTGGGAACAGCAATCTCTAGAGTTTCCACTGCTAATTCTGGGGCATGTCACGATCGTATTCTAGCAGTTCCATTATGCCCTTTCTAGGTGCTGTTCTTTCCTTAGCAAATATTCCATATCAGGTTTAAGCTCTGAGACACCTGTTAGACTGAGCATAGCCTCTCTTGCAGATCCTCAAGGTTAGGTTCCTCTTCATTGCCAAACACAAAACCATCTGTAAGGCTCTTCCACGGAAATCCAAGGCCGCCAAAGTCATATCCCTCCGCAGAGTATTCTGTTGTCTCCCCTATCTAATGCTGGACCAGCCTTTCCAACACAGACACCCATTGCTCCTGGGGCCACTCTCCCATGACTCCCTTTGGCCACTGGCCTGTTGCCCTGGGGTTGGAAAGCACTTGCCTTGGTATATATCAGCAACCAGGAGGACTCCACTCCAGATCCACACCTAAATTTGCTGCCTGAACTCCAGGTATTGATCCGCAGACACAGTCCTTGGGTATACTGAAATGCTGATCCGCAGGACCTCTTTAAACTCTGATGCCAGGTCCATATCTCCACTGGGGCGACCGAAGTCTGCCATCCCGATCTTGGATCCTGGTGGTGGTTTGAACGTGTTCACAGCAAGGAAGCACTATGCCACCGCTTGCCACCAATGTGACTGACCCAGTACTCAAGAGGAGTATGTTTATATAAGCTTCCCTTGCCCAGTAACAGCACAATCCAAGATCCATTAGCTCACCCATTCACTTGTTGAGACATCAACTATTTATTGAAACACAGGTACAAAGAGATATACACTTAGGGGGCAATCCCCCTTTTTTGCACAGTGACACAGGGCGGGGTAAACTGTACATCCAGTAACATGGCACACAGGTATATTCAAACTTTTCAACAAATAATTGAATCTGTAACTGGGCACCCAGATAGCTTTATCAACAGGTAGGGCTGTTGGAGAACACCCCTACCCCCATCCCCTAGCAACCAATAGCCGACAGTGATTGCATTAACCCGTAAACGAATCCATCAAAAACATATACATCCCATAATAGTTTGCTCCCAAGGTAGACAGACACAATAGAACAATGGGATGCAGCCACTTAACAATAAGCACATAACAAACCCCACCTTACCTCAGACTATCTAGCAATGAGACATTACTACAATATTCTAGCAGTCTGAAAGGTGGAATTAATTATCTTCATATATTTCTTGAGGGATATTGTTCATAAATATTATTGTCCCAAGTGAAAGAGCCCCTTCATTCTTTCAACACAAACCACACATAGAGTATAAGTCCCAGGATAAGAGGGGTAACAAGAAATGCGGAGTCCGGTGTGGTTGTACTGGGAGTCTGGTTAGGGCAGACCTGACTAGGGTCTGCCCTAATAGACAAAGGGTAACCCTGTGCCCCTAATAGACACAGGATAACTTACACATAAGTGGAGCCTGGAGAGCTGTACAAGGAGCTTCCTGACCTCTCTAAGGTAAGCTGGGTTCCACAGGTCCCCTGCCTAAAGTGACTACTGTCACATGATATTTCTGTCCTCACACAATTCCTATCACATTTGGATTGTAACATGTGTTGTCAGCTCAATGGAGATTATTACTGACTATGACTCTCTGTCCTCTCCACAGAAAAACCTGGAAGATGCCCCGTGATGAAAAGTTGCAAAAATGACTACAGCTGTCCTGGGAAGCAGAAGTGCTGTTACCAGTGTTTCTCCTCATGCATGGACCCCTTATAAGGTAGCAACAATTTAGCATTTTGGGGAAAATAATTCAGCTAATTGTTTCCTTTCAGTTTTTAGGTCTGGGTATAAACAAATTACAGCTTTTTAGAACGTGCAGTTCCCTAGGAGAAATGTTGAGTTTAAAGTACATTACATGCATTGGTCACAGAATTTCTCTACTGTATGTTCAAAATAAATGTTTAAAGAGTTAAGAAAATAAAGAAAAATAAACACACATTAACCACATACATTTATCGCAGGGCTGCGACTCCTGTGAGCAGAATCACGTACAGGTACTTGATTCTGCACTTGCGGGTCTGCGAGCTGTTTGACCCGCCGAGAGCAACAGGTCTGGTGGACCCAATGTTTGCCGGGCCCTGACGATCGTTTCCAACAGAGGCAGAATGGTGGTCTGCCGATGTAAACAAGTCCCCAGAGAGCCTCCCCCACTTACTGCAAGGTCCCCAGAGAGCTTCCCCTTACATCAGGGTCCCCAGAGAACCTCCTCTTATATCAGGGTCCCCAGAGAGGCCTCTACTTACATCAGGGCCCCCAGAGAGCCCCTGACCCCTCCTTACATCAGGGTCCCCAGAGATACCCCCATACAACAGGGTCCCCAGAGATACCCCCATACAACAGGGTCCCCAGAGCCCCTCCCCTTACATCAGTTTTCTCAGAGGCCCCCCTTAAATCAGGGTCCAAGAGAGCCTCCCCTTACATCAGGGTTCCCAGAGAGCTCCCCCATACATTAGGGTCCCCAGAAAGCCCCCCATACATCAGGGCCCCAGAGAGCCCTCTCATACAACAGGGTCCCCAGAGAGCCCCCCATACATCAGGGTTCCCAGAGAGCCCCCCATACATCAGAGTCCCCAGAGAGCCCCCCATACAACAGGGTCCCCAGAGAGCCCCCCATACATCAGGGTTCCCAGAGAGCCCCCCATACATCAGAGTCCCCAGAGAGCCCCCCATACATCAGGGTCCCCAGAGAGCTTCCCCCATACATCAGGGTTCCCAGACTTAACCCCCCCCAGAGGTTCCTCTGTACCTGGCTGTCTGTGCACCTCCAACCCCCCGTACAGGGGGAGGCGGGAGGTGGCGATCGCCAGCTCTATGGTGCCTGTGGACCGTGTGATCTCCCTGGGGCTTGTAGTTCTCTTTCTGATTCTATACAGTGGAGAGGGGAGGGGCCTCTGACCCGGGCAGCAACAGTGTACAAGCAGAGCAACTCACAGTGAAGCGTGAAATTCGTAGCTGTCCGGGTCAGAGGTCCCTCCCCTCTCCACTGTATATACTCTTGAGGAGAAATACAAGCACCATAGAGCTGCCGATCGCCGCCTCCCACTCCAACCACTGCATCCCAAACTGAAAGCCAGAGGTGCAGGGGGGGGAGATTCTGTGTCTTCGCCCCCCCCCCCCCCCCCCCCCCACAGCGGCTGAACGGCAGGGCCCAGTCGCAAGTGTGACTGCAGACTGCATCTGACAAGCATCTCTTAGCAGCTTCTCACAGGCCCCCTACTGGCTGGTGGCCCTCGGTTGGCGTCTGAATGCCCGAATGGTCAGGCCGCCCCTGGGCATGGGTCAAATTGGGAAAAAAGTTCATCTAAGATCCCATGTTTGCTGGATTCAATGTTGTGGATTCAGTCCATCTTAGAATTGGGTATAGTTTTTGTACACTCTGCAGCACATAAGGTTCTTCAGTAGAGTAGGAGTATATAGTTAGGGATTTGGTGTAGAGGTGTAAATTACCTTTTTCTATCACCCTTTTCCTTTTTGCTCAGTGCAGGTTCCAGTCCTTTTAAACTCATACTCTCCCCTTTTTTGTTATTTATTATTTACTGATTATTTATTCATAATTTTTATTGTCATTTCTGTCATCACTTTTTGACACTTTTGGGAATTTTTGCACCAATTACTAATCTATTTGTTTATTATGACTTTTTTCCTCCTCCTCCCGGCTCTATGCCCAGTTCCCTGGGTCTGCCTATTCCACTCATTGTGTATATGAAACCTGTATAATTTTATTTCATTCAAATTATTATACAAAGTATAATCTGCTAATATGCCCCCAATTGCATCCGGTGTTGTCCACCGCTGTTTCTAAGCCATCTGTGATAATAAAGGTGCTGAGCACTGTAGTCCTCCTTGCCTGTATAATTGCAGTACCATGGTAAGTCCTCCTATTGGTTTGAAAAAGAGGTATGTGTATCTCGAAAAGCGTAACCACGCCCCTCATGTCCCGACACACGTGACTTAGCTTCCTGGGCCAGGTACATTCCACGTACTTAGAACTTTTGGTCCTCCAATGCTCTCCAAGGCTCCCCCCCCCTCCCCTTCCCATGGCTGCTTAGCTCTATCTAGGCTTCCCCCTGCTATTCAGTAGCCCTGGGTGGCTTTGGATCCTGCATAAGGCATATGGATCGGCTTAAAATTGACTCAGGTGACATGTGCTTGCTCTCCCATCTCTGTCAGTTGCTCATTTATATGTGTTTTATATGTGTTTCATTTTGCTGTACAGCTACTCTTAGCTTTGTACCCCCAGGGTTTTCTTCTTGGTCCTACAGCTACAGATGCAACCGATTTCATGTGAAGGGCTGCATCCTGCCCCTTAGAAGAAGTACCCCCAGATGCAGTTGTATTTACATGCAAACTACAATGTGTGATTTGTAAGTCTCTAATTGCCTTTTCCAATAAACCACTAAACTCAAATGCGCCCCCTGCTGTCCTTATCTATCGTGTCAGAGAATCTTCAGTCTCCAAAGAGTTGCTGCACTAAAGTGTATCTGTACCCCACAAGAGTCTATCTTTGGAAAACAAACAACCCCCTTCCTAAATCATAGGTCATTGACAGCTCTGCACCTAATGCCGAGTACACACGATCGGACTATCCGGCGAACTTAGTCCGACGTATTGTCCGCCGGACTTTGCAGCTGAGGTCCACCAGACTTTCAAATGAATGGACTTGGCCACACACGATCACTCCAAAAGTCCGACGGATTCGAACGTGATGACGTAGAATATGGAAGTTCACAGCCAGTAGCCAATAGCTGCCCTAGTGTCGGTTTTAGTACGCCGGACTAGCGCACAGACGAACGGATTGTCTGCTAGAAAGCCGAGTCTGGCAGACAATTTTGAAGCCAGTCTTATTTCTAAGTCCGCCGGACTTTTGGGAAGAAAAAGTCCACTGGAGCCCACAAACGATCAAATTGTCCAGCGGACTCTGGTCCGCCGGATAGTCCAATTGTGTGTACGTGGCATAACTCTATATCAGGGATCTGCAATTAGCGGACCTCCAGCTGTTGCAAAACTACAAGTCCCATCATGCCTCTGCCTTTGGGTGTCATACTTGTGGCTGTCAGAGTCTTGCTAGGCCTCATGGTATTTGTAGTTCTGCAACAGCTGGAGGTCTGTTAATTGCATATCCCTGCTCTATAGTGTACCTTTGAGGGTGAGGGTGATGTCATAGACCTAACTTTGATTTTATTTTGTTTTCTCCATATTAATACCAAACTTTGTGATGTTTAACATCTATGGTTAAGATCCATCAGTGGCTTTTCTTTTGCCATCTAGAAATTACTCTTTACATCCTGTCCTGTAGACACACCAGAGTGGGAGTCCCCATTGGACAATTTCCCCTCTAATATTGTTCTTTTGACAACTCAACACTTAACAATCAAATTGTAGACACTACTACATAAACAGAAGTTGTCAAACAAATCTGATTTATTTTTATGAGGAGTAGGGATGAGCCAAACACCCCCCTGTTCGGTTCCCACCAGAACATGTTTGAACTTTTTCAAATTTGTTTGAACGCGTGAACACCGTTAAAGTCTATGGGACTCGAACATGAATAATCTAAAGTGCTAATTTTAAAGGGTTATATTCAAGTTATTGTCATAAAAAATGTTTGGGGACCTGGGTCAATGCAAAAGAAAGTTTTAAAAATTGCAGTTTTTTCGGGAGCAGTGATTTTAATAATACTTAAAGTGAAAAAATAAAAGTGTAATATTTCTTTAAACTTTGTACCTGGGGGGTGTCTATAGTCTGGCGCATGTTTCCCGTGTTTAGAAACAGTCTGACAGCAAAATTACATTTCTAAAGGCAAAAAAATAATTTAAATCTACTCGGGGCTACAATGAATTGTCGGGTCTGACAATACACACAACAGTTCATTGATAAAAATGGCATGGGGATTTCCCCTCAGGGAAACCCCGAATCAAAATTAAGAAAAAAATGCATGGGGGTCCCCCGAAATTTCATACCAGGCCCTTCAGGTCTGGTATGGATATTAAGGGGAACCCGTGCCAAAATGTAGAAAAAAATGGTGTGGGGTCCCCCACAAAATCTATACCAGACCCTTATCCGAGCACGCAACCTGGCAGGCCACAAGAAAAGAGGGGGGCGAGAGAGCGCCCCCCCCTCCTGAACCGAACCAGGCCACATGCCCTCAACATTGGGAGGGTGCTTTGGGATAGCCCCCCCAAAGCACCTTGTCCCCATGTTGATGGGGAGAAGGGCCTGCGGGTGGGGGGATTATAGGGACCTGGAAGCCCCCCTTTAACAAGGGGACCCCCAGATCCCACCCCCCCATGTGAAATGGTAATGGGGTACAGAAGTACCCCTACCATTTCACAAAAAAAGTGTCAAAAATGTTAAAAATGACAAGAGACAGTTTTTGGCAATTCCTTTATTTAAAGTCTTCTTTCCATTTTCTTCGGGTCTTCTTCCTTCCTTTTTCCTTCGGTTTCTTCCTTCATCTTCTTCTTCCTCTGCTTCTTCTTCCGATCCTCTGCTTCTTGCTCTGGTGTTCTCCTCTGGCAGCTTCCTCTGCGACGTCTTCTTCCCCGCTTCGTTCTTGGGCCGCTCCGCATCCATGGGAGGCTCCCACTGTGTGATGCTTCTCTTCTTCTGACAGTTCTTATATAACAGAGGGCAGGGCCCCCTGGTGACCCCACCCCCCTCTGATGCACAGGAACTTGACGGGGACTTCTCTATGGCTTTCCCGTGATGTCAGAGGGGGCGAGGTCACTGGATGGCCCCTGCCCTCCATTATATAAGAACTGTCAGAAGAAGAGAAGAGCTACACAGCAGGAGCCTCCCATGAATGCGGAGTGACCCAAGAACGAAGCGGGGAAGAAGATGCCGGACGAGAACACTGGAGCAAGAAGCAGAGGATCGGAGGAAAAAGCAGTGGAAAAAAAAGATGGAGGAAGAAACTGAAGGAAGGAGGAAGGAAGAAGACCCGAAGAAGATGTAAAGAAGAAGACTTTAAATAAAGGAATTGTCAAAAACTGCCCCTTGTCATTTTTAAAATTTTTGACACTTTTTTTGTGAAATGGTAGGGGTACTTTTGTACACCATTACCATTTCACATTGGGGGGCAGGATCTGGGGGTCCCCTTGTTAAAGGGGGCTTCCAGATTCCGATAAGCCCCCCGCCCGCAGACCCCCACAAGCACTTGGGGATGAGGCCCTTCTCCCTGTTAACATGGGGACAAGGTGCTTTGAGGTAGCCCCCCAATGTTGAGGACATGTGGCCTGGTACGGTTCAGGAGCGTTCTCTCGCCCCCCCTCTTTTCCTGCAGCCTGCCAGGTTGCATGCTCGGATAAGGGTCTGGTATGGATTTTTAGGGGGACCCCACGGCATTTTTTTTTTAATTTTGGTGCGGGGTTCCCCTTAAAACCCATACCAGACCTGAAGGATCTGGTATGGATTTTGAGGGGGACCCCCACGCCATTTGTTTTTTTCATTTTGGCGCGGGGTTCCGCTTAATATCCATACCAGACCTTAAGGGTTTAGAAATGTAATTTTGCTCTCAGACTGTTCTAAGCACGGGAAACATGTACTCCTTTACAAGCATACTATAGACACCCCCCAAGTACAGAATTTAAAAGAATATTACACTTTTATTGTTTCACTTTAAGCATCATTAAAATCACTGCTCTCGAAAAAACTGCCATTTTCAAAACTTTTTTTTGCATTGATACATGTCCCCTGGGGCAGGACCCAGGTCCCCAAACACTTTTTATGACAATACCATGCATATAAGCCTTTAAAATTAGCACTTTTGATTTTTCCCATAGACTTTTAACCACCTTCAGACCGGACCATTTTGCTGGTAAATGACCAGAGGTCTTTTTACAATTTGGCACTGCGCTGCTTTAACTGGTAATTGCGCGGTCATGCAATGTTGTACCCAAACAAAATTTGCGTCCTTTTCTTCCCACAAATAGAGCTTTCTTTTGATGGTATTTGATTGCCTCTGCGATTTTTATTTTTTGCGATATAAACGTAAAAAGACCGCAAATTTTGAAAAAAAATGATATTTTCTACTTTTTGTTGTTAGAAAAATCCAATAAACTCAATTTTAGTCATACATTTAGGCCAAAATGTATTCAGCCACATGTCTTTGGTAAAAAAAAAGTCAATAATTGTATATTTATTGGTTTGCGCAAAAGTTGTCACATCTACAAACTAAGGTACGTTTTCTGGAATTTACGCAGCTTTTAGTTTACGACTGCCTATCTCATTTCTTGAGGTGCTAAAATAGCAGGGCAGTACAAAACCCCTCCAAATGACCCCATTTTGGAAAGTAGACACCCTGAGGAAATTGATAAGTGGCATGTTGAGCCCATTGAATATTTTATTTTTTTGCCTCAAGCGATTGAATAATGACAAAAAAATTTTTTTTTTTTTTTTTTTACACAAAGTTGTCACTAAATGATATATTGCTCACACATGCTATGGGCATATGTGAAATGACACCCCAAAATAAATTCTGCTGCTTCTCCTGAGTATGGGGATACCACATATGTGGGACTTTTTGGGAGCCTAGCCGCGTACGGGGCCCCGAAAACCAAGCACCGCCTTCAGGCTTTCTAAGGGCGTAAATTTTTGATTTCACGCCTCACTACCTATTACAGTTTTGAAGGCCATAAAATGCCAAGATGGCACAAAACCCCCACAAATGACCCCATTTTAGAAAGTAGACACCCCAAGCTATTTGCTGAGAGGCATTTTGAGTCCATGGAATATTTTATATTTTGCCACAAGTTGCGGGAAAATTACAAACTTAAATTTTTTTTTTTTTTTTTTTCACAAAGTTGTCACTAAATGATATATTGCTCACACATGCTATGGGCATATGTGAAATGACACCCCAAAATAAATTCTGCTGCTTCTCCTGAGTACGGGGATACCACATATGTGGGACTTTTTGGGAGCCTAGCCGCGTACGGGGCCCCGAAAGCCAAGAACCGCCTTCAGGTTTTCTAAGGGCGTAAATATTTGACTTCACTCCTCACTACCTATTACAGTTTTGAAGGCCATAAAATGCCAAGATGGCACAAAACCCCCACAAATGACCCCATTTTAGAAAGTAGACACCACAAGCTATTTGCTGAGAGGCATGTTGAGTCCATGGAATATTTTATATTTTGCCACAAGTTGCGGGAAAATTACAAACTTTTTTTTTTTTTTTTTTTTTTCACAAAGTTGTCACTAAATGATATATTGCTCACGCATGCCATGGGCATATGTGAAATGACACCCCAAAATAAATTCTGCTGCTTCTCCTGAGTACGGGGATACCACATATGTGGGACTTTTTGGGAGCCTAGCCGCGTACGGGGCCCCGAAAACCAAGCACCGCCTTCAGGCTTTCTAAGGGCGTTACAGTTTTGAAGGCCATAAAATGCCAAGATGGCACAAACCCCCCCCAAATGACCCCATTTTGGAAAGTAGACACCCCTAAATTTAGGGGTACACTAGTGAGACTAGGTAATAAATGGCGGGTGCCCTGAAACTATAAAAAAATAACTAACCAATCAGCGTCACCTGTAACAGTTATATGGTGATCACTGGTGAAAGGGTTAACTAGGGGGCAATCAGGGGGCTTTATGCGGTAGTATATGGGGGTCCCTGGCGCTATAAAAAGCTGCGGCGAACCTAAATACCTACCTGCCTAACTAGCGTCACCTGTGACACTAATACAGCGATCAGAAAAACGATCGCTTATTAGGCTGGGTTCACACTGGAGCGATGCGGGAACGCCACGAATCCGCGGCGGGTTCCCGCATCGCATGCCTCCCGGCGGCAGTTCACACTGCCCTATGCGAACTGCTGGGAGTGTCAGTGAAATGTTAATGACACCCCCAGATCAGTTCGCATATCGCAGTGCGATCTGCAAACTCGGATCGCATGGTGTGAACACCCATGCGATCCGATTCTGCTGCGGACCAAAAAAAGGGTCCCGTGCGAGTTTGCGGCGGGTGCGGCGGGTGCGACACGAATTCAGCCATACTATCTGTATGGCTGAACTCGAATCGCACAGAGATCGGATGTGATTTGCACTGCAGTGCGGTGCGAATCACATCCGTTCTCATAAACCGCTGCAATGTGAACCCAGCCTTAGTGACACTGGCGACGGGGGGTGATCACGGGGTTAAACCTTTATTGGGGGGGTTAGGGGGGTACCTTAGAACTAAAGGGGGCTAACCCTAACTGCCCTAACAGTTATTACAGTCACAAATGACACCCGCCGGGTGATCAGGGGGTTAAACCTTTATTAGGTAATAAATGGCGGGTGCCCTGAAACTATAAAAAAATAACTAACCAACCAGCGTCACCTGTAACAGTTATATGGTGATCACTGGTGAAAGGGTTAACTAGGGGGCAATCAGGGGGCTTTATGCGGTAGTATATGGGGGTCCCTGGCGCTATAAAAAGCTGCGGCGAACCTAAATACCTACCTGCCTAACTAGCGTCACCTGTGACACTAATACGGCGATCAGAAAAATGATCGCTTATTAGGCTGGGTTCACACTGGAGCGATGCGGAAACGCCACGAATCCGTGGCGGGTTCCCGCATCGCATGCCTCCCGGCGGCAGTTCACACTGCCCTATTCGAACTGCTGGGAGTGTCAGTGAAATGTTACTGACACCCCCAGATCAGTTCGCATATCGCAGTGCGATCTGCAAACTCGGATCGCATGGTGTGAACACCCATGCGATCCGATTCTGCTGCGGGCCAAAAAAAGGGTCCCGTGCGAATTTGCGGCGGGTGCGGCGGGTGTGGCGGGTGCGGCGAATGGCTGAACTCGAATCGCACAGAGATCGGATGTGATTTGCACTGCAGTGCGGTGCGAATCACATTCGTTCTCATAAACCGCTGCAATGTGAACCCTGCCTTAGTGACACTGGCGACGGGGGGTGATCACGGGGTTAAACCTTTATTGGGGGGGTTAGGGGGGCACATTAGAACTAAAGGGGGCTAACCCTAACTGCCCTAACAGTTATTACAGTCACAAATGACACCAATGCAAAAAAAAAAAAAAAAAAAAGCAATTGGTGTCACTGTGACTGGGGGGGCAGGGGTAATTGGGGGGTGATCGGGGGGTAAAGGGGGGGTGTGAGTGTGCCTGGCATGTTCTACTGTGTAGTGTAGTGCTTGTGCAACTCACCGATGCTCTCTCCTCGGTGCCGGAACGAAAACTACCGACACGGAGGAGAGAATACATCACTTCCTCTCCTGTGTTTACATTACAGGAGAGGAAGTGATGTCACCGGACAATTTCATTCGCCGGGAGCGATCGCGAGGGGGTGGCCATGAATGAATGGCCGTCCCCTCGTCCGGGATCGCTCCCGAACGAATACCGACCGCCGCAGGCACCGGGCGGGAGGCAAGGGACGTACATGTAAGCCCTTATGCCTGCCCGTGCCATTCTGCCGACGTACATCGGCGTGCGGCGGTCGGCAAGTGGTTAAAGGGTGTTCTGCGGCTTTCGAATTTGCCGCGAACACCCAAAATTGTTCACTATTCGGTGAACTGGCGAACAGTCAATGTTCGAGTCGAACATGAGTTTTACTCGAACATAAAGCTCATCCCTGATGAGGAGGTAGAGGGGTGGCTGTAGACGTGGTATACTTGGATTTTGTAAAAGAGCTTGACACAGTTCCCCATACACGGCTCATGTATAAGGTAAAGTCTAGAGGCCTGGAAATATCAGTTTGTACTGTAAATGGATAGAAAACTGTCTAAAAGACAGAATTCAGAGAGTAGTGGTTAATGATTCTTACTCTGAATGGTCTAAGGTTATCAGTGGTGTACCCCAATGTTCAGTACTGGGACCCTTACTTTTTTAATATGTTTATAAATGATATTGGGTCTGGGATTAAAAGTACCATTTCAGTCTTTGCAGATGACACCAAGCTATGCAGTGGAATAACATCCTTACAGGATGTCTCCAACTTACAAGCCAACCTCACTGCACTGTTTAATTGGGCGACTAAGTGTCAAATGAGGTTTAATGTTGATAAATGTAATGTTATGCACTTGGGTCTTGGGGGCTAAGAATATGCATGCATCATACATACTAGGGGAAGGACAACTGGAGGCATCAATGGTGGAGAAGGATCTGGGGGTTTGGGTAGATCATAAGCTTAAGGCCTCATGCACACAGGACATTATAAGAAAAGCCAGTAGTTTTAGCTGTAGAAAGATATAGAACGAGGTTTTTTTTTTTCAGCGTTTTTGCAGTAGCATTTTTTAGAGGTTTTTCGCAATTTCTTTACCTTTTACTTTTATTTTTTTTAGCAAAATCTAGATCAGACTAGACAAGCAAAACGATACTCCTTTGAAAGCTTATGGCTCGAAAACACTGATAAATCCAGAATATTCCAGTTTTTCAGCATTTTTTTCCAGCCACAAAACCCCTACCAAAAAAGATGATAATAGCCTCTGTGTAGGTTAACATGCTGCAGAAAAAAACATCTGATGCCAAAAACAGCAGCTGTAAAAATGTCCAGTGTGCATGAGGCCTAATAATAGCATGCAATACCAATCTGCGGTTTCCAAAGCAAGCAAAGTAATTTCTTGTATTAAGAGCGGTATGAACTCCAGAAAGAGAGATATCATTTTGCCCCTGTTCAAATCATTAGTAAGACCTCATCTGGAATATGCAGTTCAGGTTTGGGCACCAATTCATAAAAGGATATTGTGGAACTGGAGAAAGTGCAGAGAAGGGGCAACCAAACTGATAAGAGGCATGGAGGAACTCAGCTATGAGGAAAGATTAGAGCAACTGAATTTATTTTCTCTTGAGAAGAGGAGATTAAGGGGGGGGGGGGGGTATGATTACCATGTTTAAATATATAAGTGGCCCATATAGTGAACTTGTTGTTGTGTTATTCACTTTAAGGTCATCACAGAGGACAAGGTGGCACTCTTTACGAAAAGAGATTTAATCTCCAAATATGGAAAGGCTTCTTCACAGTAAGAGCTGTGAACAATGTGGAATAGACTCCCTCAAGAGCTGGTTCTGTCCAGCTCAGTAGATTGCTTTTAAAAAGGCCTAGGTTATTTCCTAAAAGTACATAATATAACTGGATACTAACATTTAAAAGTAAAGTTGATCCAGGGAATATTTTATTGCCTCTCAGGAAATCAGGAAGGAATTTTTCCCCTGCTGGAGTAAATTGTATCATGCTTTGCTGGGGCTTTTTGCCTTCCTCTGGATCAACTGTTGGAGTGGCCGGTACTGTGGTTTGTCAGGGTCAGAGAAGACATCTTTTCATGTGCCTTTGGGAGTATCTGCAGCCTGTACAGTTGGATTATTTGTGTTGTTTGAGTCAAGTGGTTGAGTTTGAATAGGATATAAGACAAAAAGATGAGATCCATGTTAGCCCTATCACTAGGCACTTTACTGATTGTATGCCATGTAATATTAATACCCTTTGGTTCCAAGCAATGGATAGGATACATCCTGGCAACTGGGAAGGGGACTTCAACTTCAGCCCATATTGTGTCAGACAAGTGAAAACATGATCAAGATGATGGATATGATCCTCAAGCATTTAAATAGATGAGAACTGTCTTGAAGCTGAGTTCTCCAAAACAATGTTTCATCAGTTTCTGAAAAGTATTGGGGGCATTTGTTAGGTTGAAAGGCATCCGACTAAACATGTACAATCTTAGGGGAGTGAGAAAATAAGTATTTTCTTGATCCTTCTCTCTAACTGGTACTTGCCAGTAGCCACTGGCAAGATCCATATGTAGCCAGCATTGTTGCCTGCAATTCAGGGACAGTATGCAGTGTGGTTTATGTGGAGCTGTCGCCCTCTAGTGTTGGCTTAGGCCGCGTACACACGGGCGGACTGTTCACCCAACTAAGTTCGTCAGACAATCCGACAAACAGTCCGTTCAAAATTTGCATGAACGGACTTGACCACACACGATGAGCAGACAGTCCGCTGAAAGCGTGCGCGATGACGTGAACGGCACGTACGACGGGACGAGAAATTCGACGTCCAATACACTGCAATGCAACCTTCGCCGTGTAAATCCTTTCTGAGCATGCGCCAAACTTAGTCTGTCGAACTAGCCTACACACGAGCGGACTGTCCGCTGAAACCAAGTTTGGACGGACTGTCTTACGGAAATTCCGTAAGACTTTGTTCGTCAGACTGTCCGCTGAAACAGTCCGCTGAAGCCCACACACGAGCGGATTGTCCGCTGAAACACTGTTCAGCGGACTAAGTTGGGCGAACAGTCCGCCCGTGTGTACGCGGCCTTAGACTTCGCATTTTCATTTGCTAACGACAGAGCTTAGATCAGAGCAAAGCATTGTGGGATGTGTAATTCAGAATGCTGGGGTTTCAATTCCAGCAGAACTGGCCTGAACTGCAACCACCAGATTTCTGTTAGAGAACAACAGACTGCTGCGAGAGGATATACAATAAAAGGGCTGGTTGAGGCCTTGATCACCCTCTTGCGACCTGGACCTGGATCTGCCAGCAGGAACTCTGTGGCAGTGTGTTTTGTAGCCGAGTTGCAGCCTGCATAGGAGAGAGTTATCAAGTAGTATCCAGAGGGACATCTGCGGACAGCATCAGTTCCTATCTGCAGCTTTCTGGAGGCTGTTCCTGCTCCTTCCACACTACCTTTATTCAAAGCCGGGTAGACCGAGGCGCAGTGTGACGGAGGTTGGATGCCATTCCTCGAGCCAGGACCCAGAGGGAGATCCTGGAAGAGCAATCACCATCTGCATCACATCCAGCAACTTCAGTTACACTGTCAGAGAGCGGGCACCTGCCGATTTGATCCCATAGAGACTGCATACAGACACCATTGTCTTTGTTCTCATTTCTGACATTTGTAGTGCTACTGGATGCAAGTTTATTTGATCCCATAGACACTGTATGCAGACACCTGTGCTACTGGATACAATACCATTGAACCAACATATTTGGTGACTACTTGTGCTTAGACTATACAGGAAAAATCTTCATCCTCTATTGGTTAACCACATACCTGCTAAATTTGCTCTGCTCCACCGTCCAGGATTATTTCTACCATTCTTTAAGTGCTACAGAGGAAAAACAAGCTCTGGACTGCCGCACTCTTCACAAGACAACTTTCTTTTATTGGAAAAGTACATCACAGCTCAACAAACACAGCGAACAAGGAAAAATTGCTGACGTTTCGCACTAGCTGTAGTGCTTATTCATAAATAGCTATAGCTATGAATAAGCACTACAGCTAGTGCGAAACGTCAGCAATTTTTCCTTGTTCGCTGTGTTTGTTGAGCTGTGATGTGATTTTCCAAATAAAAGAAAGTGGTCTTCTGAAGAGTGTGGCAGTCCTGAGCTTGTTTTTCGTCTGTTGCTAGTGGTAATAACCAGCACCTGTGGCCAGGGCAGGACTTAGGGTGGTGGGGGCCCCTGGGCTTGAGTCACTTTTGGGCCCTACCTTCTATACATTACTGTATTTATCAGCGTATAACACACACCCCAAGTTTAGGATGGAATTAAAGAAAAAAACTTTTAGGAGGGAAATTTAAGAAAAAACTTTACTTTAAGTGTCCATCAATGCAGCCTTATCAGTGTCCATCTGCAGCCTTGTCAGTGTCATTTGCAGCCTTGTCAGTATAGCCTTGTCATTTGCAGACTTGTCATTTGCAGCCTTGCCCCAGTGTCATTTGCAGCCTTGTCATTGCAGTCTTGAAGTTTAAAAATGGCACCGCCGAGATAGAGTTCTGTGTATCTCGCAGCTCTTGGGTCCTCTCGCAGTCCCGAGCGGAGCCAAGAGAAGCCGAGTGTACCCAGCTCGGCTCACAGTCACGCCCAGTTCCTGTGTTATGTCCATCCAGCAGGGCTGGACTTACCATTGGGCAGGACTGGGCGTGACTGTGAGCAGAGCCGAGCCAAGTACACTCGGCTATGTATCTCGGCGGGGCCCCCTATTGGGCGGGGCCCATGGGCTTGAGCCCAGTCAAGCCCAATGGTAAGTCCAGCCCTGCCTGTGGCTTCCCAGCCAAAGAGACAGTTTACAGCCTGCATGTGTGCTCCTGGAGTGGGGAGATCCCTTCTCATTCTTTAAGTGCTAGCTGAAGATTTGCCGGATTCCAAGTAGTTACTATTAACCCCTTTTATTCTTTCCCCATCCTCACAAATGACTAGTGTTGTTACCACAAGGGGTCTGCTCTCATTTATCTGGAACGCTACTTAAACAAGTCAGGCAATTTAAACACAACAGTTTGCTGAATGTTTTGTCAGTTGTTTTGATGTGAATGGCCTGTGGGCTGAGGAGACACAGAAAGGAGTGGTGTGTCATAGTACACAAAGTGCCAGTCCTCTACCTTTCTGCTGCCTGTTCACATAGGCTTCAGTGACTGAAATAAGGTTTAATTGCATTTAATCACACTGTGTTCTTTGCATTCTACTTTACTAACAGAAATCTCTAAATGGCATAACTGCATTTAATGCTAATGCTTTGTTGCCTTCAGATAAGATATCCCTATGACAGGCAGTTTTATCAGTGGCGGAATTATAAGGGTCGCCGAGATCGCCATGGTGACCGGGCCTCTTGCTGCAAGGGTGGGGAGGCTGAGAGGAGCTCCCCGATCTTCAGCCGAACTGTAATCGGCACTGTGCGGGGAGCTCCTCACATTAGCCTTTAGTGAAAGCACAGTGTGTGCTCTTTGTCTCCCCCTACAGTGCAGTAACTGGCAGGAAGAGCCAAGGTAAAGCACTGCTGTTTTCTTTATAAGACTATCTACTGTATGTGTGTTTATGTGTGTGTGCATGCATGTGTGTGTGTGTGTGTGTGGGGGGGGGGGGTGCATGCATGTGTGTGGGTGTGCATGCATGTGTGTGGGTGGGCATGCATGTGTGTGGGTGTGCATGCATGTGTGTGCTGGTGTGGGTGTACATGCATGTGTGTGTGGGTGTGCATGCATGTTTTCTTTAAAAGACTATTTACTGTATGTGTGTTTATGTGTGTGTGCATGCATGTGTGTGTGTGTGTGTGTGTGTGGGGGGGGGGGGTGCATGCATGTGTGTGGGTGTGCATGCATGTGTGTGCTGATGTGGGTGTACATGCATGTGTGTGTGGGTGTGCATGCATGTGTGTGTGTGTGTGTGCATGTGTGTGCATGTGTGTGTGTGTGGGTGTGCATGCATGTGTGTGTGGGTGTGCATGCATGTGTGTGTGTGCATGCATGTGTATGTGTGTGTTCATATGTGTATGTATCAGTGGCGGTGCATCCAAAAGGGCACTAGCATGCATAGCATAACATGAATCTATCCATGGCCACCGCTGCCACCCCCATATTTAGGTGTCCGATAAAAAAACAACACAAGATACTAGCGCTTTAAAAGATACTGGTGTGTCCTTTTCAGTTCAGTCTGTATTGTTCATTAAAATAAATTCAAAACAGTTTTTATCAAAGAAAGATGTTTTTTTAAAAAGTTATCTGAGAAAACAGTACTTGGAATTTGCTGAAAATCCAGAAAGGTTGCTTGCTGTCCTTAGAGGATAAGGGATGTATGTGCACAATCACCTGCGGCAGCTGCTTCTTTAGAGTGAAGTCCTCTCATGAATAGGATACCAATAAAGGAATATATAGAAGAGCGCCAAATCAGTAAAAAGTGCATTTATTTTTATACAATAAATAAAAGTCTCACTTACATCCATAATTATTATTGTCCTCCGTTTGATAGTCAAATCACTGTTCCCTTTCACTGGTGCTGTTACTGGATGAATCCTCCTCCACAGCGCGCTAGGGGAAGCTCTGCTGTGTTCTGTGATTCACAGAGACTCAGACTGGCTCGTAGACAGCGTGTGACATCAGCCGGGGGGGTACCCAAAAGCACAACGCGTTTCTGAGCTTGCGCAAGCCTCGTTCGGGCATGCACGCTCCTTTCTCAAGTGCAGGTATAGGCAATGCTGCAGTGGACTGCTCTTAAATAGGAGAGTGAATAGATAATGACAGACAAGATAGTAATTAACCCTATAATCGATGCAAGCTGGTTGAGAGGGTTATACTAATGATAATACTATGGCAAGTGAGTAAAATATATGGTAACGAAGGTGAACTTGAAAAAGGTGAAACGTTTTAGAGAAGAGTTATATATATAGGGAACAAAAAATGTATGTATGTATTGTTTTTTTCATTTCTGTTCATTTTCCACAACTCTTTTATACATACATTCTTTGTTCCCTATATATATAACTCTTCTTATTTACTGATTTGGCGCTCTTCTATATATTCCCATATTTAGGTGTCCGGTCTAGGGATCAGCTTCGAGTTCGAGTCGAACATCGCCTGTTCAGCGAACAGTGAACAATTTGGGGTGTTCGCGGCAAATTCGAAAAGCCGGGAACACCCTGTACAAGTCTATGGGAGAAATCTAAAGTGCCAATTTTAAAGGCTAATATGCAAGTTATTGTCCTAAAAAGTGTTTGGGGACCCGGGTCCTGCCCCAGGGGACATGGATCAATGCAAAAAAAGTTTTAAAAACTGCCATTTTTTTCAGGAGCAGTGATTTTAATAATGATTAAAGTGAAACAACAAAAGTGTAATATTCCTTTAAATTTTGTACCTGGGGGGTGTCTATAGTATGCCTGTGAAGGGGTGCATGTTTCCCGTGCTTAGAACTGTCCCTGCAGAAAGTGTCATTTCTGCAGGAAAAAAAGTCTTTTAAAATCACTTGCGGCTATAATGAATTGTCGGCTCCCGTAATACAGAGAACACTCATTGAAAGTCATTGATTAAAAAAAAAAAAAAAAAAAACGTGGGATCGCGTCAAATAAAAAGGTCTGGTATGGATATTAAGGGGAATCCCGCGTCAAATTTTTAAAAAAATTGACGTGAGGTCCCCCTAAAAATCCATACCAGACCCTTTATCCGAGCACGCAACCTGGCAGGCCACAGGAAAAGGGGGGGACGAGAGAGCGACCCCCCCTGAACCGTACCAGGCCACATGCCCTCAACATTGGGAGGATGCTTTGGGGGTCTGTGACCTGATCCAGTGATGGGTGATTTCTTAGTCCAGTGCAGCAAATCCATCCATCCATCTTCTGTCTCCACGGAGGAGACACTGCGGGGATCCCGGCGCCTGATGTTTCTTATATGAGGAGGGCGGGGTCAGGTGATGGGTGGAGTGGGGGATGACGCTAGTGGGGGAAACCGGGCTTTCCCAATGACGTATGGGTGACCCCGCCCCCCTCTGATGTAACGCAGGTTTCCGTTACATCCGAGGGGGGAGGGGTCACCCATACGACCCATATTTAGGGAGAACCCCTCGTCAATTTTTTTTTATCTGATGCAGGGTTCCCCTTAATATCCATACCAGACCTGAAGGGTCTGGTAATTGAATTTGGGGGAACCCCACACCTTTTTTTTTATTTGACTTTCAATGAGTGACAATTCATTATAGCCGCGAGTGATTTTAAAGGACTTTTTTTTCTGCAGAAATGACACTTTGTGCAGGGACAGTTCTAAGCACGGGAAACATGCGCCCCTTCACAGGCATACTATACACACCCCCAGGTATGAAATTTAAAGGATTTATTACACTTTTATTGTTTCACTTTAATCATTATTAAAATCACTGCTCCTGAAAAAACGGCCATTTTTAAAACTTTTTTTTGCATTGATCCATGTCCCCTGGGGCAGGACCCAGGTCCCCAAGCACTTTTTAGGACAGTAACTTGTATATTCGCCTTTAAAATTAACACTTAAGATTTTGAACGTTTGAGTCCCATAGACTTTAATAGGGTTCTAAAGTTCACACAAAGTTAGGTCTATTCGCAGGTTCTGGTGCGAACCGAACAGGGGGGTGTTCAGCTCATCCTTAGTCCAGTCCCTTTGGGGGCGCTGGGCACCTGAATTCGAGCGGCGGAGGTGGGGGGGGGGGGGTTTTGAAGCATGCGTGTGTGTGTATGTATGTATGTATGTATATATATATATATATATATATATATATATATATATATATATATAGTATATGTGTGCGTATTGTGTTTGTGTGTGTTTATATATATATGTGTGTGTGTGTTTACATGTATGTATGCCCATTTTATGTAAAATGCTGTTCCTCGGAAATGTGGGGGTGCCCTCCATGGTTTCTTGCATTGGGTCCCTGAGGGTTTTAGTTATGCCACTGAGTTTTATGTTCTGTATTTCTATGTGCTACTCTTGCCACAGTAAACAAATTTAAACTGCCTCATCCATACTGTGTAAGTTACTTATTACTGGTGTCAGCGGGGAAAAATTACAGAACCCAGGTTGTCAGAGGACTTGCAGAGTCGGGGTAACCAATGGTGTACAGATTCTACAAGCAACCCTCACGAGTGGCTAGCGCTGCACAAGGTTGAAAAGTAACAGGTTTGCTCTAATGCCATAGAAGACTCTTCCACCAATGGCAAAGGATAAAAGTCTCAATGAGGGCAAGCATTTAGCTTCAGATCATCCAAACATAAGTATAAGCTCCCATCTGTCCTCCTGAATAAGACTATGGGGTCGACTTTCCTGTACAGGCACACTCTGTAGCATATCACAAATTCTTTGACCTCCTGGCCCAGGGCAGGAGGTATATTGCAGTATCTTTCTCTAATAGGAACAGTATCCCCAGTATATATGGGATGATCCAGAGCATTAGTACACCCTTAATCTGTGGGCCTACTTACAAACATCAGCAAATGCTTCTCTAAGAGTTGGTGTAAGAACCATTGTTGCTAAAATGACAACTCTTGTATAGGCAGAGCCAGTTGGTCTAACAGCTGTTGAGAACAAGAGCCCACTCGAAAAGTGGTCATGGCAGCCTTCAGGTAGGCACACACAGCCCCTAACCCGGGACAGTACATTTAGATGCACTTTTTTGGAACTGTGTACACAACATCAATAACAAGTTAAGTAGGCAAATGTATAGGCCTGGTTTCCATGTTGACTATCAGAACAAGCGCCTTACTCCTGTGCACCTTAAACAGAGTCCTAGCCACCCTTCATCTGCAGATCCCATCAGGACTTGACCATTATGGTAACTCGTTGCAACTTATTTTGGGACCCCACCGGTAATAAGCAAACCATTCAATGCCTTGACGATACATGTAGTCTATGTCCAGGTGGTGACCATGCTATGCCCAGCTTTTCAGGTTGATGTTCATCCTGCCCATTTTGAACCTAGTAAGCATTCCCCAGATTTTGCCACTGGATTTGCTCTTTCTGAGCCAAAGAGAGTGCACATCTGGTCGCATTTTTAAGTAGTTGAGTCAGATCTTGCTCCTGGGAGGCATTCATGCCCAGGACCATGGGTAAATCTTACGGAATTCCTAGGTTAACAACTTAAGGGAACTCTTTTTTTTCGCCAGCTGCAACACCAGCATCTTCAGTCCAGATCAAGGACTTATGGCCAATCTGACTTGGCCCTTGCTCCTTTAGACTGCCAAAATTTCCTGTCTGATAGATGCAATAGAATTGATCAGTGTATTTACTGCAATCTCTAAAGCTCCGTACACACTATCAGATTGTCTGCTGAGTTTTTCCTTCAGATTTACCAAAACCATATAATATTAGGTCAAACCTTAGGAGTTTCAATGTGTATGCAATCAGGCAGGCCCTTCTACTACATGGTTTTGGTAAGTCTGAAGGAAAAACTCAGCAGACAATCTGATCGTGTGTACGGGGCTTTACACAGAATGAGGAGATGGGGCAGCAGTTTCCTTTCTCACTAATAGCTGTCCACCTATATAGGTGACTTCTACAATGACTTAATTTCTCCCTGTTCCCTCTCTACTTCTTCCAGTGAGATTATATTAAATGTCATGGCTTCATCTTCTCGCACACAGTCCTGTAAGGCCCTTTTGTGGTTATTCATTAAATAAATTGATCCCATAGTGCTTTGTCGGGAGAATCTACAGCAGTGCAGCCCAGGTGTTCTTTTTCCTCCAACTGCTTACACAGTTCCTGAATGGCCACTACAGACCGATTAATGGTCTCACCCTCCTGCTGTTTCCAAAGGAAGAACTTCCAGTACAGCTCAGCCGCAGGAGTAACTTCTCAAAAAAAATGCTCTCCAGCCACGTCTCTATCTGCACAAGGGTGGACTATTCTATGTCTGGCAACACTATTACAGCCTTTCAGTCAACCTTCTCCAAGGAGTTAATGGTTAAATCAGGGAGTAGTTTATTTATAAATGTATTTTTATTGAGAAAAAGATTTCTTTCACAGAACAAAGTATATATGCTTCCGATACATACAATCAAAATTAATATTGCAACTGTAACAGCAAGTACCGCCGCAGGCGGGATATCAAATGTCGGTAACTTAAAATATCACATTAAAGGGGAAGGAACAGGATACACCACGGATTCGCATATAAAGATGCATAGTTAAACCAAGTACCGTATTTTATAGAGGTAACACAGGGGTAGGATCTCGGGAGTGAGCCATGGGAACAATTTCCTGGAAGCTCATGTCTATACATCGGGGTGTTGCCTCAGGATTCGATGTAGAGTTGTCCCATCTGTCCCATATTTTAGAAAATTTAGGTAGAGAGTCTTGTACCAAAGCAGTCATATGTTCCATTCTACGTATGTTTGCAATAGCGGAAATCAACTGAGAGTGGGTTGGGGGGGAGGAGGACAACCAAAGAGCAGGTATCTCTCACTCTCTTGGCAGCTAGGAGGACATATGCTGTCAGCTTCTCAGGGAGTAGTTTAGTGGTACTTAAAACAGGCAAGCTGCTCTCTCTGACCTTTCCAAACAAATCAACCAGTGGGATATTGGTGCCATTGTATTTCGGAATCAATAACAAAGTAGTGTCTGGGGTACCATGGTGGTATTATGGACCTCGTCCTGTGAAGAGGACAGCCTTTCCATATCCTGCCAACTACATCAGTTATAGGCAGGGCCCAAGTCTAGTGTACCCAGTCTGGGAGAGATCAAACACAAAGTCCTTGATGTTGTAATCTATCTTGTATATTGTATTTGGGTTAGCAGTAATGAATAAATACAGTCTCTATAGGCAGTGGCACTGGGGTTCAGGCAATATAGCAGTTGGCATTTGTACAGTATTGCAACATAGCAGTTGGTAATTGTACAGTGTCACTAGGCTTGAGCCTTTATTACTGGAGGATGGCTTCTGCTAGAGGGGTGATGGTTTGTGGTATTTTGGGATGGTACTCTGTTGCTGCTGGCGAAAGCCCCACTTCACTAGACACTGGAACATTTCTTCTGCGCTGGCATTTTCCCTGAGCTGACCCTATGCACCATTTACGCTCCTAACAAGCAGGAGGATCTATGTCCCTTATCTACCATTCACTCCAGGCATGCCAGAATGACACAGGCACCTTAGTTTATATGATCCTACACCAAGATGGCTGCCAGAGGTATTAAGTCCAATTAGACAGCTGCTACCTCTGAGATACCTACAAATTCCTCAAGGGAGCAATTCCCTCTAAAGACTCCACTCCATCTCTAGAGTACCACAGTTACTGGATGGAGGAAACCTGTATCTACCTATATATGCACACTAAAGGATTTACATGTATTAAACAAGCAGTAAAATCACTTTAAAACAAGCGCTAGTTTACCTCTGCAGCTATAAACATTGTGGAGAAATCAATCTTCAACGTTTCCAACAAAGGCAGTGATTTCACATCTATTTTATATGGAAGGAGAGTTGTGGCAGCCTGCCAGCCCTCTAATGTAAACACTAGTGATGAGTTGAATATCCACTTGCCGACCGCTTAACTGGAAATGTACGTCGTGATTTTGATGTTCAACGGTATTGAACATCAAAATCACGACGTACATTTCCAGTTAAGCGGCAGCAGCTAGTTGCCATAACCCGATATTGTTTTTTTTCTCTTAGCCGGCTTTCAGATAAAAGCAGTCCCAGTGGTGTATTCGCCACTGGATCACTTCACTGCCTCCAAGGGCATTTAGGCAAGTGGGGACCATCTTGCCCTCACTCAACTTCATGCCCGTCTAGAAATAATCATTGTTTATGGGTTTCCGATGGCTCTGGTAAACGCATAAATGTCTGGAAAGCGATGGGAGGGGAGGTCAACTCTCCTACGACCCCTAAAAGTGATCTTAGGAAGATCTGCGGGGACATTGCTACTGGTGTTGTCAATATACGGTACGAGTATATTAACAAGGCATTCATATCAATGTCCTCTTATTAAAGCAGATATGTATCCAAAAGGGATAGCGTAGCCACACAGAGATATAATAATATATTTTTCTCGCTATGCAGACTTCGCTTCTCTAATGTGCATAGACATTTGAAAGCAAGAGGACGAGCGCATTGTGCTTGATACTTACAAATCGACAAAGGCTCACACACACACAGAGAACATGTCTCCAAGCCCATGAGAAGGTTTTCATATTGACGGTTTTACCGCTGGTCCCGAATTCAACCCGAGTGCACTCTGCTAGAGCGCTCCTTGGTTAAATCAGACACAGAAGACAGATGACAATCTATAAAACACACATCCTAGAATAAATTGTCCACATGAGTCCATATAATGCAAATTTACACAACACTGCCACCATTGCAGAAGAGTCTACCAGCCTGTACCATATTTTTCAAATTTTTTTTGGGCACCTCCTAGCTTCATATGTCATCTCATAGAGTGGGATATCTAAATTAACCAATTTCTTCCAAGCTGCTAGGTCAAGAGTGTCAGTACGTATCCAGTTCAATGCTATTAATTTTACCTGTACCATTTAGTGGCTAGAGGGCCCTCTATATTTTAGGTCGTTTTTGCAGATTTATTTACATAGCAATAATAGGCCAGAAATTAGCAGTGGAAGTAGTAAACAGAAGAAACAGATATAAAATCTATCAAAAGTTGTGCATGTAAAGAAATAAAGCTAAAGCCATCAACTTCATACAAATTGCCTGTTGCAGCAACACAACCTTGTTGTGTCTTGGGTGGCACAGACTTACCCAAGGCACAAAGTCTAAGCATCAGGCAGTTTTCAGCGGAGCTCTTGATGGTGGAGATTAATTTTGCTGTGTGCTGGTACCAGGTTGCAGCCCTCAGGATCTCCCCACCAAGGAGTAAGTAGGGACAGTGAGGTCTGCAATTGGCAAGATAGCAGAATAGTGTTCCAAGCAATTCAAGCCTGCAATGGGCAAAACAGCAGAAGAAGGGACAAGGACAAATGGGGCAGGAGATAGGCAAGAGAGTGGTCAGGTTATTCCAGGTCACCACTGAAAAGTACAATCAGTAGTATAATATAGTTCTTTTGCACAAAAAAGTATATCTGGCAAGAAGTTACAGAATTATTCACTTCCAGGGCTGATACTTACGTTGTAAATAGGAGCACATGCCCAGTGTCAATTCTGGGAGCATTGGAAGTCCTGAAAGGGATTCTGCAAGCACCATTGGAAGTGCTGGCAGAGATTGTGGTATGTGCCATTGCTGTACCAAGTACGTGATCCAGCACCCCACTGCTACTGTGGCGTGATTAGACACAGCACAAGCCGATCGGCCAATGGATGTCCACCGGCACCCACTAATCCGTGAGGATAAACAAGGCAGAGCTCTGTTCTGTCAGCAAGGATGTGGTGGATTTTGGGAATACAATCCATCACATCCCTTAGTAAAAACAGCACATAGTAAACATAAAAACACTGGCTACGAGAAGTTCTATTTATGGGGGAAAAAAAATTACATAAATTCCATTTCTGTAAAGCGATGCAAGACCGCGAATTGTCAGTTAAAGTAACGCAGTACCGTATAGCAAAAAATGGCCAAGGGGGTAAATCTTCTGGAGGTCAAGTGGTTAAACTCAAACATCAACTCATTGAAACAGATCATGAACTGCTAAGTTCACCTTAAGCACAGAGAAACCTGCACTGTAACATGTGGCATGGGTAAAAACTGAACCAGGATAAATATAAAGAGCAGAAAGTTCAGGGGCAGGGACTCTACACAAGAAAGCACTGTTTGGGGTGGGACCTTCCTGCTGGAGGTCATTATTTTCAGAGGTTCCTTGGGAGCAGGCATCTGGGCAGACTGCAAGCTACTCCGAAGAAGTTCAAAGTGAGTCTGTCCTCAGGATCAGGCTCAGTTTCCACTCATTAACATACAATGCAGAAGCCCAGCTTCTAGATCTTAAACCCTTTCTTAGGACCAACAGTGTTCACATTTAGTTCAACTAATGATAGAATCTGCCAGCTCAGTACTGACAGGCTTAAATATTGATTAACACAGCTCCTTAGCCAATTCCCTGGGTCCTCTGGAGCTCTCATTTGCTGATGTCAATATAGGAGACCATGGTAAAGTGGAGGTCAGGAAGTGTACTATATGAGCAGGTACCCTTTAATGAAATGCTTAAATAATAGCCATTAGCAGGAAGATCCCACCCCTGAAAAGTGGTTTCTTCTGTACAGAAGGTCACACCCCGGAGAAGTGGTTTCTTCTGTACAGAACGTCACACCCCAAAGAAGGGGTTTCTTCTGTACAGTACCCTCCCCTGAGCTTTAAAAATATTTATTTGCTTATTTGCACATATACACATGCCCAATCTGACTCTCTTCTTCTCTCTTTTACAGAATGAACAGTTCCACCGATGACAGGCCAACACTATCATCCTGAGCCCTTTGTGTCCAGGTGGAATTCACACTCCAGATGAGATGACCACATAGCTATTAAAAATAATAAAGTGTCATCCAGTATCATATTATGATAGATTTACGTTTTTGTCTTTATGATTATCTCACTGAAAGGGTCACATTTCTGAACTACTGCAGCACCATAAGCAGCTATGCAGAATCTGAGGGTTTTAAAATGTTTAAGGTAAAGGTATATATAATTGTCCTGATTGGCTTAATTAATGTTGACTTCATATTTGTTCGGGAGTCCAGTAGTGAGATATGCAGTTCTTTACTCTCTTCTAACCAGCCTTAAGGCTAAGCCAGGAACTCGCCACATGGATGGTGAGAACACCCTAGAATGGGCACAGCAAGTGTGCAGACCTGGGACTCAGTGCAGAAATAAGGGGAACACATCATAATGGGAGTAGAAGGTGTACAGACTCAAAAGCTCAATGCAGGTATAGCGGGAGCACCTCATATTGGGCAAAGCTGGTATACAGAAATGGTAGGAACCTTTCTTAACTGGCACGAGGTGTGCAGACTCAGGAACTCAGTGTGGGGATGATAGGAACCCCTTTTAATAGGTGCAGCATACATACTTACCTAGAAACTCAGCACAGGGCTGGTGGGAACCACTCGTATGTATAGCAGATGTACAGACCTGGGGACTGAGGAATGGCAAAAAACCTTGTTATGGGAACAACAGGTGTGCATACTTAAGAAACTCAGCTCGGGTATGGTGGGAACTCTGAATGGTCTAAGGTTATCAGTGGTGTACCCCAAGGTTCAGTGTTGGGACCCTTAATTTTTAATATTTTTATAAATGATATAGGGTCTGGGATAAAAAGTACCATTTCAGTCTTTGCAGATGACACTAAACTATGCAGTGGATTAACATCCTTACATGTCTCCAATTTACAAGCCAACCTCAATCCACTGTCTAATTGGGCAACTAAGTGGCAAATTAGGTTTAATGTTGATAAATATAAAGCTATGCGCTTGGGGGCTAAGAATATGCATGCATCATACATACTAAGGGGAGTACAACTGGGGGAATAAATGGTGGAGAAGGATCTGGGGGTTTTGGTAGATCATAAGCTCAATAATAGCATGCAATACCAAGCTGCGGTTTCCAAAGCGAGCAAAGTCCTTTCATGTATTAAGAGGGTTATGAACTCCAGAGTGAGATATAATTTTGCCCCTGCGCAAATCATTAGTAAGACTTCATCTGGAATATGCAGCTCAGTTCTCAAAAAGCATATCAGTGAACTGGAGAAAACGCAGAGAAAGGCAACAAAACTGATAAGAGAAGCCCAGCTATGAGGAAAGATTAGAGGAACTGAATCTATTTCCTCTTGAGAAGAGGAGATTAATGGGGGGATATGATCAACGTGTATAAATACATAAGTGGTCCCTATCATGAACTTAGTGTTGAGTTATTCAATTTAAGGTTATCACAGAGGATAACCTACCCTACTCTTTACATCTAGAGTAGGGATGAGTCAAACATCCCCCGGTTTGGTTCACAGCAGAACATGCAAACAGGCAAAAAATTTGTGCGAACACTGTTATAGTCTATGGAACATAAACATGAAATATCAAAAGTGCTAATTTTAAAGGATTACATGCAAGTTATTTCCATAAAAAGTGTTTGGGGACCCGGGTCCTGCCCCAGTGGACATGTATCAATGCATTTAAAACTGTTCGCGGCTGTAATGTATTGTCGAATCTATAGATAAAATACCCCAAAAAATGGCATGGATATCCCCCCAAAATTCATACCAGGCCCTTCAAATGGCGTGGGGGTCCCCCAGGCACTATATACCCTGAACGGCAGTATATATATATATATATATATATATATATATATATATATATATATATATACACAATACGGCCTGCCCTGTATACTTTTCAGAAAATTGGACCTTAGGTGTTGGTGGTACCAGAACACTGTTAGCCCTCACAGTTACAGGCCCTGCGTTTAAATATTATATCAAGCATTGTGATTACATGCCCCTGTTAAACAGGGGCAGAAAATTGGGCCTTGGGTGGTGGTGCCCTAAACCAAAAATATTGTTGGAAACTAGCATCAGGTGCTTGATAGCTGCTGATCCAAGACCGATTCATTTTTATGAATGTGAGCCTATCAACAGAGTCTGTGGACAGGCGCACTCTTTGATCCATTACAAACCCTCTAACAGCACTGAGGGTTCTGAAAACATGCTGGATGTAGGACAGGCCCATAGCTAAATTGCATATTGAGCAAGTTCTGGCCAGTGGTCCATCCTCAAGACCCAGTAACCCAGTGGATACTCTTTTGAAAAGGTGTCCAAGTCTGCTCTTGCCCCTAGATATTCCTGCACCATGTAATGCAGATGCTGGTGATAGTTGCTTGAACCAATCAGATCTTGTCGCTGAGGACTGAAAAATTGTTAAAAAAAATTGGTCAGCCAGCCACCTTCTCCGCTGCTCTTCCTATGACTGAAAGAAGCCTCAGCAACACGTTGTCCAGCACCAGGAAATTGTAACCTCCCAGGCTCTGGAAATGCATTGCACAAACCTTTCTTCAAGGCCTCCTGAAGATGTTTCATCCTCTTCTCCCTCTGCGAAGGCAGGATAAGAAGTTCTGCAACCTTACCCTTGTAACATGGATCAAGAAGGGTTGCCAGCCAGTAATGATTCCTCTCCTTGATACTAGGGATGAGCCGAACACCTCCTGGTTTGGTTCGCACCAGAACATACCGAACAGGCCAAAAATTCAGAAAAACACACGAACACTGTTAAGTTCTATGGGACGCAAACATGAAAAAAGTGCTCATTTTAAAGGCTTATATGCAAGTTATTGTCATAAAAAGTGTTTGGGGACCCGGGCCCTGCCCCTGGGGACATGCAATGCAATTTTTTATTTTTTTTAAATGGCAGTTTTTTCGGGAGCAGTGATTTTAATAATGCTTAAAGTGAAACAATAAAAATAAAATGTCTGTAAAGAGGTGCAGTTTTCACCATGTTTAGAACAGTACCGCAGCAAAATGACATTTCTAAAGGAAAAATTGTCATTTAAAACTGATTGCGGCTGTAATGACTTGTCGGGTCTCGGCAATATAAATAAAACTCAATGAAAAAAAGAGCAAGGCCCCCCCCCCCCCCCAGTTCATTCCCAGGCCCTTTGGGTCTGGTATGAATATTAAGGGGAACCCCGAACTAAAATGTAAAAAAAAATGCGTGGGGGCCCCCCTAAAATCCATACCAGGTCCTTCAGGTCTAATATGGAAATTAATATTTTTTTATTCTTTAATAATATGACTTGTCCCAAGCTGTCTCTTGTCTTTTTTACCACTTTTGACAATTTTTTTTTTAAATGGTAGGGGTACAATGTACCCCATTACCAATTTACATAGGGGGAGGTCAGGATATGGGGGTCCACTTGTTAAAGGGTGATTCCAGATTCCGATAAGCCCCCTGCCCACAGACCCCCACAACCAATGGGCAAGGGTTGTGGGAATGAGGCCCTTGTCCTCATCAACATGGGGACAAGGTCAGACCACAGAGCACCCTCCCCATGTTGAGGGCATGTGGCCTGGTACGGTTCAGGAGGGGGGGGCGCTCTCTCATCCCCCCTCTTTTCCTGTGGCATGCCAGGTTGTATGCTCGGATAAGGGTCTGGATTTGGTATGGACATCTGTTCCCTACGGTATACCATGTCACTCACTTGCGAAAACCAAAGGGGTCTCAATTCTAATTTCAAAAACCTTGACTGGCAACTCGTAGACTCACTTATAGACACGGAAGGCGGATAAATCTTCCTAAAGGCCGACTTCAGGGGCGACCTGTGACCCTAGCCAACATATACAACCCCAGTACTGCACAAGTAAGCTTTTTTAGATCCCTCTCACAACTAGACATGTGCAGAGTAAAATATTTCGTTTCGGAATTTCGTTTTCGTCTGAAAACTTAATTTATTTAGTTACTCCCGAAATTTGTTTTTATTTATTTCGTTTTTCGTTCAAAAATTGCATTCGTCCGAAAATCCACATGAATCACGGTCGAATCTGTCTTTGAAGGCTTATGGTGTCTGTCGAATGTATAAAGAAGATTCGACGGAGCTAGTATATAGCATACTTTAGAACCCTATTAAAGTCTATGGGACTCCAACGTTCAAAATCTAAAGTGCTCATTTTAAAGGCTAATTTGCAAGTTACTGTCCTAAAAAGTGTTTGGGGACCTGGGTCCTGCCCCAGGGGACATGGATCAATGCAAAAAAAAGTTTTAAAAACGGCCGTTTTTTCGGGAGCAGTGATTTTAATAATGATTAAAGTGAAACAATAAAAGTGTAATATTCCTTTAAATTTCGTAGGGGGGGGGGGGGGGGGGGGGTTGTCTATAGTATGCCTGTGAAGGGGCGCATGTTTCCCGTGCTTAGAACTGTCCCTGCACAAAGTGTCATTTATGCAGAAAAAAAAGTCCTTTAAAATCACTCGCAGCTATTATGAATTGTCGGCTCCCCGTAATACAGAGAACACTCATTGAAAGTCATTGATAAAAAAATAAATAAATAAATAAATAAAAAAAGCGTGGGGGTCCCCCAAATTCAATTACCAGGCCCTTCAGGTCTGGTATGGATATTAAGGGGAACCCTGCCTCAAATTTAAGAAAACATTTGACGTGGGGTTCCCCCTAAATATCCATAACCAGACCCTTCAGGTCTGGTATGGATATTAAGGGGAACCCCGCGTCAAATTTAAAAAAAAATTGACATGGGGTTCCCCCTAAAAATCCATACCAGACCCTTTATCCGAGCACACAACCTGGCAGGCCGCAGGAAAAGAGGGGGGGACGAGAGAGCGGCCCCCCCTCCCTCCTGAACCATACCAGGCCACATGCCCTCAACATTGGGAGGATGCTTTGGGGGTCTGTGACCCCTCAAAGCACCTTGTCCCCATGTTGATAAGGACAAGGGCCTCATCCCCACAACCCTGGCCGGTGGTTGTGGAGGTCTGCGGGCGGGGGGCTTATCAGAATCTGGAAGCCCCCTTTAATAAGGGGACCCCCAGATCCCGGCCCCCCCCCTGTTTGAAATGGTGAGGGGGTACAAAAGTACCCCTACCATTTCACAAAGAAAGTGTAAAAAATGGTTAAATAAAACAAACACACTTTTGAAAAATTCCTTTATTAAAAATAAAAAAATAAAAAAAAGATTCCAGCGGCGGTAATCCACTCTTGCTATCCAGCGACGGACGATCATCTCTCCAGCGATGTCTCATCTCATCCAGCGCAGCGATCCATCCTTCTTCTGTCTCCGTGGAGGAGACACTGCAAGGATTCCGGCGGCTGACGTTTCTTATATACGGAGGGCGGGGCCACCCGTCACCTGACCCCGCCCCCTCTGACGCAAGGGGAAACCCGGGGTTCCCCGTGACGTATAGGTGACCCCGCCCCCCCTCTGATGTAACGGATACCTGCCTGTGTTACATCAGAGGGGTGCGGGGTCACCCATACGTCACAGGGAACCCCGGGTTTCCCCTTGCGTCAGAGGGGGGTGGGGTCAGGTGACGGGTGGCCCCGCCCTCCGTATATAAGAAACGTCAGCCGCCGGAATGCCTGCAGTGTCTCCTACACGGAGACAGAAGGATGGATTCGCTGCGCTGGATGAGATGAGCCATCGCTGGAGAGATGACCGTCCGTCGCTGGATAGCAAGAGTGGATTACCGCCGCTGGAATCTTTTTTTTATTTTTTTATTTTTAATAAAGGAATTTTTCAAAAGTGTGTTTGTTTTATTTAACCATTTTTTGCACTTTCTTTGTGAAATGGTAGGGGTACTTTTGTACCCCCTTACCATTTCAAACAGGGGGGGGGGCGGGATCTGGGGGTCCCCTTGTTAAAGGGGGCTTCCAGATTCTGATAAGCCCCCCGCCCGCAGACCTCCACAACCACCGGCCAGGGTTGTGGGGATGAGGCCCTTGTCTTCATCAACATGGGGACAAGGTGCTTTGAGGGGTCACAGACCCCCAAAGCATCCTCCCAATGTTGAGGGCATGTGGCCTGGTATGGTTCAGGAGGGAGGGGGGGCCGCTCTCTCGTCCCCCCCTCTTTTCCTGCGGCCTGCCAGGTTGCGTGCTCGGATAAAGGGTCTGGTATGGATTTTTAGGGGGAACCCCACGTCAATTTTTTTTTTAATTTGACGCGGGGTTCCCCTTAATATCCATACCAGACCTGAAGGGTCTGGTTATGGATATTTAGGGGGAACCCCACGTCAAATTTTTTCTTAAATTTGAGGCAGGGTTCCCCTTAATATCCATACCAGACCCCCACGCTTTTTTTTTTTTTTTTTTTTTTTTTTTTTTATCAATGACTTTCAATGAGTGTTCTCTGTATTACGGAGCCGACAATTCATTATAGCTGCGAGTGATTTTAAAGGACTTTTTTTCCTGCATAAATGACACTTTGTGCAGGGACAATTCTAAGCACGGGAAACATGCGCCCCTTCACAGGCATACTATAGACAACCCCCCCTACGAAATTTAAAGGAATATTACACTTTTATTGTTTCACTTTAATCATTATTAAAATCACTGCTCCCGAAAAAACGGCCGTTTTTAAAACTTTTTTTTGCATTGATCCATGTCCCCTGGGGCAGGACCCGGGTCCCCAAACACTTTTTAGGACAGTATCTTGCAGAATCTTTTCTCTCTGTCAAATCTTTTTTTTCTGTCGAATATTTTCTCTATATAATCTTGGACTAATAGAGGTAAGGTTAGGCACATTCGAACACAGGTTCTATAGACACAGATTGTTGTCAGAGTCATGTCGAATCTCCTATTCTATATCGAACTGTTGTAACAATGAAAACGAAAATAAAGCATTTATTTATGTCGGATCTTTCGTTTTTCGGATTTTGTGCTTTCGTTATCGTTTGTCAAAACGAAAACGAAAATAGCTGAAATTCGGACGAAAATGCATTCGGACGAAAACGAATGCACATGTCTACTCACAACTCCTCTCAAACTTTCACTCCAGACTAACCCTAGGGGCAGATTTCAATGTAGCTCTATTTCCAATCTTGAACACCTCCACAGCTACAGCTTCTTTGCCATACAAAGCCATGACTGTTGATGCACAATGGGCCTAGGTACAAATGAAATGTAATATAATGGGATCAAAAAACACCACCACCCTTGCCCTTTCACCCCATTAAATAAAACACTTACAACCATTAGGTTGGAAAGGGAGAGGCCACAGTTTTATTAAATTACAAAACATAACGTGAACACATTTAACCAGTGCCAGTCACAGTCGTACTGTGAGCACTCAATTCCAAAAGTGGGGAGTGGGGCCTGTCCTTACCATAAGTGCTGTACAGACAGCTTACTTCCAATTTTTCATCAAGGGCATAGCCCATTACAGCAACTTTAAATGCTGGCAAGGTCAAGAAACCGCAGCAAGCTGTGAATTTCCATAAAAGAGAAAAAAAAGGGAACGGGAGGTTGGGCAGCTCTTCCATCCACTTCTTCAAAAGACCCAGAATTTCCTGGGGGCACACAAGCTCAGGCCCATCACATCCCCCATGTTTCTACCAATCATTTATGACCATCAACCACCTTGTCTGGCACCTAGCCATGCCTCCATCAGTCAAGGCTCTCTTTCCCTATTGGGCTCAAGAGGCCTTCATTTGACAAATTAAGTTGCAGATCCAAGACCTCCTTTTACATGACACATGGAGTACCCTTCACCCCAACAAAACAGTTTTACATTTTTTCTGCCCCTCATAATAAATATTCTAGAATCAATTACCTATTCCTATCCCAAAAAGACATCCCTTTTCTATCCACTGCAACCATTGAACCAATGATCCTGTCAGACCACCACTCAATTACAATGACCCTGACGTTCCCAGACAAAAACTTCCATGAAAATTTGGCACTTAGACTCAGCATCGCTCACGTCAGAAGAGGTCGTTAAAGACGCACATTTTTGTTAGAGAACAATACACTTTATGCAGCCCCACTTACCCAATGGGAGGCCCATAAGAGTGTTATATGAGGGAACCTCATCACTCTTAAAACATCTCACAGAAAAGCCCAACAAAAGACAATTACAAACCTACTCAACAAGATTAAAAAAAACTTAGAACTTTTCCACAAACAATCCCAAGCACAGCAAATATATCACAAGCTTACCCAAAATAGGAAACTTCTACGTGAAGAGATGAACTGTAAAATGTGACGCAAATTTGTCCTACATCAAAATGCAGGAAAATATCTAGCTAAAGCTCTCCAGACCAAGAAAGCACACACACAAATATTCATACCATCAAGGATCCTCAAGGGAATTGCAGCCCAATTTGGGACTTTATACTCTAACTTATACAATCTCCCCAAACATACAACCAATCATACAGGATCTGACAATGGACCCACTTCAATTAAGACTTTCCTCAGCAAATATTGCCCCAAACCTATAGACAACGAAGATGCCCTTCAGTTAGAAAACCCTGTCTTAGAAGATTAACTTAAAATGGCAATCAAACAGCTTAAAAATGGTAAAACCCCTGGCCCAGATGGGTTTACAGCCACCTACTTTAAGACCTGCATGGACACCTTATCCCCACACCTTCTTAAGACTTTCAACTCCTTAACCTCGTCCACTCTCCTCTTCTAGTGATGGCCGAACGGTTCGCCCGGCGGTCGTTTCGCGGCGAATTTCCGACATTCGCGGTCCGCACGTTCGAACGCCTTTTTCCGTCGTTCGCCGCGGCGGACTTACGTGTTTAATGTATACAAGAACTTTAACCTTTGGTGACACGTTTATCATGTGATACAGGACAGCCAATTGAGACATGACAGCACATGGACACTTGTACATTCCCCCTAACCTATAAATACACCCGATCCGGTGGCCATTTTACATTCTTTCTTCTGTTAAGATAGGGACAGGTTCCTGTGTGGAGTAGGGAGAGATAAACCACTAGCTATTTGGTACACAAAAGTTCTTTTCAGGACTGGTATAGGTGTTAGGTGTTGATAGGTTTGCTGTGCTGCTGATTCTTGCAGCAGCCTGAGTGTCTTTTGTTAGTTTAGAGAAAGGGAAAGGACGGTGTATGCTACAGGGACAGCCAGATTAGTCTTTCATCATCATCATCATCATCATCATCATTAGCTGTTACTATCAAGGTCCACAAAAGAGCTGTTCCAGTAACCACTAATCGTTCTCTTTTTTTGCCAATTTGTATAGGGACAGGAAGGAAGCAGTGTTGTCAGGCAGTGAGGGTAATTTTAAAGACTTGCTGTTATTATTAGTTCCACAAAGGTTCTTTTCAGGACTGGTATCAGTGGTACAGTAATAGGCTTGTACATGTATAATATTCTTTCTTCCAAATATAGAAAGGATATTATACTTGACTGCTGCCCTTCTGCTGCAGTCTGCTAAACATTCACAACTCACTTGTTCCACAAAAGTTCTTATAAGGACTGGTAACTTGGTATAGGGTGCTACGGTACATAGGCTTGAGTGCGGTACAGTCTGCTGTTCTGTAAGGACCGCTATCGGTCCACAATAGATAGGGTTGACGTGCACCACTGCTGACCGCTGCCCTATACTGCAGCAGTCCTTCAGCGGTATAGGGACTGACGTACAGTCTGCTAATCACTAACACACAACCTGCTTGTTCCACAAAAGTTCTTATAAGGACTGGTAACTTGGTATAGGGTGCTACGGTACATAGGCTTGAGTGCGGTACAGTCTGCTGTTCTGTAAGGACCGCTATCGGTCCACAATAGATAGGGTTGACGTGCACCACTGCTGACCGCTGCCCTATACTGCAGCAGTCCTTCAGCGGTATAGGGACTGACGTACAGTCTGCTAAACACTAATACACAACCTGCTTGGTCCACAAAAGTTCTTATAAGGACTGGTAACTTGGTATAGGGTGCTACGGTACATAGGCTTGAGTGCGGTACAGTCTGCTGTTCTGTAAGGACCGCTATCGGTCCACAATAGATAGGGTTGACGTGCACCACTGCTGACCGCTGCCCTATACTGCAGCAGTCCTTCAGCGGTATAGGGACTGACGTACAGTCTGCTAAACACTAATACACAACCTGCTTGGTCCACAAAAGTTCTTATAAGGACTGGTAACTTGGTATAGGGTGCTACGGTACATAGGCTTGAGTGCGGTACAGTCTGCTGTTCTGTAAGGACCGCTATCGGTCCACAATAGATAGGGTTGACGTGCACCACTGCTGACCGCTGCCCTATACTGCAGCAGTCCTTCAGCGGTATAGGGACTGACGTACAGTCTGCTAATCACTAACACACAACCTGCTTGTTCCACAAAAGTTCTTATAAGGACTGGTAACTTGGTATAGGGTGCTACGGTACATAGGCTTGAGTGCGGTACAGTCTGCTGTTCTGTAAGGACCGCTATCGGTCCACAATAGATAGGGTTGACGTGCACCACTGCTGACCGCTGCCCTATACTGCAGCAGTCCTTCAGCGGTATAGGGACTGACGTACAGTCTGCTAAACACTAATACACAACCTGCTTGGTCCACAAAAGTTCTTATAAGGACTGGTAACTTGGTATAGGGTGCTACGGTACATAGGCTTGAGTGCGGTACAGTCTGCTGTTCTGTAAGGACCGCTATCGGTCCACAATAGATAGGGTTGACGTGCACCACTGCTGACCGCTGCCCTATACTGCAGCAGTCCTTCAGCGGTATAGGGACTGACGTACAGTCTGCTAAACACTAATACACAACCTGCTTGGTCCACAAAAGTTCTTATAAGGACTGGTAACTTGGTATAGGGTGCTACGGTACATAGGCTTGAGTGCGGTACAGTCTGCTGTTCTGTAAGGACCGCTATCGGTCCACAATAGATAGGGTTGACGTGCACCACTGCTGACCGCTGCCCTATACTGCAGCAGTCCTTCAGCGGTATAGGGACTGACGTACAGTCTGCTAATCACTAACACACAACCTGCTTGTTCCACAAAAGTTCTTATAAGGACTGGTAACTTGGTATAGGGTGCTACGGTACATAGGCTTGAGTGCGGTACAGTCTGCTGTTCTGTAAGGACCGCTATCGGTCCACAATAGATAGGGTTGACGTGCACCACTGCTGACCGCTGCCCTATACTGCAGCAGTCCTTCAGCGGTATAGGGACTGACGTACAGTCTGCTAAACACTAATACACAACCTGCTTGGTCCACAAAAGTTCTTATAAGGACTGGTAACTTGGTATAGGGTGCTACGGTACATAGGCTTGAGTGCGGTACAGTCTGCTGTTCTGTAAGGACCGCTATCGGTCCACAATAGATAGGGTTGACGTGCACCACTGCTGACCGCTGCCCTATACTGCAGCAGTCCTTCAGCGGTATAGGGACTGACGTACAGTCTGCTAAACACTAATACACAACCTGCTTGGTCCACAAAAGTTCTTATAAGGACTGGTAACTTGGTATAGGGTGCTACGGTACATAGGCTTGAGTGCGGTACAGTCTGCTGTTCTGTAAGGACCGCTATCGGTCCACAATAGATAGGGTTGACGTGCACCACTGCTGACCGCTCACCTATACTGCAGCAGTCCTTCAGCGGTATAGGGACTGACGTACAGTCTGCTAATCACTAACACACAACCTGCTTGTTCCACAAAAGTTCTTATAAGGACTGGTAACTTGGTATAGGGTGCTACGGTACATAGGCTTGAGTGCGGTACAGTCTGCTGTTCTGTAAGGACCGCTATCGGTCCACAATAGATAGGGTTGACGTGCACCACTGCTGACCGCTGCCCTATACTGCAGCAGTCCTTCAGCGGTATAGGGACTGACGTACAGTCTGCTAAACACTAATACACAACCTGCTTGGTCCACAAAAGTTCTTATAAGGACTGGTAACTTGGTATAGGGTGCTACGGTACATAGGCTTGAGTGCGGTACAGTCTGCTGTTCTGTAAGGACCGCTATCGGTCCACAATAGATAGGGTTGACGTGCACCACTGCTGACCGCTGCCCTATACTGCAGCAGTCCTTCAGCGGTATAGGGACTGACGTACAGTCTGCTAAACACTAATACACAACCTGCTTGGTCCACAAAAGTTCTTATAAGGACTGGTAACTTGGTATAGGGTGCTACGGTACATAGGCTTGAGTGCGGTACAGTCTGCTGTTCTGTAAGGACCGCTATAGGTCCACAATAGATAGGGTTGACGTGCACCACTGCTGACCGCTCACCTATACTGCAGCAGTCCTTCAGCGGTATAGGGACTAAGAGTTTTGTCACAGGGTCATTTAAAAAATGACATGCAGAGGAAGAGGCAGGCCCTTCCGCAGGGGTGGTAGGGGTAGGGCAGGAGCAACAGGCTTGAGCCAAAGTGGGAAGTTGCAGAAGGTGCGTTCAATTACTTTAAAGGATGCACCAGACTTGGTTGAGTGGCTCGCTCAGCCTTACTCTTCTGCACCCTCCTCATCCTCTCGATCTGCACCCTCTTCTTCACTCTCTGCTATGTGCACCCCCAAAGACACTACCACCAACAACACGACCACCACCACCACCACCACATACCTTCCGCTTGAGTCACTGGAATTATTTTCCGATCCATATCAAGAGGACATTTCTGATGCGCAGCCACTCTTGGTATTGGATCAGGAAGAGGAGGTAGCAACAAGCGCTACTCAGCAGTCTGACGCCAGTACCCAGATCAGCCCAAGGAGGAGGTTGGTCCCCGGTGTTGCTGCCTACTCTACTTATAGCGGTGGGGAAGGTGACGTTGATGATGACGTGTCTAGTGATGTCACGTGGGTGCCCACAAGAGAGGAAGAGGAGGGGAGTTCAGAGGGAGATATGGACCAGCAGATAGGGAGGAGAAGCAGCAATGACTTACATTGCACAGCAGGGACAAAGCAGACTGCAAATGTATCAGGAGCGAGTCATCGACCATGTACGGTCACATCTGGCGCTCCCAGGACACCGGCACATGGCTCCGCAGTGTGGGCTTTTTTTAACGTGTCCGCTGCTGACAATAGCGTTGCCATCTGCAATCTTTGCAGTCAACGCGTTAGTCGCGGTAAGCCCAATACTCACCTAGGGACGACCGCCTTAAGAAGGCACATGAGCAGCCATCACCGAGCCCAGTGGGAGCAACGGAACACACAAAGCCACACTGCAGGCTCTCACCGTCCAGCCTCGTCTTCTACTTCTCCTTCTCCTCTCTCCTCACAATTGTCCTCCACTCCACCTTCCATCACGCCAAGCTCACATTTTTCTGCAAAAAGGCAGGCTTCCGTGGGCCTAATGTTTGAGCGTAAAAAAATGATGACGCCGGATAACCCTCTTGCCCAACGGTTGGCGGCTGGCTTGTCAGAACTCATAGCCCGCCAACTACTGCCATATAAACTGGTGGACTCGGAGGCCTTTCGCAAATTTGTGGCCATTGGAACACCACAATGGAAGGTCCCAGGAAGGAAGTATTTCTCAGAGAAGGGCATCCCAGAGCTATATGGCCATGTTCAGCGGCAAGTGAATGTATCTCTGGCACACAGTGTCGGTGCCAAGATACATCTGACCACAGACACGTGGTCTAGCAAACACGGGCAGGGAAGGTATATCAGTTTTACTGCCCACTGGGTGAACCTTCTGACGGCCGTCAAGCATGTAACCCGTGGCACCCGTGTAGATTTGGTTTTACCGCCACGGATTGCATGCAGGCCTGACTCTTCTTCTCCTCCTCCTACTCCATCCTCCTCCCTCTCCTCCTCAGCTGCCTCCTCCTTTTCCGCTGCTAGCGTCTCTTCCACTGCACCGCCCAAGCTCCCCAGAACCTATTCCACATGCCAGGTGAGACGTTGCCATGCCGTGCTGCGTCTGTTGTGCCTGGAAGCAAAGAGCCACACTGGCCCGGCACTCCTTTCAGCTTTGCGTTCACAGGCAGATGAGTGGCTAACACCGCTCAATTTGACAGTTGGTAAAGTGGTGTGTGACAACGGTGCCAATCTGCTTAGCGCATTGAAACAGGGCAAAATCACGCACGTGCCGTGCATGGCACACGTCTTAAACTTGGTCGTGCAGCGATTCCTTGTCAAATACCCTGGGGTCCAGGACATCTTGCGGCAGGCAAGGAAAATCTCGGCCCATTTCAGAAGATCTTACACGGCCATGGCTCGCCTTGCTGACATTCAGCGGCGACACCATCTGCCGGTCAGACGTCTTATTTGCGATTGCCCGACGCGATGGAACTCAACCTTCTATATGCTTGATAGGCTGCTCCAGCAGAAACGTGCAGTTAACGTCTACCTGTATGAACTCTGCGAAAGAAACGGTTCTGGGGAGCTGGGTTTTTTTTCACCGCGCCAGTGGCTGCTCATGCGCGACACATGCAGACTTCTGCGGCCATTTGAGGAGATCACCAAACTGGTCAGTCGCAGCCATGGCGCCATCAGTGACATGGTACCTTATGCCTTCTTTCTGGAGCGTGCATTGCGTCGTGTCATTGATCAGGCTGTGGAGGAGCAGGAGCGGGAAGATGAGGAAGTCGCAATGCTGGATGAATTCCCAGGGGGGGCTACTCTATCTGAGACAAGTCAACAACAGGAGTCTGATGAGGAGTCAGAGGAGGATGGTGCCGGGGCGGATGAGCAGGAGCAAGAAGAGCATGCTTTAAACCTTTCTGGGATCCCTGTTGTGCGAGGATGGGGAGAGGAGAATGAAGAGGACGACATTATCCTGGATGATGAGCAGGAGCCAGGCCACCACACCGCTTCCACTTTAGTGCAAATGGGGGCCTTCATGCTCCAGTGTTTTAATAGGGACCCCCGTATAAAAAGCATGAGGGTCAAGGACCAGTACTGGGTGGCAACGTACTTAGACCCCCGGTACAAACACAAAATGGCGGAAATGTTACCGCCGTCGCAGAGGGCTGTCAGAATGCAGCACTTCCAGGCCTTGCTTCGAGAAATGCTGCATTCTGCTTTTGCGTGCGCTGGCAGAGGAGCAATTCCCACTCCCAGAGAAGGATTTGCGGGTACCAATCCAACAGCGCCTGCAAGAAGAGGCCGGTTTGAAGATGTGTTGGTGACTTCGGATATGAGGTCATTCTTTCAGCCGACCCATCGACAGGTGTCATCCGGATCCAGCATCAGGGAACGCCTAGACCGTCAGGTGTCCGACTACATTGGGTTAACGGCCGATGTGGACGCTCTGAGGAGTGATGAACCCCTAGACTACTGGGTGGGCAGGCTTGACCTCTGGCCAGAGCTTGCCCAATTTGCAATCGAACTGTTGGCTTGCCCCTCATCCAGTGTCCTGTCCGAAAGGACGTTCAGCGCAGCAGGGGGGATTGTGACCGATAAGCGTACTCGCCTAGCTCACCACAGTGTTAACTACCTCACATTTCTAAAAATGAATGAGGCATGGATCTCGGAGGAATTCAACACATGTGATCAGTAGACCATGTATATGTCTATAAACAATTTTTGGAATCAAGCACACAGACCTTCTTAATTCATTTGGCTCACTTCCCTGACCCAAAAAAGCACACCGTACTATATGCCCCTACCCTCCTCTTTGAAGAGGTTGAGCGGTGTCATATTTCTACTGGGGCTGCTTATTATGAGGGGTTCCCACCATCCCTGTGCTGTGCTGACTTCCTCCTGGGTGTTCTTATTATGAGGGGCTCCCACCATCCCTGTGCTGTGCTGACTTCCTCCTGGGGGTTCTTATTATGAGGGGATCACACCATCCCTGTGCTGTGCTGACTTCCTCCTGGGGCTGCTTACGGTGCTGCTGTCAGCGCTGTATGTCACGGAGCTGCTGTCAGCGCTGTATGTCACGGAGCTGCTGTCAGCGCTGTATGTCACGGAGCTGCTGTCAGCGCTGTATGTCACGGAGCTGCTGTCAGCGCTGTATGTCACGGAGCTGCTGTCAGCGCTGTATGTCACGGAGCTGCTGTCAGCGCTGTATGTCACGGAGCTGCTGTCAGCGCTGTATGTCACGGAGCTGCTGTCAGCGCTGTATGTCACGGAGCTGCTGTCAGCGCTGTATGTCACGGAGCTGCTGTCAGCGCTGTATGTCACGGTGCTGCTGTCAGCGCTGTATGTCACGGAGCTGCTGTCAGCGCTGTATGTCACGGAGCTGCTGTCAGTGCTGTATGTCACGGAGCTGCTGTCAGCGCTGTATGTCACGGAGCTGCTGTCAGCGCTGTATGTCACGGAGCTGCTGTCAGCGCTGTATGTCACGGTGCTGCTGTCAGCGCTGTATGTCACGGAGCTGCTGTCAGCGCTGTATGTCACGGAGCTGCTGTCAGCGCTGTATGTCACGGAGCTGCTGTCAGCGCTGTATGTCACGGAGCTGCTGTCAGCGCTGTATGTCACGGAGCTGCTGTCAGCGCTGTATGTCACGGTGCTGATGTCAGTGCTCTGTATTACGGTGCTGCTGTCAGTGCTCTGTATCTCCTGCACCCTCTTGTTTGCCTACCCTGGTCCCTGACCTTCCCTCTCCTCCATTGCCTTCATTAGCTCCATAGTCCTGAATTGTCAGAACAATTTCCCAAATAAAAAAAAAATGCTTGTAGTTATCGATCCCAAATTCACCTCATACATGTATTATGCTATTGTCCAGGTGGTGGGACTACGTGCTACCCCCTAATAATTACCCCGTGGCCGCAAATTCGACCTAAAGGTTTGCGAAATTCGCCTCCCATTGAAGTCAATGGAGCCCGCGGCGAACGGTCGTTTTCGCGAACGTTTGTGTCCGTTCGCGTTTCGCGTTCGCGAAACGTCCCGTCGGAAGTTCGTCCATCACTATCCTCTTCCATAGATTGCTGGAAGCTCACATCACAGTGATCCCCGAAGGAGAAGAAAGACCCTACTTCAGTTAGTACTACAGGCCAATATCCAAATGTTGACATAAAACTGTATGCTAAAATTTTAGTTACTTGTCTTTTACCTTTTTTACCTTTCCTAATAGGGAAAGGGATTTATCCCTGGGACCAAAGCCAGGGATAACGCGATCAAAGCCCTGAATATGCACCATTGGATTACAACCCATAAACAAGAAGGTGTTTGACAGGCCCACATGGGACTACCTGGGAACAGTCTTGAGACATATTGGTCTCCAGGATCGGATGTTCAAAGCTATTATGTCCCGCTATAGAACTCCAACCTCCAGAGTTCTTGTAAACGGTCACCTGTTGAATGCCTTCTGAATTAGCAATGGGAAAAGACAGGGATGCCCACTTTCCCCAATTCTATTTGTCCTGACCCTTGAACCCTTCCTACGATGTCTACGCCCTTGTACACACGGTCGGAGAATCCGTCGGAATGTGTCCTATCGGACCGTGTTGTCGGATAATCCGACTGTGTGTGGTATGCATCGGACTGATTCCCTGTCGGAATATCCGTCGGACCCAATTTTCCAACTTGTTGGAAATATTTTCCGACCAACTGGTTCGATCGGACATACTCCGATCATGTGTAGAGAATGTGTAGAGAATTTTGATCGGACCAAGTGCCACGCATGCTCAGATCAAATTCCTACATCAAAGCTATTGGCTACTAGCCTGAACGTAGTCCCATCGTAACGAAATTACGTCATCACGTTCTGAATGATCGGATTTTTCGACAACTTAGTCTGACCATGTGTATGCAACAGTTTCGGACAAGATCCGACGGGCAAAATCCGACGGACAAGATCCGACGGATTTGGTTGTCGAAATCTTCGACCGTGTGTACAGGGGCTAAGATCCAATAAAAATATTAAAGGCATCCCCATCACCAATCACACTTATAAGTTAGCAGCCTTCGCTGATGACATATCCTGAAGGAGCTACACATATCGATTCCAAATCTTTTAAAAGAATTCAAACTCTTTCATAGTCTATCCAATTTCAAGATCAATTTTTGCAAAATCCGGGGGCGTGGCTTGCGCGCGGCCGAGCATGGCAGCTTGAGCTGAGAGCTCCGCACATCATCCGGACGGCAAAGCGACTTCCCGGGCTTCCACACCGGCATCCGCGGCACCGACAGATCCCCCGTGGCTGCCCGCATCACCAGCGACCGAGATGCCCCGCAAACGAGGGCAGGAACCGGGCCCGCGGCGCCTCCAATTGTTCGCTTATCAGCCCCACACAGCCAGGCAAGATGGCGCCGCCGGAGGCACAGCGCGCCATTCACTGTCCTTTCCTGAGCATGCCTTAAACCATCCACCTGAAATGAAGCACAGGATGGACTCAGGAGAACCACCAGACTACGCTCCAGTGACCACAGCTACCCAAAGTCCAGCGAAGTCAAGGATGCGGATGGATACAGCAGGACAGGCCGCAGATACTGTGAGTACAGGCCTACATAATGACACTGCCATTTCCTCCTTACAATCATCCATCGCTCAGTTCCCTACCCTGGGGCAACCGGTGCTAGACACCACCATGAAGGACATGTTAGTGTCCCTCCAATCATCCCTCATGTAAAATCTTTCCTCCTTGATAAACAAATTTTCACTTGAAATGAAACACATGGATAACAGGGTGACTTTCATAGAGACCAAAGTGGAAGAGTGCACGGAAACGATTAATGATCTGGTCGATGCATATCATGATCAAAAAGATGAATCCCTATGGATGAAATCCAAACTCGCGGACCTTGAGGACCGCTCAAGGCGCAATAATGTTAAGATACGCGGCATCCCGGAATCTGTACAGCCTACAGAACTGCATAATTTCGCTAGCACCCTCTTCTCCAGCTTACTACCAGAACTGTCCCCATATAGCTAACGATTGACCGCATCCATAGACTGCCTAAACCACGCCATCTTGAGGCGGATGTCCCTAGAGATGTTCTCCTCAGGGTACACTTTTTCCAAGCCAAGGAACAAATCCTCCTGAAAGCGAGAGAACTGTCTCCCCCTACCTGCCCCCTACTCAGATATCCAGCTCTACGCTGACTTGTCGCAATACACGCTACAGATGCGCAGACAACTCCGCTCTATCACTAAGGCCATGAATAACCACAAAATACAGTACAAATGGCGTCACCCGGCCACCATATTGGCCACCTACAATGGCATACCCCACACCATCTCCACCCTGGAAGGGGGCTTGAAACTGCTGCGAGATTGGGGTGTCCTACTGGATCCACCACCGGATACGCGTGATCACACAGGGACCCCAAATCCATTCTCCTTTGGTGCAGGCCGCGGATCCCGCAAGAATAACCGTCGCTGATAATGAACCCGGGTCACTCTCTCAACAACTGCCCGTCCGGAATGGTTTGCGACACAAATCGTAATTGCTGAACTATACCCCCACCCTGACCAGCTGCCCATCAGCGTTTGCTGCTGAATTGGCCACTGGCTGATCTATTGTGCATACTGCACATCTCGGATCTCCATTTTTTTTTTTTTTTTGTGTTGTTTTATCTTTTTCTTTTTACTCCCCTTTTTTACCCCGCTGGACACGTTTGTCCCACCTTCTATTGTTCTCATCGCCCTGCTCCCCAGTTGCTGATACCACAGCTCACAGACCCATATTTTCAACGCCGCTACCAGGACCAGCGACTAGTGCTTTTGTCAGGCGACATCTGAGGTCTACCTAGACCTTTTCCACAACTACTGCCGACTCCAAACGCTTAAGGGGATACCGATTAGAGCTGAAGTTACTTCTACCACATCCTAGATTTCAGCTAATCTACCAGCGCCCGGGTCCACAGGGCCCCAGGAATCTTCTCCCCTGCCTTTGTCTGACCATTTTTTTTTTGTTTATTGATTTTATCTCTTTTCTTCAACATATATAAGTGCTAGAGACTTCCATCCCTACATACGAATATGGGAATCAACGTCATCTCAATTAATGCAAGGGGTCTCAATCACCCCGCAAAAAGATCGTCTCTATGGTCAACTGCTACGTCCCACAATAGCGACATTATTTGCGTGCAAGAGACACACTTTTCTGCGAAAGCTCCCCCTAAATGCCAACATCGGCTGTACTCACGGGTATTCACATCCTCATACCACAAGAAAAAACGCGGAGTGCTAATAGCGATCAAAGACTCAGTGAATTTCCAACTTGAAACTTGCGAATCTGACCTGGAAGGAAGGTTTTTAATATTGATTGGTTCAATTGACAATGTTATGTATACTTTTGTCTCTGTTTATGCTCCCAACACTGGTCAATTGGCGTTTATCAAAAAAATTGTCCGGAAAGTTAAGAGTATCCACCGAGGCCATATCATCCTCTGTGGAGACTTTAACATGGTGCCTGATGTCGACCTGGATTCAACATCTGGCACCAAGAGACGCCCCTCCCTGCTAGGGAGTTATTTTTCCTCAGTGGATTTGTATGATGTCTGGAGGTGCTGTCACGCGAGTGAGAGAGACTTTACTTTCCTCTCGCCGCGTCACAACACTTACTCGAGAATTGATCTATTTTTAGTTGATAAGATATTGTTGCAACGTATAGTTAAATCTGATATACACACCGCCACCTGGTCGGACCATGCTCCAGTGAGCATTAGCATTTCTGACGGCCCCTCCCACCAAAAATCTTTCATATGGAGAGTAAACGACTATTTACTCCGCAATACTAGCTCATGCTCCCATATCAGGGAACGGCTGGCAGAATACTTCTCTATCAATCAGGACGCTGTGTCGGATCCGGTGGTGGTGTGGAACGCTCATAAGGCGGTAATTAGGGGAACCTTTTTGCAATTAGGTGCTAGAGAAAAAAAGGCTAGAGCACAGAAACTGGATGAATTGACTAATGCATTAGCGAAGGCTGAGTCACAGAACAAACTTGCACCCTCTCCTGCCCTCCAAGCACAAATTTTCACCCTGCGCCACGACCTGCGGGCACACCTCCTTGAGAAACAAGAAAAGCTATACAGGTTAATAAAGGCCAGATCATACACCACTGGCAATAAAGCGGGTAAAGCAATGTCTCTTAAAATCAAAGGATATAGAACCAAGACTAAAATCCCCTTTATATTCCACCCTCACTCCCACAGGAAACTTCTTAAACCTCATGACATCGCCAATGCCTTTAGTACGTACTACGGAGATCTATATAACCTTGCTAAAGACCCCTCCACCACACAGCCCTCCCCGGAGAGTATATCATCCTTTCTTGACAAACTACAACTCCCACAAGTATCACCAATCCAACTCGCTGAGCTTAACAGCCCATTCACGATAGAGGAAATTAGACGAGCCATCCATAAACTCCCAGCAGCAAAATCTCCTGGTCCTGACGGTTTCACAGGAGAATATTATAAAATGTTCCAGGACATTTTAGCGCCCTTTCTATGTAGTACCTTTAACACAGCTGCCAAATCCGCACAATTTCCCCCTGAAATGCTTAGTGCTCGAATAGTAGCTCTGCCCAAGCCGGGAAAGGAGCCCGACTCCCCTAAAAATTTTTGACCCATATCGCTGCTAAATATTGATATAAAAATTTATGCTAAACTTCTTGCTACCCGATTAGATAACATCCTACCCTCATTGATACACCCAGACCAGTCTGGATTTACGAAAGGCCGCCAGGCATCTGACGCCACTAGACGCATGATAGACCTTCTCCACCATGTCGAACACACCAAAACTCCATCCCTACTCCTGTCTCTCGACGCCGAAAAGGCATTTGATAGGGTGCACTGGGGCTATATCTCATTGACGCTTCGTAAATTCGGACTATCAGGTCCAATCCACGACTACATAATGGCCCTCTACTCAAACCCATCTGCCAGGGTACTTGCCTCAGACACCCTATCAGATCCCTTCGATATCACTAACGGGACAAGACAGGGATGCCCGCTCTCCCCACTAATATTCAACTTAGTTATGGAACCCCTAGCAGAAAGCATTAGAACCAATAGCAACATACAGGGCATCCGCATAGCAGACACTGAACACAAGATTAACCTCTTTGCGGACGATGTCATACTATCAATCACAGACCCAGAAAGATCACTACCAGAGATCCAAAAGACGCTAGCCTGGTTCGGAGAAATATCATATTACAAGGTTAACGACACTAAATCGTATATACTAGATCTGGGAGTAAGTAAGGACACCAGTGATCGACTCAAACTAATCCTCCCTTACAGTTGGGCGAAGCTCAGTATAACGTACCTTGGCATCCAACTTACCCCTAGAACGAAGCTTCTATTTGAAGCAAATTATTTTCCACTTCGAACTAAACTTCACACAGACCTGACCAGGCTGGCATCGGTTGAATTCTCATGGCTGGGTAGACTAGCGGCATTTAAAATGCTTCATCTTCCCCAAATATTGTACTTGTTCAGGACTGTCCCGATTCCCATCCCCGCCAAGTATTTCCAATCTCTACAATCTCTCCTCTTAAAATTTGTTTGGCAAGGCAAAAGACCCCGCTGCGCAGGATCCCAAGTGACTAAACATCGTACGGCGGGCGGACTAGGATTTATTAATTTCCAAGATTATTACTGGGCTTCCATCCTAACACAAGCTAAAGCATGGTTTTCCAACACACCATCCCCTACCCTATGGGAATCCATTGAACGATCCTCAGTCCCAGGCAAAGACCTGGTACCCTGGCTAATGGCCCTCCCTTTAGGAGGCAAACATACCCGAACCCTATCCCCCCCAATCCTTGCTACTTGCCAAACATGGTCCAAATTAATAAAACTTTCCTCTGATGACCCCGACTGCTCCACTGTACCTATCCCCATTGAAACACTTCAACATCTGATCGAAGAATCCGATTTTAAACGATGGAAAGGTTTAGGAATAAATCACCTAAATGATCTGGTTAGCGAGAATGACATTACACCTTTTCCTAAACTGTGCGCACAATACCAACTTCCCTGCTCTGATATATTGCTATACCTTCGCACTAAACATTGTATTAATTCCCTTAAAAAACGTACCATAACGATTCCCCGCCCAGCTTGGCAGTTCCTTACCTCTTCCTCTAAACTTAGTAAGGGCATATCTCTGTTCTATAAACTGTTTAACCACAAATCGACATTTGTCAAATCGACTCCTCTAATCCGCTGGGAGAAAGATCTAGGCCACTCCTTCACTGCAGAAGAATGGGAAAAAGCAGGTAGATCCGTCTACAAAACCACCAGTTGCTCCACCCTCTGGGAACTAGCATATAAAATAACGTATCGCTGGTACCTGACCCCGGTCAGGATATCCAAATTTGACTCTGCAATTTCTGACCTATGCTGGCGAAATTGTGGAATGAAAGGCAGCTTACTCCATATACTCTGGCACTGTCCAAAAATCTCAGAATACTGGAAAACAGTATACCAACTTATAACTGAGGTGACATTATCTGATGTACCAAAAAAACCTTCTCTTGCCATACTATCTTTATCGCTGAACGGGTTTCCCAACCCAATTAGACACATTATAGCTCACATTTTTCTGGCGGCGAGGCTTAACCTTACCAGGAAATGGAAAGATCCACTTCCCCCCACCCTACAAGAAGTACTTCACACAATACAGACACATTTTACTCACGAATCCACTCTGGCACTAACCCATAAGAGCTCATCACAGACTCTCCTCATGTGGAAACCATGGATAAAATGGACCGAATCACCGAGGTTCTCACAAATCTTTGAATAAGGTCAATAGCATAGAGATATCTAGATTCATTAACGGAGCGGGGGGAGGGGGGAACCACCCTACAGGGACACAGAAGTGATCCCTATACGGGGTGTCCAGGTGGGGTGTTCCTCCTGCACTTCTCCCATAGAACAACTTCCAACACGTAATGAAAGTCTATGCTGAGCTTCACTGCGAAACTTGAACCGCATCACGTAATTACTAAGCTCCTTGACACAAGAAGGGTAACAAACAGGCGGTAGTCCTCTTTTTTTGTACTTCCTAGGGTAACACCATTAGACCCAGGTAACGGCAATATTGCATATGAGCCATGGTATCTGTTTCTTGGTTACCTACTGTTTGGATGTTATTTCTTTTTCTGTTTTTCTTTTTCTTTATATTTGAACAATGGAACTGTTTATGTTACATGTGCTATGAGACAATCATCTCTGTTCACCTTTTGTTTGTAATGAAAATCTTTAATAAAAATCTATTGAGAAAAATTTTTTTTTGCAAAATCCCATGCCCTTAATATCTCCCTCTCACAGGAAACACTAACACAATGTAAAAATATCTTCCCCTTTCAATGGAAACATGATCAGATTAAATATCATGGGATATACCTAACAACGAATCTTTCAGACATATTCTCAAAAAATTACCAACCCATCCTCAAAGCCATTGAATATGACCTAAGTAAGTGGAACAAACCCTGTTTCTTCCTGGCTTGGAAGGGCAGAAATTTTAAAGATTAATATACTTCCCTGCATTTAGTATCTACAAACCATCCCCATTATGCTCCCCCGAATCACTTTCAATCATACAAACGACTATGTATTAGATTCCTATGGAGACGTAGAATAATATATGAGCAACTGACGAAACCCAAAACATAGGGGGGCATTGGTCTCCCGGACCTTAAGAAATATTATTGGGCTTGCCACCTCTCTAGAATTTTAGATTGGTCATTACATGGCCACTGAAAAGACTGGGTCGATCTCGAACACTCATTCTCCACCCTCCGCTCCAATCACTGCGGACCTCAACCCACCACACCCTGCGCAATTTAAGAGATCACCCTCTCATTAATCTGACACTCCGTTGTTTTAAAGAAACCTGCAGCAGGCTTCACATCTCATCTAAGCTCGACCCTTCACATCTGTAAAAATCAACTCAGCATTCCCACCTGGTATGACCATATGCTTTTTAGCAGACATTTGACAACACACAGAAATTTTAGCACACCATTTCTTCCGAACAGGTGTACTTCTAGAATGCACTTCCCTACCAACTAACACAGACAACAATACCTTTCCTCTTTGGACATACTTCCAGATAAGACATTTTCTAAGAGAAGCAGATTTTGACTCCTCCATCTCTTGTCCACTCACCCCCTTTGAACAGCTATGCACTGAATCCGCACCCCAACAGCATGTGATCTCCAATATCTACAACATACTCTCCACAGACAGCGCAATGAAAGCAAAGCATGTTTAAACTGGTAAAGAGACCTGCAAACAGAAATGACAGAATCACAATGGAAACACAGATCCACAATAACTCACAAAGGCTCCCTCAATGTCTTGATACAGGAAAACAACTATAAACTCCTAGCTCACTGGTACGGAACCCCTGCAATGCTCAACAAATACAATCCTGCCTTCTCTGATAAATGTTGGAGTTATTTCAGGGAAATAGGTACTTTATCACACATATGGTGGCCTTGTCCCCCAATTCAACCGTCCTGGACCCAAATCCGAGAACTGACAACACAAATCTCCACATACACTTTAGAACACACCCCAACACAGTTTCTTCTCCACCACTCGGACCTGCCAACACACCAATACCTCAAAACACTAATACCACCTGTGGCAGCACGCAGGTAAAGTCACCTGGTTGTATCCAGGATGGGAAATATGTGTGCCCTAGATTCAGGCTTTATGCAGACTTTTACAATTAGAGGGGAAGAGTTAATGAGCCCAGCTGAAGTAAGTGGGCTCATTAAGACCTCTACAAAAAACCCCAGCATGCTTAGGGAGATGCTCCATCCTGGAACCAGTTTTGTGTTGTATAGACTGGGGAGTGTGACACCTGTTCTGTGCGGTGAGTTAACGCCTGTGTGGCAAACCTCTACAACAGAGACAGGGACTGGTGCAGCACAAGGCTGCACTCAGTTGTTAGATAGGGAATCTAAGTGTGTAATTAGAGGTCAAGCTGACCAGGATTTATTTTCATGTTTTATTTTTGTTTGGCTGTTATATGTTTCAATGCATGTGGCATAAATAAACCGCATCTTTTGTTTTTTGCACCTACAACGCTGTCTGCTGTCCCTGATTTTGTGTTGTGAACCCATCCAGGGGGTCACACACACCCGCTGCCGAGCTAACCCCTCACACACCCTTGATAAATGCAGCCACAATGTGTATCCCTCTTTATTGGGGATCAACCCATGTTCCAACAATTCCAGACTGGCTCAAACGAGTTGAAAAAATTGTGGAAATGGAGGAATTAATCTCAATAGCCAAAGACTGTCCAACCGAGTTTGCACATACATGGGCCTGTTGGATCTACTTCTGCACCACAGATAGATACAAATCATTGATAAGCCAAACCGATCCGGACCATACACCCCAAGACAATTGTGACTCTTAATGACTCTACTCCTACATTTCAACAGCTAACCCCATCAAAACATGAGACATAGGGTCTCCCTCCCCTAAACAAGGGATGATTGAGGGAGGACCCTTCTCTAGTTATCAAATTAAACTCACAAAATTCTCTAGATTAGGCTACTCTATCCACCCTACACCAATCCTTAGTGAATGGAGACTGGGAGGTAATTTAGTATCCGATCCATTTCCTCCCCCTTACCCCTCCTCTTCTTTTTCTTCTCTTCTCCCTCTCTTCTGTCTTCCTTTCTTCCCCCTCCTAGGGTTTACTTCCTGAACCACTCCCTACATCCAATAGCGCTCTATTTCATCAAACAACGATACTCAGCCAACTTTAGTCATGTAGTAAATAGATGAAAATTAACATTCAAAGTTGGTTGTTATCATACAAACTTTTGTATTTCCATTTCTATTCACGAAACACACCCAATCCTATATTAGCACCAAACAGAAGAACTGTTATTGTTTTAAGCATTGTGATATAGCAAACTTAACACTGAACCCCGGGTGTCATCCAATATTCACTTTGTCGAATTAGTCTTTAATTTCTATACAGCTAATGATGCCTGCTAGTTCTGAACAAAACTGTTATAACATTTTTTGTAATGGATAATTTTGCCTCAGGCACCTTGCTTAACCACCTCGCGCCCGCCCTATAGCCGATTTACGGCCTTAGAGCGGGCGCTTTCCTGCAATTGGCCGTCCCTGGACGTCCTATTGTTTACTTTCGTAATGCGCGCCGCCGCGGGCGGGCATCGCGGAAGTTCTGTGTTCGCCGTGTCCCCCGGGGACAGGCAAACACAGATCGCTGTAAACGGCCAATCACAGCGGCCGTTTACAGCGTGATCGGCGTGTCCAATGGGAGATGATCTCATATGTAAACATATGAGATCATCTCTCAGCGCCGCTCTCCCTCCTCACACAGACAGCGTGTGAGAGGGGAGAGATGAACGGCTGCAGCAGCCGTCAGTGCACAGAGAAAAAAAAAAAAAGTGTAAAAAAAGTGTAAAAAAAAAGTGTAAAAAAAAAGTGTAAAAAAAAGTGCCATCCTCCCCCAGTGCCATCCTGCCCCAGTGCCATCCTGCCCCAGTGCCATCCGCCCCAGTGCCATCCGCCCCAGTGCCATCCTGCCCCAGTGCCATCTGCCCCAGTGCCATCCGCCCCAGTGCCATCCACCCCAGTGCAATCCACCCCAGTGCAATCCACCCCACCCCAGTGCCACCTGCCCCCAGTGCTATCAGTCCCCAGTGCCACCTGTTGTCAGTGCCATTTGTCCCCAGTGCCATCTGTCATCAGTGCCACGTATAAGTGGCATCTGTCATCAGTGCCACGTGTCATTAGTGCCACATAGTGCCATCTGTCATCAGTGCCACGTATTAGTGCCATCTGTAATCAGTGCCACGTATCAGTGCCATTTGTCATCAGCGCCACCTGTCAGTGTCACGTGCCATCTGTTGTCAGTGTCACGTGTCATCAATGCCACTTATCAGTGCCATCTGTCATCAGTGTCACGCGTCATCGGTGCCACGTATTAGTGCCATCTGTCATCGGTGGCACGTATTAGTGCCACGTGTCATCAGTGCCACGTATTAGTGCCACATGTCATCAGTGCCACGTATTAGTGCCACGTGTCATCAGTGCCACATATTAGTGTCATCTGTCATCAGTGCCACATATTAGTGCCATCTGTCATCAGTGCCACGTGTCATCAGTGCCACGTATAAGTGTCATCATTGCCACGTATCAGTGCCATCTGTCATCAGTGTCACGTGTCATTGTCCTGGTATTTCAAAAGTGTAATAAGTAGTCAACAAGTTAGATGTGTAATTTATGCTCCTAGAACACGTGATGGCACTCCCTGCATGTTGGGCCTCTCTATGTGGCCAGGCTGTGAAAAAGTCCCACACATGTGGTATTGTAATACTCAGGAGGAGTAGCAGAATTTTTTTGGGGGTGTCATTTGTGGTATACACATGCCACGTGAGAGAAATAACCTATTACAATGACAATTTTGTGGAGAAAAATAAAAAAAATGAAAAATCTTAATTTTGCAAAGAATTGTGGGAAAAAAATGACAACATCAAAAAGCTCACCATGCCTCTTACTAAATACCTTGGGATGTCTACTTTCCAAAAAGGGGTCATTTGGGGGGTATTTGTACTTTCCTGACTTGTTCGGGTCACAAGAAGCGAGATAGGCCACCAGTACATCAGATGTGATCAATTTTGTGCGATTCGCACCACAGCTTGTAGACTCTATACCTTTCACAAAGACCAAATAATATCCACTAATTTGGGTTATTTTTTACCAAAGATATGTAGCAGTATAAATTGTGGCCAAAATTTATGAAGAAAAATTAATAATTTGCATAATTCTGTCACAGAAACAAAGAAATATGCAGTTTTTTTCAAAATTTTCGGTCTTTTTTCATTTATAGCGCAAAAAATAAAAACCCCAGAGGTGATCAAATACCACCAAAAGAAAGCTCTATTTGTGGGAAAAAAAGGACACAAAATTCATTTGGGTACAGTGTTGCATGACTGAGTAATTGTCATTCAAAGTGTGAGAGCATCAAAAGCTGAAAATTGGTCTGGTCAGGAAGGGTGTTTAAGTGCCCAGTAAGCAAGTGGTTAAGAGCATTGTAAACATTCTTTTCTTTACCAATAAAATATAGTGGAATAAAAAAAAAGACATATAATAATCATATAAATTATATTCAATACATAATTAGCATATCAATTAATATTCATAAAATATTTGGAACAAGTGATCAGTAAACATAATTGATAATAATCAAAATTACAATAATTATCATAATTAGATGCAGAAAGGTAACATACATCCAGTATAAATCAATACATGATATTAGAAATAAAAATTCAAAATTCATCATAAGAACTGGCTTATCTTGACACCCTTTATTGGAGACTCTATGCATTTCATGGTTTGTAGCCAACGATCAGGAGTGAAAAATGCAAGACTATACTGAAAGATGAATAAATAGATATATAACTATTAATGTATAATCCCCTCTAGAGAGGAGGGACATACAAACAACAGATAGCTGGTCAGTCACTTACGAATCAGCTCAAAGGCTGTGCCCAGCTTCTGAATGGGGATACGATGAGTCCGGGCAGTGTGTCTCACCCAGGGTTGAGGCAGTAGACCCCCCACTCCTCCCCCCTTCCAATAAGAAGGGGGGCAAGGAAGATAAGCCAAGGGTGCAGACCACCACAGCACAGTCCATGTGTCCATATATTTGGGTGGAAGACACCCGTTCTTTGAGTGACCTGACACACACGTCAATGACTTTTCCTTTAGCCCTTGTACACACGGTCGGACATTCCAACAACCAAATCCGTCGGATTTTGTCTGACGGATTTTGTCCAAAACTGTTGCATACACACAGTTGGACAAAGTTGTCAGAAAATCCAATCGTACTTAACGTGATGACGTTATTTCGTTAGGACGGGATTACGTTCAGGCTAGTAGCCAATAGCTTTGGTCTAGGAATTTGATCTGAGCATGCGTGGCACTTTGTCCGATCAGAATTCTCTACACATGAGCGGATCATGTTGTCGGAAAATTTTATAGCCCAGCTGGAAAACTTGGTCCGAAGGAGCCCACACACTGTCGGATTATCCGACAACACGGTCCTATCGGACATTGTCCATCAGAATGTCCGACCGTGTGTACAAGGGCTAAGATCTCTTGGCCCCTCTATGTTACTTCCCCTTTTTTTCCCCAGCCAGCCCACCCCTTGGGGGGAGTAGGGGGGGGGTTATGTCTGTCACTTTTGCAAGGCGTCTAGTTTTCTCTCCTTCCTTATAAATGTATAACGATGCCTCGACGACATGCTGACTAGCCCCGCTCGTGGCGCATAGTTAAGCCACAATGCGGGGACGCTCTTCTCCATCTGACGTCACAGCTGGGATGGGTGGGGATCCACTGCGGACATTGTTCCACAATTTGATTTCTCATGTCCTTTGTACTGCAATGACGACCAGGTATGACATTAGCAGGGACCCACCCACCACCTGAGCACCCCTGAAATGTTGGGCCTGCAAGGGTGATGGAAGGGCACAAGACCCTAAAGACTGGAACCTGGGTGATCTAATACCAGATGGTCAGCAGTACAGTTGGTAGTGCATCCCGGATACACCAAGTTCACTTATGAGCGGAGTCAAGTCACAAGTTCTTCAGTTAAAGCCAGGCAGGAAGGCATGAAGACGTAGGCAGAATCAGGGTTGGAAGCAAGCAGAGGTTGGCAAAGTGCAGACAGCGAGGTACCAAGAATCTTGATTAGAAGTCCAGGCTAAGGATGGTAATGGAAATGAGCAGCAATCACAAGCAGACAAGGATAATACAAAAGCAGGTCAGGTGAAAGCCGGGTCAGTAATATAGTCAAACACAAGTTCACCAAAAGAGTATTTGATGCTTGGAATAGACTTTCAGCAGAGGTAGTGAGTCAATCAACAGTAAGTGGATTCAAACATGCTCATGTGTGGGCACATGCCCATTGGCCTTATGGCTGGCACAATGTTCCTGACAGATTTGTGAATTGAGTCTATTCTAAATGATTCCCCATTTACCTTGATAAAACATGATGCAGACAGATTGCACTACTCCTGGGCATATAGACCCCATACCAGGTGCCTGGTCTGTGTCTATTCTAAATGATTCCCCATCAGATTTCTCTACCTTGATAATACATAATACCGACAGACTACACTGCTCTTGGACAGTTGGGCCCCATAGCAGATGCCCAGTCTTCTGCAGCCACTGCTACAACTTCACCTGACACAACTAGAGACATTGGCCAACTGCTTACCTTCAGGGATGACTCTACAGCAGTCCTGCAGGTGCCATTAATGGTAGGGGTAGAGATGGTGTGACAGCAATCCTTTAGTCTCATTGACAGTTAAAAATAAGACATACATTCCTCTTTCTCCAGATGACACCGGTACTCTACGGCCATCAGACAACCTTCCCCCTAAGGATTCCTCAGCCTACACAATTCTGAGATCATTGTCACAGTTTAAGAACTCAAAGAAAATCTGTTACGGTACACCCGGGTGATTAGATTGCAATTGAAGCAACAATTACTTGTTCCTCAAATTAGTTCCAGAGCAGCAAAATTAAACCAGACATAGAAACCAAAAGAAATAAATAATTCCAAAAACACTCTGCTGGGATAAAATCTTTTTTGCTACACCCCTTTTATTGTGTAACATGTTCATGGGCCATGTGGTGGCACCATAAAAAGTGAGGCCGGTTTCCTTCTTCTGAAGTCAGCTGTGGGCCACCAGGAATTGTGGTCTTTTCTTCAATTAAATCACTGCAGTGGACTTGAACTTGACAGTAGAAGATGAAGAAGCTGTGCGGTACTAGGACAGTCCTTTTGAAATAGAGCAGTGGTTGTCAACTAATGAACTATAGATGGCGTCAACTGCAGCCCCTGACATTACCAATGGAACACACATTTATTTATTAATTAGTACTTATATAGCATTCTAAATGATGGTGCGCTCTAATCAATTTTTTTTATTAGTTCACTGCTCTAAAGAGGTATAGGTACTACTTTATGCATATAAAGTGCTTAAGTGCAATAAAACATGCTCCAAACATACATCAGGCGGTGTTGATTACTGTGCAAAATGTGCAAAAATAATTGCACTCAATAATAACCAAATAATAGTTGTGCAAAAAATTGCTCAATAAGTGAAAACATACATCAAAAGTGCTTCATAATGTTCAAAATAATATGCAAAAATAATGAGCAAAAAATTGCTGTGCAAACTAAAATCATGCACCCACATTGAAGAAATATAATTATATACTCCTCATTAGTACCTATGTAGTAAAGTTCAAAATTAACGTGCAAATGAGGTCCTTATTAGTACCAAAGAATTGATTAAAATATTTATGTGCAAAAATTAGCTGTGCAAATTGCTTGATTGTATCAAGAAAAAATGCTGCATGTATTCCTTCTACTTATAATTAAAGTGCAAAGTGCCTGGAGTATTCTCTGTGGTCAAATTATACTATTACTCATCATAATCCTAAAATAAAAATCCCACAAATTGGAGTAAATAACAATAATCACAAAAGCTCAGTCCATTTCCACATGCATGGCTTCAAACACAGTTGCATTGCGATCACACCACGACAGAAAAGGTGCCACTTCTATCTTCAAAACACAGTTTCAGACACTGTTGTTCACAATCATATTTCTCATTGGCATAGAAATTAAACAGAGAAAACTTTCATTGCGCAATGTTTAAAGCTCCTGTATAGTAAGCACAAGCTGCTTCACTCACATAACCTGGACCGATAACATCGCATGTAAAACAATCAGCTGGTCAAAGGCGTCCCCTGGTGGCTGTAGAGGATTCTTATGTATCTTTGGGACCGTATAAAAAATAGGAACCCTGCATGTATCCGGAACCAAATATCTAGCCTCTTTCTTCGTTAAGATATTTTTCAATCTTCCTTTCATAATCAAGTCAGACAATTCATTTTTTTTTTCAATTCTAATTTTATTTCAAGTTATTATAAAGCATTACACATATTTAAACAATTTCAAACATATACATTACTTGCATACATAGTGAATACATATCATAAGTACTTTAACACACATAAGAAAAAGAAAAAGAAGAAAGGAAGAGAAGAAGAAGAAGAAAAAAAACACGGAGATGGGGGCCCCACTCCCCCTTTCCCCTCCCCCTTCCCCTCTATCCCTTCCCCTTTTCTCTCCTCCAGCATAGTCTTTCCTACCATTACTTTCCTCCTTCTACCTTCAGCTTTTAACCAATTTCCTATACTGCCTCCATGGGTTCCAAACCAGGAGGCACCTTTCATACGAATCTAATTCTTGTGCTATAAATATCTCAATCCTCTCTATATTGTCTATTTCTAAGGCCCATTCGTTTATCGAAGGAGACTGAGTTGATTGCCAGTGACGCGGTATCACCATTCTTGCTGCAGTCAACCAGTGCCCAAGAAGCTTCTTTTTGATATTTTTATATGTTCCTGGTAACATAGAGAGAAGGGTAATTTGTGGCGTATTTGGGATTATCTCCCCAGTAACTAATGTGTATAGTTGCATAACCTTTTCCCAGAAACAAAAAATTAGGGGGCATTTCCACCAAATATGGAGCAGTGAGCCCCTCTCTGTATGGCACCTCCAACATATATCAGTTTTTTCTGGATATATACGATGTAGTGTCACTGGGCTCCAATACCATCTTGAGAGCAACTTGTAATTCGTCTCTTGTGCTTTAATTGTCGGTGATAGACAATGTGATAGTTTAAATGCCTTCTCCCATTCCCCAACCTCAATTTGAACATTAATCTCGTTAGCCCATTTATTTATATATTCCGGGGGCTCCGGATGATTTTTAATTATCAACATCTTGTAGAGCGCTGATAAAACGTGTTTTGGTTTTTGATCTTGTGTCAAAAGAATTTCAAGTTGAGTTAAATCTCTACCCAGGGACTTACTCGAACGAATAGAATACCAAAATGAGAGTAACTGCCGGTGTTCCAACATGTGCACGAAAGATGGACACTGTCTAGGGAATAGGTTTAATAGAGACGGAACTGTTCCCTGACATAAAATATTGCTCAATCTATAATGAGATTCCCTTTTCCATATAAGAAAACTTGTCCTATTTAGTGCCGGGGGAAAAGAAGGGTTGCCAAATAGGGGTGTCATTGGTCCTTCGTACGAAGAAAGTCCCAATTGTATAATTGTTTTAGCCCATATATTCAACAGATGAGATGTAAGAGAGGGCATATTCTCTAATAACTCTCGATGTAGCTTGCTACCTGATAAATCTACCCATGGCAACACCTTTAAATCTAATTGGTTCAACCCCTGTTCTAATTTTACCCACTGTTTAGTTTCCGAACAATAAAACCAATCCACCAGTCTAGTCAAGACTGCCGAAACATAGTAATAATACAGGTCAGGTGCACCCGCACCTCCTTTTGTTTTTGGTAATGATAATAATTTCTTTTGTAATCTTGTTTTTTTATGGCCCCAGATAAATTTTGTAAAAGCCGATTGTAAGGTAGAAAAAAATGATCTAGGGACACAGACAGGGATAGTTTGAAAAATATATAAAAATCGCGGTATTATATCCATTTTTAATATATTAATCCTCCCAAACCACGAATGTTGCTTGACATCATACTTTTTTAAATCTTGTAAAGTACGTTGCAGGAGAGGAACATAATTCATTGTGTATAAGTGGTTTGGGTCTGGGGGGATTTTAACACCTAAATATTTTAAAGCTGTAGAGCAAATCTTAAACGAAAAATTAGCTCTCAGCATTGCAACTTGTTCAGGTATAAGCGACACATTAAGGATTTCTGATTTAGATACATTTATTTTGAAGTTGCTCAATATCCCGAACCGCTGAAATTCAGATAATATAGAAGGTAGTGCAATATGTGGATTAGTGATATAAAGTAATAGATCATCAGCAAACAATGCCAATTTTATTTCCTTTTGCTTTATCTGTATACCAGAAATGGAAAGATTCCGTCTAATAGCTGTTGCTAAATATTCCATTACTATAACATAAAGCATAGGGGATAGCGGACATCCCTGCCGGGTACCGTTTTGTATATTAAAACTCGTTGTCAGTGATCCATTAATCTTTATTCTAGCTGTCGGTTTAGTGTATAGTGCCATAATCTTATGAAGTATATTAGGCCCTAGTCCTATTTGCATTAGGGAATGTTTGAGAAAAGGCCATCCCACCCGGTCAAATGCCTTTTCCGCATCAACTGAGAGAAGGCATACTGATACTTTAGCCCTCTGTGCATAATTCATTAATAAGAAAGTTTTGATCGTGTTATCATGTGCTTCTCTACTTTGAACAAATCCTACCTGGTCCGTATGTATTAAACTTGGGAGAGGTGATTGGAGACAAAGCGCAATCAGTTTAGCATATATCTTTAAATCTACCCCAATCAGAGATATAGGTCGGTAACTAGAGCAGAGTGTTAAATCTTTTTCTGGTTTAGGAATCAAAGTAATGTGGGATTCTAAAGTCTGTGCTGAAAATTGATTACTAAAAGAGATTGAATTACACACTTGAAGCATAAACGGGCTACCGTATATACTCGAGTATAGGCCGACCCGAGTATAAGCCGAGGCCCCCAATTTACCCCCAAAAAACTGGGAAACCTATTGACTCGTGTATAAGCCGAGGGTGAGATATGCCTGTCCATCCCTGTGTGTGTGTCCATCCATCCATCCATCCCTGTGTGTGTGTCCATCCGTGTGTGTGTGTGTGTGTGTGTGTGTGTGTGTGTGTGTGTGTGTGTGTGTGTGTGTGTGTGTGTGTGTGTGTGTGTGTGTGTGTGTGGCCTTGTGTGTCCAGCCTACCTGTGTCCCCAGCCTCCGTCCGGTCCCGAGCCTCCGTCCGGTCCCGTCCCGTCCCGAGCCGAGCCTCCGTCCGGTCCGGTCCCGTCCCGTCCCGAGACTCCGTCCGGTCCCGTCCCGTCCCGAGCCGAGCCGAGCCTCCGTCCGGTCCCGTCCCAGGATCACCGCTCTTCGTCGGCGCCCATTTTCCTGTTCAAATGCCGCGCCTCCCTGTCTGTGATAGGCGGAACACAATTTCCCAGCAGTCTGTGTTCCGCCTATCACGGCCATCCTTTCATCCTCGTCCGTAGTACGAGGATGAGCGGATGTCCGTGATAGGCGGAACACAGGCTGCTGGGAAATTCAGTGTTCCGCCTATCACAGGCGAAGGCGGAGCCGGAGGCGCGGCTTTTGAATTAGAATAGAATGGCCGCTGTCTGTCTGCTCGACACGCTGATCGAGCAGGCAGACAGCGATGACTCGAGTATAAGCCGAGGGGGGCACTTTCAGCCTCAAAAAAGAGGCTGAAAATCTCGGCTTATACTCGAGTATATACGGTATATGTTCCTTAAAAGTTTTATAAAATTTAGGTGTAAATCCGTCTGGGCCTGGACTCTTATTTGTCGGAATATTGGCAATTACTTCCAATAATTCTTCAAGCGAAAATGGAGAATCCAAAGATTCCTTAGTGACATCATCTATTGACGGAATGGTGTTTTCCCGCACAAATTCTTTAATAATATTTCCTCCTGCTCCCTTGTCCTCCAATATCAATGGAGGGATCAGGTTATAAAGGGCCGAAAAATATTCCCTAAAAGTTTGTTGAAGCACATGTGGATCTGATGACAATTCTCCCGATGTTTTTCTTATACTTGGTATGAAAGTCTGTGATTGACGTGGATGTAGACAATTCATTTCTATACTCTTTCATTGGATTCCCTCTCAATTTAATATAAGTACTAGTATCACTTTGTTGTTCCTGTAGTTTATTATTATTAGGGATGGCCTTGTGGTTCGACAGTCGGTCGGTTCACAGCGAACTTTGCTCGTTCGCGATTCGCCAAACTGGCGGACTAATTGCGCTGTTCACGGCGGACAAATTCGTTTACAGTGTGAAGAACTTTGACCCATGACACATCCATCATGGGGTACAGGACAGTCAATTGAGACATTTCAACACATGGGCATACCCCCTACCTTTTAAATAGACCTGATCTGGCGGCCATTTTACATTCTGTCTTTTGTCAGTGTAGGGAAAGGACGCTGTGTGGAGCAGGGACAGTCAGTCTGTAATCACTAGCTATTACTATTAGGTCCACAAAAGTCCTTTTAAGGACTGGTATAGGTGTACAGTATATAGGGTTGCAATACACTTATAATATATTTTAATTTCAAATATAGAAAGCATATTATAATGCACTGCAGTGCTGACTGATTCTGCAGCTGTCTTTTCTCAGTGTAGGGATAGAGTTTGCTGTTTGGAGCAGGGACAGTCTGTAATTCACTAGCTACTAGCTAGCTACTATTAGGTCCACAAACGTCCTTTTAAGGACTGGTATAGGTGTACTATTGGGTGAGCAGTATATAAGGGTGCAATACAAGTATAAAATACTTTCAAATATAGAAAGCATAGTATAGTGCATTTCCACTGTGCAGCATTGTGACTGCTGAGCGGTTCTGCAGCGATACTACAAAGAGTGACAAACGCAATTAGAAAAAAGTATTATAACTGGTGTGCTAGACCAGTGGCCCCCAAAAATGACAGATTGAAGCGTAGTGTTATATACCTTCTTCCACATATACTGCACTGCTCTAGAGACTTTTGTCACAGGGTCATTTAAAAGATGACAGGCAGAGGAAGGGGCAGGCCCTTCTGCAGGGGTGGTAGGGGTAGGGCAGGAACAACAGGCTTGAGCCAAAGTGGGAAATTGCAAAAGGTCCGTTCGATTACAAAGACACTACCGCCAATGCCACCACCACCATATACCCTCCACTTGAGTCACAGGAATTATTTTTGGATCCATCACAAGACATTTCCGATGCGCAGCCATTCTTGGCATTGGATCAGGAAGAGGAGGTAGCAACAACCACCACTCAGCAGTCTGACGACAGTACCCAGATCAGCCCAAGGAGGAGGTTGGTCCCCGCTGTTGCTGCCTACTCCGAGATCTCTACTTATAGCGGTGGGGAAGGTGATGTCGATGATGACGTGTCTAGGGATGTCACGTGGGTGCACACAAGAGAGGAAGAGGAGGGGACTTCAGAGGGAGATATGGACCAGCAGATAGGGAGGAGAAGCAGGCGGAACTTACATTGCACAGGAGGGACAAACCAGACTGCTAATGTATCAGGAGCAAGGCATCAACCATGTACGGTCACATCTGGCTCTCCCAGGATGCCAGCACATGGCTCTGCAGTGTGGGCTTCTTTTAACATTTCCACTGCTGACAATAGTGTTGCCATATGCAGCCTTTGCAGTCAACGCATAAGTCGCGGTAAGCCCAACACTCACCTAGGGATGACCGCCTTAAGAATGCACATGAGCTGCCATCACCAAGCCCAGTGGGAACAACGGAACACACAAAGCCACACTCCAGGCTCTCACCGTCCAGCCTCTTCTACTTCTCCTTCTCCTCTCTCCTCAGAATTGTCCTCCACTCCACCTTCCATCATGCCATCCTCACGTTTTTCTGGAAAAAGGCAGGCTTCCGTGGGCCAAATGTTTGAGCGTAAAAAAAATGATGACGCCGGATAACCCTCTTGCCCAACGGTTGACCGCTGGCTTGTCAGAACTGATAGCCCACTAACTACTGCCATAAAAACTGGTGGACTCGGAAGCCTTTCGAAAATTTGTGGCCATTGGAACACCACAATGGAAGGTCCCAGGAATGAAGTATGTCTCACAGAAGGGCATCCCAGAGATATATGGCCATGTTCAGCGGCAAGTGAATGTATCTCTGGCACACAGTGTCGGTGCCAAGTAGGGATGAGCCGAACACCCCCCGGTTCGGTTCGCACCAGAACTTTCGAACGGACCCCGCGTTCGTAACGAACGTTAGAACCCCATTGAAGTCTATGGGACTCGAACGTTCGAAAGTGCTAATTTTAACGGCTAATATGCAAGATACTGTCCTAAAAAGGGTTTGGGGACCTGACTCCTGCCTCAGGGGACATGGGTCAATGTAAAAAAAAGTTTTAAAAATGGCCGTTTTGGCGGGAGCACTGATTTTAATGACGATTAAAATGAAAAAAAAAGTGAAATATTCCTTTAAATATGGTGCCTGGGGGGTGTCTGTAGTATGCCTGTGAAGTGCCACGTGTTTCCCGTGTTTAGAACAGTCCCTGCACAAAATGACATTAAACGGAAATAACACCATTTAAAACTGCTTGCGGTTTTAATCTTATATCTGGTTCCTGCAATATGGTTGAAAATCATTCAGAAAATGGCATGGGTAGCCCTCCCTGCCCATTACCAGCCTATTTGGGTCTTGTACCATATTAAGGGGAACCCCGTACCCATATTAAAAAAGGAAATGCGTGTGGCCCCCAGGCCCTATATACTCAGAACAGCAGTATACAGGCGGTGCAAACAAGACAGGGACTGTGTAGGTTTGTTGTGTTAAGTTGAATCTGTTTGTAATTTTCAACTGGTACATTTTTAAAGTGTAGCTCCAGTCAAAAAAACTATTTTTAAGCTTTTTGGAAAACATAGGAAAGGGTTATCACCCCTGTATAATTTGTTTTGTCGTCCATCTTTTTTCATCTCACTTGCTGCTGTCTGATGTTTGTAAGTTGGATGTTTGAAAGTAGGGGCCTGCCCTATATGCTCTGCAGAAATGGCGGAACAAGGTGTTGGTTTTGCCACAACATTGTAAGCCCTCAAAGTGACTCTTGGTGGGCGCTGGAGCGCCCTGCTGTGAACGATTATATCAAGAATTGTAATTACATGCCATTGTTGAACAGTGGTAGAAAAATTGACCTTTGGTGGTTGTGGTGCTGGTGCCACAACACTATAAGTCCTCACCGTTACTCTGGGTGGGCACAGGAAGGGGCCCTCCTGTGAAATATTATATCAAGAATTGTAATTACATGTCCCTTTTAAACAGGGGCAGAAAAATTGGGCCTTAGGCACTGGTGCCATCACACTGCAACCTCTGCCATATACTCTAGTTTTATTGCAGGAATTAGCCCTGCTGCAAAGCATTGCATCAAAAATTGTACTTAAACGCCCCTGTTAATCAGGGGCAGAAAAATTGGGCCTTAGGCACTGGTGCTGGTGCCACGACACTCCAACCTCTGCCATATACTCTAGTTTTATTGCAGGAATTAGCCCTACTGCAAAGCATTGCATCAAAAATTGTAATTAAACGCCCCTGTTAAACAGGGGCAGAAAAATTGGGCTGGTGGCATCACCCAGAACCAAAAATGTTCTTCCAACATATCAGCGGAGGAGGAAGAGGATAGACAATCAACATAACAGGACAGTCACTCAGCATCAGCACAGGCAGTCTTGAAGGGATGTGGTATTTCAAAAAAAATTATTCGGTTACATCAGCTTCAGGTGCTTGGTAGCTGTGGGTGATCCAAGACTGATTCATCTTGATGAAGGTCAGTCGATCAACTGATTCGGTGGACAGGCGCACCCTGTGATCGGTAACAAAGCCACCAGCAGCACTGAAGGTGCGTTCCGAAAGAACGCTGGATGCAGGACAGGCCAGAAGCTCAATTGCATACTGTGCGAGCTCTGGCCAGTGATCCATCCTCAAGACCCAGTAAGCTAGAGGATTTTCGGTGGGAAAGGTGTCCAAGTCTGACCTTGCCCCTAGGTATTCCTGCACCATGTAAATTAGACGCTGGCGATGGGTGCTGGAACCAATCATACCTTGGGGCTGCGGACTAAAAAATTGTCTGAAAGCATCAGTCAGACGGCCACCTTCTCCACCGCTCCTTCTGACTGATGCCTCAGCAACACGTTGTCCAGGACCAGGAGTTTGTGACCTCCCAGTCTCTGGGAACGCGTTGCACAGAGCTTTCTGCAAGGCCTCCCGGAGATGTCTCATCCTCTGCTCCCTCTGCGATGGCAAGATAAGGTCGGCAACCTTACCCTTGTACCGTGGATCAAGGAGAGTGGCCAGCCAGTAATGGTCCCTCTCCTTGATCCGAAGAATACGAGGATCCTTCCACAGGCTTTGCAGGATCAGGGAGGCCATGCAGCGTAGGTTAGCTGAGGCATTCGGTCCGGAGTCCTCTGGGTCACTAAGGACAACATGATCCGCAGCTACCTCCTCCAGGCCACGTACAAGTCCACTTGTTTCTTGGGACTGTAAATCATCCCTATAAGACTGCTGCTGCTGATGCTGATGCTGAGTGCCAGCCTCCACCTCCATGCTGACACAATCATCCTCCTCTTCCTCCTCCTCACCCTCTTCCTGTGTGATGGGTGGCACAGCAGGAACACTGTCTGGATAAAGGGGGCCTTGAGAGGCAAGGAAGTCCTCCTCTTCCTGCCTCTGTTCTGCCTCAAGTGCCCTGTCCATTATTCCACGCAGCGTATGCTCCAAGAGGTGGACAAGAGGTACAGTGTCACTGATGCATGCACTGTCACTGCTCACCATCCTTGTGGCCTCCTCAAACGGTGACAGGACAGTGCATGCATCCCTGATCATGCCCCACTGGCGTGGTGAGAAAAAACCAAGCTCCCCTGACCCTGTCCTGGTGCCGTAGTCGCACAGGTACTCATTGATGGCCCTCTGCTGCGTGTGCAGCCGCTGCAGCATGGCCAATGTTGAGTTCCATCTGGTGGGCATGTCACATATAAGGCGGTTCTTGCGCAGGTTCAACTCCTTGTGGAGCTCAGCCAGCCGAGCACAGGCATTAAATGATGGGCGGAAATGCACACAGACTTTCCTGGCCTGCTTCAGGACATCATGTAAGCCGGGGTACCTGCCCAAGAACCGCTGCACCACCAGGTTAAGGACGTGAGCTACACAGGGCACATGGGTCAGTTGTCCCTGTCGGAGGGCGGAGAGGAGGTTGGTGCCATTGTCGCAAACCACCATTCCTGGCTTAAGCTGGCGTGGCGTTAACCACCTCTCGGCCTGCCCCTGCAGAGCTGACAAAACATCCGCCCCAGTGTGGCTCCTGTCCCCCAAACAAACCAGCGCAAGCACGGCATGGCATCGTTTTGCCTGCGTACTTGCGTAGCCCCTGCAACGCCTACGGAGCACCGCTGGTTCTGAGGACAGAGCACTGGAAGAGGCCATGGAGGAAAAAGAAGAGGAGGGGGTGGAGGAGAGAGGTGTGTCACAACCAATAGTAGCATTTTGGAGGCGTGGTGGCGGAACAACCTCCAACACTACTGCACCTTGTCCTGCATCCTTCCCAGCAGCCAGAAGAGTGACCCAATGGGCCGTGAAAGACAGGTAACGTCCCTGTCCATGCCTGCTGGACCATGAGTCAGCGGTAATATGCACCTTACCGCTGACCGCCCTGTCCAGCGAGGCAAGGACATTGCCTTCCACATGCCGGTAGAGAGCCGGAATCGCCTTCCGTGAGAAAAAGTGGCGTTTGGGGACCTGCCACTGAGGAACCGCACATTGTACAAACTCACGGAAGGGGGCCGAGTCTACCAACTGAAAAGGCAGCAGTTAAAGTGCTAGCAATTTAGCCAAGCTAGCATTCAACCGCTGGGCATGTGGATGGCTGGGAGTAAATTTCTTCCGCCGGTCCAGCAGCTGGGGCCGGGACATTTGCCTGCTATAATCGGATGTGGATGTACCACTAGCAGAGTTCCCGGAAGCACTTGGCTGTGACACACCTAATTCTACACCTTCATTCCTCTCAGAGCAGGTTTCAGAGAGGACTGAAGGTCTAGTGGGGTTGGAGATGCCAGCTGATGAGGAGCAAGGAGAGGTCCGCTTTGTTCTTTGGTGTGGGTCTTTGAGGTACGCTTGCCAACGAGCTGCAGGGCAGGTCAAAATATGTCTGGTCAAGCATGTGGTGCCCAAGCGGCTGATGTTTTGGCCACGTGAGATACGCTTGAGACATATGTTGCAAATAGCAGCGGTGCGATCTGATGCACTCGTCTCAAAAAAGGCCCACACCAAAGAACTTTTAGAATAACGCGCAGAGGAAGCGCTCTGCGCAGGCGGAGCTCTGCGGTGTGATTCAGTCGGTGTGCTGCCCCTAAGCTGGCCCCCGGAGGGCATCCTGCCTCGTTGGACATGTGCCTCCTCCTCCTCCTCCTCCTCCCTCCTTCCAGGCACCCACGTGGAGTCAGTGCCCTCATCATCCCCTCCCTCTTCATCGCTGTAGCAAACCTGGCAGTATGCTGCAGCTTGTGGAACATGACTGCCAGATTGCTGTGCTTCTTGAGCATCCTCTCTCTCTGCGCTCACGCTACTGCCTTCCTCTAGCTGAGTGTCATCATCAGAGCCCACCAAACACTGGGCATCCTCCTGGAGCATGTACCCAACACTGTGCTCAAAGAGTTCAGGAGACTCCTCAGGAGGACGTGGTGGGTCTAGGGAAGGAGTCACTGATGATGACATTGAGAGGAGGGAAGACGATGCGTTGGCAGCTGCTTTGCTACTACCCTGAGACTGGGTGAGAGAGGATGAGGAGGATGAAGAGGGCTTGGTCATCCACTCTACCAAGTCGTTGGCATGTTGCGGTTCAACATGTCCAGCTGCAGAAAAGAAGGACAAGCATGTCCCATGGCCACGTGCTGATTACAATGCACCGCGTCCACGACCAGCACTGTTGTCTCTAGACACAGAGCCTGCTTGCCCTCTTTTATCGGCTCGCGCCTGTCTGCCTCTCCTTGCTGGCCTTCCAGACATGGTAATGGCCTGAAGGGAGTTGGGTAAAACAGTAGTTGGGTAGTTTATATTGTGCTGGAGGCACACAACACCCACTAACTCCTGCAGATGCCTTTTTTATAGAACAGCAGAGTTAAAGGGGTATATACAGATGTATACTGTACTGTGCTGTGCTGGAAGCACACACAACTTCCAATAACTCCTGCAGATGACAATTGGGCCCAAATAGAGAACAGCTATGTAGGTGGATTATAGCGGTATGTACTGGGTACAGAGCACGCAGACAGCACGCACTATCTCCTGGCACTACTGACTGCAAGCTCTATTATTAAAGATGGACCACTAGCTATATAGGTGAGGTGAATATCACAGTGTATACTGCGGTCAGGGCACGCAGACAATAACCAGAAAACAGCAGAGTTAAAGGGGTATATACAGATGTATACTGTACTGTGCTGTGCTGGAAGCACACACAACTTCCAATAACTCCTGCAGATGACAATTGGGCCCAAATAGAGAACAGCTATGTAGGTGGATTATAGCGGTATGTACTGGGTACAGAGCACGCAGACAGCACGCACTATCTCCTGGCACTACTGACTGCAAGCTCTATTATTAAAGATGGACCACTAGCTATATAGGTGAGGTGAATATCACGGTGTATACTGCGGTCAGGGCACGCAGACAATAACCAGAAAACAGCAGAGTTAAAGGGGTATATACAGATGTATACTGTACTGTGCTGTGCTGGAAGCACACACAACTTCCAATAACTCCTGCAGATGACAATTGGGCCTAAATAGAGAACAGCTATGTAGGTGGATTATAGCGGTATGTACTGGGTACAGAGCACGCAGACAGCACGCACTATCTCCTGGCACTACTGACTGCAAGCTCTATTATTAAAGATGGACCACTAGCTATATAGGTGAGGTGAATATCACGGTGTATACTGCGGTCAGGGCACGCAGACAATAACCAGAAAACAGCAGAGTTAAAGGGGTATATACAGATGTATACTGTACTGTGCTGTACTGGAAGCACACACAACTTCCAATAACTCCTGCAGATGACAATTGGGCCCAAATAGAGAACAGCTATGTAGGTGGATTATAGCGGTATGTACTGGGTACAGAGCACGCAGACAGCACGCACTATCTCCTGGCACTACTGACTGCAAGCTCTATTATTAAAGATGGACCACTAGCTATATATATAGGTGAGGTGAATATCACGGTGTATACTGCGGTCAGGGCACGCAGACAATAACCAGAAAACAGCAGAGTTAAAGGGGTATATACAGATGTATACTGTACTGTGCTGTGCTGGAAGCACACACAACTTCCAATAACTCCTGCAGATGACAATTGGGCCCAAATAGAGAACAGCTATGTAGGTGGATTATAGCGGTATGTACTGGGTACAGAGCACGCAGACAGCACGCACTATCTCCTGGCACTACTGACTGCAAGCTCTATTATTAAAGATGGACCACTAGCTATATAGGTGAGGTGAATATCACGGTGTATACTGCGGTCAGGGCACGCAGACAATAACCAGAAAACAGCAGAGTTAAAGGGGTATATACAGATGTATACTGTACTGTGCTGTGCTGGAAGCACACACAACTTCCAATAACTCCTGCAGATGACAATTGGGCCTAAATAGAGAACAGCTATGTAGGTGGATTATAGCGGTATGTACTGGGTACAGAGCACGCAGACAGCACGCACTATCTCCTGGCACTACTGACTGCAAGCTCTATTATTAAAGATGGACCACTAGCTATATAGGTGAGGTGAATATCACGGTGTATACTGCGGTCAGGGCACGCAGACAATAACCAGAAAACAGCAGAGTTAAAGGGGTATATACAGATGTATACTGTACTGTGCTGTGCTGGAAGCACACACAACTTCCAATAACTCCTGCAGATGACAATTGGGCCCAAATAGAGAACAGCTATGTAGGTGGATTATATCGGTATGTACTGGGTACAGAGCACGCAGACAGCATGCACTATCTCCTGGCACTACTGACTGCAAGCTCTATTATTAAAGATGGACCACTAGCTATATAGGTGAGGTGAATATCACGGTGTATACTGCGGTCAGGGCACGCAGACAATAACCAGAAAACAGCAGAGTTAAAGGGGTATATACAGATGTATACTGTACTGTGCTGTGCTGGAAGCACACACAACTTCCAATAACTCCTGCAGATGACAATTGGGCCCAAATAGAGAACAGCTATGTAGGTGGATTATATCGGTATGTACTGGGTACAGAGCACGCAGACAGCATGCACTATCTCCTGGCACTACTGACTGCAAGCTCTATTATTAAAGATGGACCACTAGCTATATAGGTGAGGTGAATATCACGGTGTATACTGCGGTCAGGGCACGCAGACAATAACCAGAAAACAGCAGAGTTAAAGGGGTATATACAGATGTATACTGTACTGTGCTGTGCTGGAAGCACACACAACTTCCAATAACTCCTGCAGATGACAATTGGGCCCAAATAGAGAACAGCTATGTAGGTGGATTATAGCGGTATGTACTGGGTACAGAGCACGCAGACAGCACGCACTATCTCCTGGCACTACTGACTGCAAGCTCTATTATTAAAGATGGACCACTAGCTATATAGGTGAGGTGAATATCACGGTGTATACTGCGGTCAGGGCACGCAGACAATAACCAGAAAACAGCAGAGTTAAAGGGGTATATACAGATGTATACTGTACTGTGCTGTGCTGGAAGCACACACAACTTCCAATAACTCCTGCAGATAACAATTGGGCCCAAATAGAGAACAGCTATGTAGGTGGATTATAGCGGTATGTACTGGGTACAGAGCACGCAGACAGCACGCACTATCTCCTGGCACTACTGACTGCAAGCTCTATTATTAAAGATGGACCACTAGCTATATAGGTGAGGTGAATATCACGGTGTATACTGCGGTCAGGGCACGCAGACAATAACCAGAAAACAGCAGAGTTAAAGGGGTATATACAGATGTATACTGTACTGTGCTGTGCTGGAAGCACACACAACTTCCAATAACTCCTGCAGATGACAATTGGGCCCAAATAGAGAACAGCTATGTAGGTGGATTATAGCGGTATGTACTGGGTACAGAGCACACAGACAGCACGCACTATCTCCTGGCACTACTGACTGCAAGCTCTATTATTAAAGATGGACCACTAGCTATATAGGTGAGGTGAATATCACGGTGTATACTGCGGTCAGGGCACGCAGACAATAACCAGAAAACAGCAGAGTTAAAGGGGTATATACAGATGTATACTGTGCTGTGCTGGAAGCACACACAACTTCCAATAACTCCTGCAGATGGCAATTGGGCTCAAATAGAGAACAGCTATGTAGGTGGATATAGTGGTATGTACTGGGTACAGAGCACGCAGACAGCATCTCCTAACACTACTGACTGCAAGCTCTATTATTAAAGCTAGATCACTAGCTATATAGGTGAGGTGAATATAGTGGTGTATACTGCGGTCAGGGCACAGACAGTAACCACTACACAAGAGCAAGATAGGAAATCAGCCAAAAACGATTGGTGTGTAACTGTGTTGAAGGTACACAGAACACCCACTGCTTCAGATGCTAACTAACACACTACACGAGGCCGCCTCAAAGGCGGCCTTTTATAGTGTGGGGCGTGCACTAAACAGCCTGAGCTATGATTGGCCACAGGCAGGATGCCTGTGGCCAACCATGGCTCTCCTCGCTGCTGGCGCTGCGATTGGCCAAGCATGCGGGGTCACAGTGCATGCTTGGCCAATCATGAGCCAGCAATGCACTGCGCCATCGCAGTGCATTGTGGGCCACACGAATTTTGCCGCGAACGGCCCGAACGTTCGGAATTCGGCGAACGCCCGAACGACCAATGTTCGAGTCGAACTTACGTTCGACTCGAACACGAAGCTCATCCCTAGTGCCAAGATACATTTGACCACAGACACATGGTCTAGCAAACACGGGCAAGGAAGGTATATAACTTTTACTGCCCACTGGGTGAACCTTCTGATGGCCGTCAAGCATGTAACCCGTGGCACCCGTGTAGATTTGGTTTTACCTCCACGGATTGCATGCAGTCCTGCCTCTTCTTCTCTTCCTCCTTCTCCATCCTCCCTCTCCTCCTCGGCTGACTCCTCCTTTTCCGCTGCTAGGGTCTCTTCTGCTGCGCAGCCCAAGATCCCCAGAACCTATTCGACACCTATACTGACATTCAGCGGTGACACAATCTGCCGGTCAGACGTCTTATTTGTGATTGCCCGACGCGATGGAACTCAACCTTCTATATGATTGATAGGCTGCTCCAGCAGAAATGTGCAGTTAACGACTACCTGTACGAACTCTGTGGCAGAACAGGTTCTAGGAGCTTGGTTTTTTTCACCGTGCCAGTGGCTGCTCATGCGCGACGCATGCAGACTTCTGCGGCCATTTGATGAGATCACCAAACTGGTCAGTCGCAGCCATGGCGCCATCAGTGACATCGTACCTTACACCTTCTTTATGGAGTGTGCATTGCGTCGTGTCATTGATCAAGCCGTGGAGGAGCAGAAGCAGGAAGATAAGGAAGTCGCAATGCTGGATGAATTCCCAGGGAGACAAGTCAACAACAGGAGTCTGAAGAGGAGTCAGAGGAGATTGGTGCCGGGGCGGATGAGGAGGAGCAAGAAGAGCATGCTTTAAACATTTCTGGGATCCCTGTTGTTGTCCGTGGATGGGGGGAGCAGAACGAGGAGGACGACATTATCCTGGAAGATGAGCAGGAGCCAGGCCACCACACCGCTTCCAGTTTAGTGCAAATGGGGGCCTTCATTCTCCAGTGTTTTAACAGGGACCCCCGTATAAAAAGCATAAAGGTCAAGGACCAGTACTGGGTGGAAACTTACTTAGACCCCCGGTACAAACACAAAATGGCGGAAATGTTACCACCATCACAGAGGGCTGTCAGAATGGAGCACTTACAGGCCTTGCTTAGAGAAATGCTGCATTCTGCTTTTGTGTGTGCTAGCAGAGGAATTCCCACTCCCAGAGAAAGAGTTGCGGGTACCAATCCAACAGCGCCTGCAAGAAGAGGGCGGTTTGAAGATGTGCTGGTCACTTCTGATATGAGATCATTCTTTCAGCAGACCCATTGACAGGTGTCATCCGGATCCAGCATCAGGGAACGCCTAGACCTACAGGTGTCTGACTACATCGGGAACAGCCAATGTGGACGCTCTGAGGAGAGATGAACCCCTGGACTACTGGGGAGGCAGGATTGACCTCTGGCCAGAGCTTGCACAATTTGCAATGGAATTGTTGGCTTGCCCCTCGTCCAATGTCCTGTCCGAAAGGACGTTCAGCGCAGCAAGGGGGATCGTGACCGATAAGCGTACTCTCCTAGCTCATGACAGTGTTGACTACCTCACATTTCTAAAAATTAATGAGGCATGGATCTCAGAGGAATTCAACACATGTGACCAGTAGACCAAGTATATGCATAACTCGATTTATATAATCTAGCACACGGACCTTTTTTCTACCTTTGGCTCACTTGTACAAAAAACGCACACCATACTATATGCCCGTACCCTCCTGTTTGAAGAGGTTGAGCGGTGTCATATTTCTGGGTCCCACAGCGAGTTGCTGTTGTCAGTGCTGGTGTCAGTGCTCTCTTTCTCAGTGCTGGTGTCAGTGCTCTCTATCTCGGTGCTGGTGTCAGTGCTCTCTATCACAGTGCTGGTGTGGTATCAGTGCTCTCTATCTCGGTGCTGGTGTCAGTGCTCTCTATCTCGGTGCTGGTGTCAGTGCTCTCTATCTCGGTGCTGGTGTCAGTGCTCTCTACCATTGTGCTGGTGTCAGTGCTCTCTATCACGGTGCTGGTGTGGTGTCAGTGTTCTCTATCTCGGTGCTGGTGTCAGTGCTCTCTATCACGGTGCTGGTGTCAGTGCTCTCTATCTCTGTGCTGGTGTCAGTGCTCTCTATCTCTGTGCTGGTGTCAGTGCTCTCTATCACGGTGCTGGTGTGGTTTCAGTGCTCCCAATCTCGGTGCTGGTGTCAGTGCTCCCAATCTCGGTGCTGGTGTCAGTGCTCTCTATCACAGTGCTGGTGTGGTATCAGTTCTCTCTATCTCAGTGCTGGTGTCAGTGCTCTCTATTTCGGTGCTGTGGCACTGCTCTCTATCTTGGTGCTGGTGTCAGTGCTCTCTATCACAGTGATGGTGTCAGTGCTCTCTATCTCAGTGCTGGTGTGGTGTCAGTGCTCTCTATCTCGGTGCTGGTGTCAGTGCTCTCTATCATGGTGCTGGTGTCAGTGCTCTCTATCTCTGTGCTGGTGTTAATGCTCTCTATCTCGGTGCTGGTGTCAGTGCTCTCTATCACGGTGCTTGTGTGGTATCAGTGCTCTCTATCTCGGTGCTGGTGTCAGTGCTCTCTATCTCTGTGCTGGTATCAGTGCTCTCTATCTCAGTGCTGGTGTCTGTGCTCTCTATCTCGGTGCTGGTGTCAGTGCTCTTTATCATGGTGCTGGTGTCAGTGCTCTCTATCATGGTGCTTGTGTTTTGTCAGTGCTCTCTATCTCGGTGCTGGTGTCAGTGCTCTCTAACTCAGTGCTGGTGTCAGTGCTCTCTATCACGGTGCTGGTGTCAGTGCTCTCTATCTCGGTGCTGGTGTCAGTGCTCTCTATCACGGTGCTGGTGTGGTGTCAGTGCTCTCTATCTCGGTGCTGGTGTCAGTGCTCTCTATCTCGGTGCTGGTGTCAGTGCTCCCTATCTCTGTGCTGGTATCAGTGCTCTCTATCTCAGTGCTGGTGTCTGTGCTCTCTATCTCGGGGCTGGTGTCAGTGCTCTTTATCACAGTGCTGGTGTCAGTGCTCTCTATCACAGTGCTTGTGTTTTGTCAGTGCTCTCTATCTCGGTGCTGGTGTCAGTGCTCTCTAACTCAGTGCTGGTGTCAGTGCTCTCTATCACGGTGATGGCGTCAGTGCTCTCTATCTCGGTGCTGGTGTCAGTGCTCTCTATCACGGTGCTGGTGTCAGTGCTCTCTATCTCGACACTGGTGTCAGTGCTCTCTATCTCGGTACTGGTGTCAGTGCTCTCTATCTTGGTGCTGTTGTCAGTGCTCTCTATCTCGGTGATGGTGTCAGTGCTCTCTATCTCGGATGTTGGTGTCAGTGCTCAGTCTCTATCGCAGTGCTGATGTCAGTGTTCTATCTCAGTGCTGGTGTCAGTGAGGGAGATAGCAGCGGAGAAGCCAATCAGCAGGCAGTGCCAGCACCATGGCTGAGGATCAGCACTGGACTGGCACCTCCGGACCACTGCAGTGGAGCCCTGCATAGGTGGGGGTAAGGGCTGGACAGAGGGAGGGGTCAGGGGCTCAAGCACAGGTTCGCACACTGGGACACTGGCACAGGACTGCGCTGCCCTGACTGTGGCACTGATCATCTCCTGCACCCCCTTCATAGCCTGCCCTGACCTTGCCTCTCCCCAATGGCCTTCATGCGCTCCTGAATTGACAAAATTTCACAGATAAAAAAAGAATGCTTGTAGTTGTCAATCCCAGATTCTCTTAATACTTCTGGTATGTCAGTGTCCACGTTGTGGGACCATGTGTGCACAGCTAGTAAGTATTTTGAGGCTGAAAATATGACCTGGAGGTTTTTAAGGTTCGCCTGCCATTAAAGTGAATGGGGTTTGCGAACATTTGGGCACATTCGCGGATCGAGTTCGCGAAATGTCCCGTCGGAAGTTCGTCCATCACTAATTATTATAATACTCCTTAGAGAGCACCAAAATTTCCCCCTCTTATTAGCGGGTCTGATTATGACTTTTTTGTTTTCCTCTAGTTCCTTAATTCCCTTTTTAATGGACATAGGATCAAACACTTTTTTAACTTTCAATTTTTCCAAATCCTGTATAACCATTCGATTAAAGACTTCAATATGCTCATTGCCATGCATGTGGAAATGGACTGAGCTTTTGTGATTATTGTTTTTTTTCTCCAATTTGTGGTATTATTATTTTAGGATTATGATGAGTAATAGTATAATTTGACCACAGTGAATACTCCAGGCACTTTGCACTTTAATTATAAGTAGAAGGAATACATGCAGCATTTTTTCTTGATACAATCAAGCAATTTGCACAGCTAATTTTTGCACATAAATATTTTAGTCCATTCTTTGGTACTAATAAGGACCTAATTTGCACATTAATTTTGCACTTTACTACATCGGTACTAATGAGGAGTATATAATTCTTTTTCTTCAATGTGGATGCATGATTTTAGTTTGCACAGCAATTTTTTGCTCATTATTTTTGCATATTATTTTGAACATTATGAAGCACTTTTGATGTATGTTTGCACTTATTGAGCAATTTTTTGCACAGCAATTATTTGGTTATTATTGAGTGCTATTATTTTTGCACATTTTGCACAGTAATCAACACCGCCTGATGTATGTTTGGAGGATGTTTTATTGCACTTAAGCACTTTATATGCATGAGTAGTACCTATACCTCTTTAGAGCAGTGAATTAATAGAAAAGTGATTAGAGCGCACCATCATTTAGAATATTAACCTTAAGAGTGACAGAACACTTTATATGGTTGCAGCTTATTCACTTAGGTTTTTTATATTTTTATTCTTACATATATATCATATCAGTGCTTAGGTCTTCTATAATTTATATCTAGTACTTATATAGTGCTGTTATTTATGCAGTGCTTTACACATATACTGACTATTGTGGATTCACATCGGTCCCTGTCCTAAAGGAGCTTACAATCTAAGGTTCCTAACTCACATTTGTGCAAACAGTACATACTAGGGCCAATTCAGGCAGGAGCCAATTAATGCGCATAATGATCAATATACAGTAAAACCTTGGTTTGAGTGTAACTTGGTTTGAGAGCACTTTGCAAGACAAGCAACATTTTTTTTTACATTTTGACTTGATAAACAAGCAACGTTTTGATATACAAGTGGCATCATGTCTCATCTCAGTAAAAAAAGAAAGGTGCCTCTAATGCCTCGTACACACAATCGGATTGTTGGCCAACAAATCCGTGGAATTTTGTCCGAAGGGCGTTGGCTCAAACTTGTCTTGCATACACATGGTCACACAAATGTTGGCCAACAATTACGAATGTAGTGGCATACTAGACGTGCTACGTGGTTTTTCAGCTCTTTAGCACCACCCTTTGGGCTCCTGCTAATTTCATGTTAGTAGAAGTTTGGTGAGTGTTGATTCGCACTTTTCTTTTTGCGTTTTTCATTTAGCGCTTTTCAATTCACGCTTTTCATTTTGTGCTTTTCAGTTTGTTTCTGTACGGCCGTTCATCAACCAGCCATGTTGGGGAATCGGAGGAGATAATGTGTTATTTATTATTGGCCTTGGAGTTATTGCTTTGACATTATTTTTTTGGTTGAATAATGATTTGATTTGGTATATTTTCTATATTTTTGGATGCATAGAATGCAGTTTTTGGTTAAGTTCTCTTGGCAGACAGCATGTCTAATTTTTTTCATTTTTTATTTGTATTTTGTTTAATGCACAATAAAAAAAAATGTGTACAATAATACTTGGCTATGTGTTTTAATTCAAATGACAGTTTGGGAGTAGGCAGGTACATTTTAAAAAATACATAAATTAACAAGGGACACCAACATAGTTGTATCTTTGATCTTAAAAACTACAGAATGGATGGTGGTGTGGTAACTTGCACAAATAAAAAAAAAAAGCATAATCATTTTATTCTTGATTAGAGTTGAGTGGACACCTGGATGTTCGAGTTTGACGGGTTTGGCCGAACTTCACAAAAAAGTTTGAGTTTGGGACCCCGAACCCAAACCCCATTGAAGTCAATGGGGACCCGAACTTTTGAGGACTAAAATGGCTCTAAAAAAGTAATGAGAAGGCCTGCAAATGGCAGCAAAATGTTGTTAAAAGCATGGCAAGTGTGGATAGGGAAATAACTTAAAATAACAAAAAATACATAAAAATAAAAAATAATAATCTTGACCTAGGAGAACGAGGTCCATATGGAGTAGGAGGTTGAGGTAGCGGTGGATGTGGCGGTATAGGTGGAAGCGGCGGTGGAGGAGGACAAGGTAGCCAACACTGGTTTTTGTTTTTAATTTTATCTTTTTTTTAAATTAGGGTACACCCCAAAAGGGTGAGAGAGATCAAAAATACAACAATGGCTGGATAAGGCCGGTATACATGTCTATTCTGCACATGGTATGGACAAGTCCTGTGGGATCCATGCCTGGTTCATTTTAATGAACATGAGCTTGTCCACATTGGCTCTGGACAGGTGGCTGGGTTTGTCTGTGATTACGCCCCCTGCCGTGCTAAATACACGTTCAGATAATACACTGGCTGCAGGCGAGCACCTCCAAGGCGTAAAGGGCAAGCTCAGGCCATGTGCCCAATTTGGAAACCCAGAAGTTGAAGGGGGCAGACCCCGTCATTCAGTACGTGTAGGTGCGTGCACACATACTGCTCCACCATGTTGGTGAAATGCTGCTTCCTGCTAAGACGTTCCATATCAGCTGGTGGTGCTGGTTCTTATGGCGTGCTGCCAAAGCTTTTCAACATTTTGGCCATGCTAACCCTGCCTTCTGAGGTGCTTGTGGTGCCCTGGCTGCGTTGGAGACCTCTTTCTCCTCCTCTGCCTTCGCCTTGTGCTTCCACTGTGCCCTCGCTGTCAGGTGGAAATGCCACCAGCAACGCATCTACCAGCTTGCGCTTGTACTCGCGCATCTTATGATCACGCTCCAATTAAGGACGGTATGTTGTTTTTGTAATGGGGATCCAGCAGCGTGGCCACCCAGTAATTAGCACCAGTTAGAATGTGGGCAACTCGGAGGTCGTGGAGACACTGCAGCATGTAATCGCTCATGTGTGCCAGGCTGCCCAGAGGTAACGAAAAGCTGTCCTCTGTGGGAGGTGTATCGTCTGTGTCCTCTGTATCCCCCCAGTCACACACCAGTGATGGCCATGAGCTGGTCCGGGTGCCATCCTGCTGTGAACATGGTTCCTCCTCCTCCATCTCCTCCTCCTCATCCTCCACCTCGTCATCCTACAGAACTGTTCCCTTGCTGGACAATTGTGTACCTGGTGTTTGTTGGTGCAGGAACCCACTCTCGGAGCCACTTATTAATGACTGCCCTGAAAGCCTTTGAAAGATCCCTCTTCCTCCTCGCTGAGCACGGCGTCATCAGCACTGACCATGTTGGTGGAGTACTCAAAACAGCACAACAAGGCACACAGGTTTTGCATGGAGGCCCAGTTATTGGTGGTGAAGTGGTAGTGTTTTGCAGAGCGACTCACGCGTGCGTGCTGCAGCTGAGACTCCACTTTGGGCACGTCACATATGAGGCAGTGAGCGGGAAGGCCGAAGTTAAGCTGCAGCACTGACAGGCAAGCAACAGCAGGGTGAGAACGCTGAAAGTGCGCACAGACGGCTCGCACTTTCTGCAGCAGCTCTGGCATATGGGGGTAATTTTTAAGGAACCTCTGGACCACCAAGTTCAGCATATGCGCCAGGCAAGGGATGTGCGTCAAACCGGATAGGCCCAGAGCTGCTACGAGATTTTTCCCATTATCGCACACCACCAGGCCGGGCTTGAGGCTCACAGCCACCAACCATTCATTGGTCTGTTGTTCTATGTCCCTCCACAACCTCTGCGTGGTGTGGGTTTTTTCCCCCAAACAGGAAAGTTTTAAAACTGCCTGCTGTCGTTTACCCTTGGCTGTGGTGAAGTTGGTGGTGAAGGAGTTACGCTGACTGGATGAGGAGGCGGTAGAGGATGAGGAAGTGGAGTAGGAGGAGTTAGCAACAGGAGCCAAACTGAAGCCCACTGCAATCCTCGGTGGTGGAAGGACATGTGCCAAACTGCTATCCGCCTCAGGCCCAGCCGCCACTGCATTTACCCAGTGTGCTGTTAGGGAGACATAACGTCCCTAACCGTGCTTATTGGTCCACATATTCCAAAGTTAGGTGGACCTTGGCACAGATGGCGTTGCGCAGAACACACCTGATTTTGTCCCCCACTTGGTTGTGTAGGGAAGGGATGGCTCGTCTGAAAAAGTAGTGGCGGCTGGGCATAACTGTCAGGGATGGCTTAGCCCTTCCTCCTCTGGGCTGGCCGCTCAGCTGTCAGCTTATTGACAGCTTTCTTCTCTTTCCACAGTTATCAGCTGTTCCCGATGATGCTTGTCTGACCTGCCTATTTCAAGCCTTCCTGTGCACTTTTTCATTTGCCTTTGCGTTGGTCAAATCACAGGGAACCATCTCCTGCTGTTTGTTTCAGGACTGGCTTTCTGACATCCCACCTGGCTTCTTATCCTACTTGCCGTTGCTCTCCTTGGATCCCTGACTTCCGGCCTGGCTGATTACCCGATCTGGTTAATGAACTTTGGACTGGCTGACTACCCGATCTGGCTACAGGACTCTGGCTATGCTTGACTACGCTTTTTTCTATTTACCTTTTTATTTTTATTAATAAACAAGTGTAATTTGATTGTACTTCTGTCTCAGTCTGTTTCATTGTTTCTGACGCAAAGGCCATGAATTCAGAAGATACAGTCAATCCACTTGTTGGTAATATTTTTTCCAGACTGGATAAGCAAGATCACCGCATGGATCAGTTTTCCTTGGCATTACAAACGCTTCCGAATCGCACGGCTCACCTGGAATCCCCCACGGTGGCTGCTCCGGTACAACCTGAGTCACAGGCCGTCCCTGCTGCTGCGCCAGTCTCTGTGCAGGCACCCGCCTCGAGTATTACCGCTATAAGAGGTATGTTTGGTTCTGCTCCGCTTCCCCAGTAATTTGGGGGCGATCCAGTTCAATGCAGAGGGTTTATCAATCAGGTTGAGATATACTTCGAAATGCTGCCCCCGGCATTTCCCATGGACAGAAGCAAAGTAGGTTTCGTGATATCTTTGCTTTCTGAGAGAGCCTTGGCCTGGGCTAACCCTCTATGGGAGACGCAAAAACCTGTTGTCTTGAGTTACCCTCAGTTTGTGGCCTCCTTTAAAAGGGTTTTTGATGTTCCCGCATGCTCCGCTTCTGCTGCCAAGTGCCTCATGTCCATTAAACAGAGTACGAGAACTGTTGCTGACTACGCCATTGAATTTCGTACTCTGACAGCAGAGGTTGATTGGAACAATGAGGCCCTCGTGGCTGCTTTTTCTCATGGTCTCTCGGATTCCATCAAGGATGAGATAGCAGCCTGAGATATACCCACTGAGCTGGAGAGCTTGATCTCGTTTGACATCCTCATTGACTCCAGACTCAGAGAAAGACTTTCTCTTAAGGAGCGCTTGCGGAAGCCTCCTGTACGTTTGCCTCCGAGCTTTGTAGTCCCACCCATGCCTCCCTCACCTCCCATGCCTCATGGTACCGAGTTGGACAGTAACGATGAACCCATGCACCTAGGCTTCATGCATCTCTCTGCGGATGAGAGAGTCTTTAGGAGGAGGGAGAGATTGTGCCTTTATTGTGGCCAGGCAGGTCACTTTTTAAAGTCTTGTCCTACCCGTCCAGGGAATGCCCGAACCTTGAGGTCCTGTCAAGGTCCTGTGCACCGCTTCACTCCCCTCCTTGCCGAAGGAGTACCGTGATTTTGGCGATGTCTTTGATAAAGGTCAAGCTGGTAGTTTGCCTCCTCACTGGCCTTATGATTGCACAATTGACCTTCAACCTGGTGCCATACCTACTCGTGGCCGGGTTTACCCTTTGTCGGTCTTGGAGGATAAGGCCATGGAGGAGTATGTTGCTGACACACTTTCTCAAGGTTTTATCTGCAAGTCCTCGTCTCCTGCTGGTGCTGGTTTCTTCTTTGTGAAAAAGAGTGGTGAACTGAGACCTTGTATATATTATAGGGGTCTCAATCATATCACGATTAAGAATGCCTACCCGATTCCATTAATTACAAAGTTATTTGACCGCCTCAAGGAAGCAACGGTTTTCACAAAGCTTGACCTGAGAGGGGCATACAATCTCGTGCACATTAAGGAGGGCGACGAGTGGAAAACTGCGTTTAATACCAGAACAGGTCATTATGAATACCTGGTAATGCCTTTTGGCCTTTGGAACGCCCCGGCAGTTTTCCGGGAATTTATTAACAATGTCCTCCGAGATTTGTTGCAATTGTGTGTGGTGGTTTATCTCGATGATATCCTCATATTTTCCAAGTCCCTGGAGAGCCACCACACAGATGTCTGTCGTGTACTTCAGAAACTAAGAGAGAACAATCTCTATTGTAAACTGGAGAAGTGCGAGTTCCATTGTGAACAGGTTACATTCCTGGGTTATGTCATTTCCACTGCTGGTTTTTCGAAGGACCCAGAGAAACTTTTAGCAGTCCTACAGTGGCCTTGACCCGTGGATTTACGTCCTCTGCAGAGTTTCCTGGGCTTTGCCAACTACTATCGGAAGTTTATTTGTAACTTCTTGTCTCTGGTCAAGCCTCTGACTGATATGCCCAGAAGGGACGGTAACCCACAGAGTTGGTCTCCGGAGTCCATTAAGGCCATTGAGACACTCAAGACTGCCTTTGTTTCTGCTCCTGTGTTGGCACATCCTGATCCTACATTGCCTTTTATCCTAGAAGTTGATGCTTCTGAGACTGGAGTTGGCGCCCTTCTGTCTCAACGTCCTAACTCTAAGAGCGCTATGCATCCGTGTGGCTACTTTTCCAAGAAATTGTCACCTGCTGAGTGCAATTATGAGATTGGTGACAGAGAGCTGTTGGCGATCATTTTAGCCCTGAAAGAATGGAGACATCTCCTTGAAGGTACCACTGTGCCTGTTCTTATTCTTACTGACCATAAGAATCTTACATTCTTGTCTGAGGCTAAGCGACTCTCTCCCAGAAGGGCGCAATGGGCTCTTTTCTTGTCGAGCTTTAATTACATTGTCTCATTCTTATCCGGTACTAAGAATGTAAAGGCTGATGCCTTGTCACGACAATTTTCCTCCACTTCCAAGTCGGAGTCGGTTCTGGTTCCTATGATTCCTCCTGATCGTATCTTGGCTACGGTTCGGTGTCTCCTTTGGGTGACAAAATTCTTTCTGCTCAGGTCCATGCTCCTCCTGATAAACCTTGTGACCATTGCTTTGTTCCAGAGAGTCTCCGTACTGCAGTGCTCCAGACTTACCATTCTCCCAAGGCAGCTGGCCATCCTGGGAAGAATCAACTAATTTGGGCCATCTCCCAACAATTCTGGTGGCCTAGTCTACGGGCTGATGTTTCTGCCTTCTTAGCTGCCTGTCCCGTGTGTGCTCAGAGTAAGACTCCACGACACCTTCCAATGGGCCTCCTACAACCCATACCCAATGGAGAGAGGCCCTGGACTCACCTGTCTATGGATTTCATTGTGGAATTGCCCAACTCCCAAAGCAACACTGTTATCCTTATGGTGGTTGACCGGTTCTCAAAGATGTGTCATTGTATTCCACTTAAGAAGTTGCCCACCTGTAAGGAACTGACTTCCATTTTTGCTTGGGAGATCTTTCGCTTACATGGGCTACCCAAGGTGATTGTCTCAGATAGGGGCAGTCAGTTTGTCTCCCGGTTCTGGCGAGCCTTTTGTGCACAGTTGGGAATCCAGCTTGCGTTCTCTTCTGCGTTTCACCTGCAGCCTAGTGGGGCCACAGAAGGAGCCAATCAGTCCTTGGAGCAATTCCTACATTGCTATATTTCTGACCATCATAACAACTGGTGTGAACTATTACCTTGGGCAGAGTTTGCTCACAACAATGCCTTGAATTCTGCCTCCTGATTGTCTCCATTTATGGCAAATTATGGTTTCCAACCTTCGATGTTGCCTGACTCGTTTGTTCCGCAGAGTATTCCTGCATTAGAGGAGCATCGCCATGGTCTTCGTTCCACTTGGGTATAAGTCCAGGAGGCTTTGCGTCATGCTAATGATAGGTACAGACTCCATGCTGACCGCAGACACCTGCCTGCGCCTTCCTACCAGGTTGGGGACAGGGTCTGGCTGTCATCTTGCAACCTCCGGCTTCGTGTTCCCTCACTGAAGTTTGCACCTCCGTTTATTGGGCCGTTCCGTATCCTTCGCAGGATTAACCCAATAGCTTACGCGTTGGACCTTCCTCCTAGTATGCGCATCTCTAATGTGTTTCATGTCTCCTTATTGAAACCATTGGTCTATAACTGATTTACCACCTCGGTGCCACATCCTCACCCTATTCTGGTTGAGAACCATGAGGAGTATGAGGTACAATCCATTGTTGACTCCCGTGGGTTCCGTGGGCGCATACAGTACCTGGTGCATTGGAAGGGGTACGGTCCGGAGGAACGCTCCTGGGTTTCCCCTCAAGCCCGGTGGCCCTCCGAGGGAGAGGGGTCATGGGGGGGGGGGGTACTGTCAGGGCTGGCTTAGCCCTTCCTCCTCTGGGCTGGCCGCTCAGTTGTCGGCTAATCTTCTCTTTCCACAGTTACCAACTGTCCCCGATGATGCTCGTCTGACCTGCCTATTTAAAGCCTTCCTGTGCACTTTTTAATTTGCCTTTGCGTTGGTCACATCACAGGGAACCATCTCCTGCTGTTTGTTTCAAGACTGGCTTGCTGACATCCCACCTGGCTTCTTATCCTGCTTGCGGTTGCTCTCCTTGGATCCCTGACTTCCGGCCTGGCTGATTACCCGATCTGGTTAATGAACTTTGGACTGGCTGACTACCCGATCTGGCTACAGGACTCTGGCTATGCTTGACTATGCTTTTTTCTATTTACCTTTTTATTTTTATTAATAAACAAGTGTGATTTGATTATACTTCTGTCTCAGTCTGTTTCATGGTTTCTGACACAAAGCACTGCTGGTTCCGAGGACAGAGCACTGGAAGAGGCCATGGAGGAAGAAGAAGAGGAGGGGGTGGAGGAGAGAGGTGTGTCACAACCAGTAGTAGCATTTTGGAGGCGTGGTGGCGGAACAACCTCCAACACTTCTGCACCTTGTCCTGCATCCTTCCCAGCTGCCAGAAAAGTGACCCAATGGGCCGTCAAAGACAGGTAACGTCCCTGTCCATGCCTGCTGGACCATGAGTCAGTGGTAATATGCACCTTACCGCTGACTGCCCTGTCCAGCGAGGCAAGGACATTGCCTTCCACATCCAGGTAGAGAACCGGAATTGTCTTCTGTGCGAAAAAGTGGCGTTTGGGGACCTGTCACTGAGGAACCGCACATTGCACAAACTCACGGAAGGGGGCCGAGTGTACCACCTGAAAAGGTAGCAGTTGAAGTGCTAGCAATTTAGCCAAGCTAGCATTCAACCACTGGGCATGTGGATGGCTGGGAGTGAACTTCTTTCTACGGTCCAGCAGCTGGGGCAGGGAAATTTGCCTGCTACAATCGAACGTGGGTGTACTGCTAGCAGAGTGCCTGCAAGCACTTGGCAGTGACACACCTAATTCTACACCTTCATTCTTCTCAGTGCAGGTTTCAGAGAGGACTGAAGGTCTAGTGGGGTTGGAGATCCCAGCTGATGAGGAGCAAGGAGAGGTCCGCTTTGTTCTTTGGTGTGGGTCTTTGAGGTACTCTTGCCAAGGAGTTGCATGGCAGGTCAACATATGTCTGGTCAAGCATGTGGTGCCCAAGTGGCTGATGTTTTGGCCACGTGAGATACGCTTGAGACATATGTTGCAAATAGCAGCGGTGCGATCTGATGCACTCCTCTCAAAAAAGGCCCACACCAAAGAACTTTTAGTATAACGCGCAGAGGCAGCGCCCTGCACAGGCGGAGCTCTGCGGTGTGATTCAGTCGGTGTGCTGCCCCTAAGCTGGCCCCCAGAGGGCATCCTGCCTCATTGGAGATATGCCTCCTCCACCTCTCTCCTACCAGGCACCCACGTGGAGTCAATGCCCTCATCATCCCCTACCTCTTCATCGCTGGAGCAAACCTGGCAGTATGCTGCAGCTTGTGGAACATGACTGCTAGATTGCTGACATCCCCTCTCTCTGTGCTCACGCTACTGCCTTCCTCTAGCTGAGTATCATCATCAGAGCCTACTAAACCCTGGGCTTCCTCCTGGAGCATGTGCCCAACACTGTACTCAAAGAGTTCAGGGGACTCCTCAGGAGGACGTGGTGGGTCTAGGGAAGGAGTCACTGATGATACATTGAGACGAGGGAAGATGAGGCGTTGGCAGCTGCTTGGCTAGTACCCTGAGCCTGGGTGAGAGAGGATGAGGAGGATGAAGAGGGCTTGGTCATCCACTCTGCCAAGTCTTCGGCATGATGCGGCTCAACACATCCAGCTGCCAAAAATAAGGACAAGCGTGTCCCATGGCCACAAGCAGATGATGATGCACCGCTTTCACGACCAGCACTGTTGTCTCTGGACACAGAGCCTGCTTGACCTCTTTTATTGGCTCATGCCTGTCTGCCTCTCCTTGTTGGCCTTACAGACATGTTAATGGCCTGAAGGGAGATGGGAAAACCAGCAATTAGGTAGTGTTTATTGTGCTGGAGGCACAAAACACCCACTAACTCCTGCAGATGCCTTTATTATAGAACAACAGCAATAAAGGGTAGATACAGGTGTATATCGTGCTGTGCTGGAGGCACACAACACCCACTAACTCCTGCAGATGCTTATAGAACAACAGGAATTAAAGGGTAGATACCGGTGTATACTGTGCTGTGCTGGAGGCACACAACACCAACTAACTCCTGCAGATGGCAGATGGCTCAGTTAGAGAAGCAAAATAGGTAGATACAGGTGTATACTGCGCTCAGGGCACACAGACAACACCCAGAAACTCCTGCAGATGGCTGATAGCTCAATTACAGAAGAGCAATATAGCTATATAGTTAGATACATGTGTATACTGCACTCAGGGCACACAGACAACACCCAGAAACTCCTGCAGATGGCTGATAGCTCAATTACAGAAGAGCAATATAGCTATATAGGTAGATACAGGTATATACTGCGCCCTAGTGAGGAGGAGATTAACACCTGTCTCATGAGCTGTGTTGCTGTCTTGCTATCTTGAAGGCTACAAAAGATTGCTATAAGGACTCTGAAAACTTTGGGGAGAAGACCCAACTAAAGAACTGTGGGTGCTTTCTTTTCTTGTTCTTTTTGTGCTGAAGATAAGCGGACTTTAATTTACGTTTTGGTTTGTATGCTGAAGAAAATGGGATTTTTATATACAGCTTACCTGTAAAATCCTTTTCTTGAGAGTACATCACGGGGCACAGGAGCTTCATTACATAGTGGGTTATATAGGCACCTCTGGTGATTGGACACTGGTTGACCTTAATTAAAGAGAATTCCTCCCCTATATAACCCCTCCCATTTGGGAGGCACCTCAGTTTTGTAGCAAAGCAATAAGAAACCACGTAAAACCCAAGAGGGGCGGGAGCCCTGTGTCCCGTGATGTACTCTCAAGAAAAGGATTTTACAGGTAAGCTGTATATAAAAATCCCATTTTCTTGATCATACATCACGGGACACAGGAGCTTCATTACATAGTGGGATGTCCGATAGCAATGCTCCGGTTGAGGGGAGGGAGACACAGATCGTAAACATAGACCGCCAGGGACCTGAGGACCTAAACTGCAGCCTGCAGTACACTGCGCCCAAAGGCGATATCCTCTTGCCCTCTGACATCCACCTGATAGAATCTGGTGAATGTGTGGACTGATGACCAAGTCGCAGCCTTACAGATCTGAGCCAGGGAGGCCTGGTGATGCACTGCCCAAGAAGCACTGACAGCCCTAGTAAAGTGCGCTTTCACCTGAAAAGGAGGAATCTTCCCCTTTAAGCTATAGGCCTGAGAAATAACCTGTCTGATCCACCTTGAGAGAGTGGACTTTGACGCTGCCTGACCCCTTCTAGGGCCTTCTGGCAGAATAAATAAACAGTCAGTCTTTCTTATCTGAGCAGTTGTCTGAAGATAAAGACTGATTGCTCTAACCACATCTAAAGTGTGTAAAGACTCTTCTTCTATGGACTGAGGATTTGGAAAAAAGGATGGTAGGATTATATCCTGATTCAGATGAAAACACGAAACCACCTTAGGTAGAAAGGATCCGTTGGGACGCATAACCACCCGGTCCTTATGGATAATTAAATAGGGCTCTTTACAGGAAAGAGCTGCCAATTCTGATACTCTTCTAGCCGTAGATATGGCTACTAAGAAGACCAGCTTTTTAGTCAAGAGGGCTAAAGAAGCCAGCTGCAAAGGTTTAAATGGTTGGGCCTCTAAGGCCGAGAGAACCAAATTCAGATCCCATGGGCATACCGGAGGTTTAACTGGCGGTTTTATCCGCATAGCTCCTTGGATAAAAGCCCGTACTAGGGAGTGTGATGCAAGAGGTCTTTGAAAAAATACTGACAGGGCCGAAATCTGCACCTTGATGGTGCTTATGGCCAAATTCATTTCTAGGCCTGACTGGAGAAAGGCCAAGATTCTGCTAATGACATACTTTCTAGGATGCCATCTCCTGAGTTCACACCAGGAAACATATGCCCTCCAGATCTTGTAATAGATACGCCTGGAGGCCGGCTTTCTGGCATTGACCAGAGTGGAAAGGACTGGCCCCGAAAGGCCACGGTCTCTCAGAATGTGGGTCTCAGCAGCCAGACCGTCAAATTCAGACTGCGTAAAGCAGGATGGTAGATTGGACCCTGTGAGAGCAGATCTGGCCGGAGAGGGAGGGTCCATGGCCTGCCCACTGCCAACTTCATGATTTCTGCAAACCATGGTCGCCTGGGCCAAGCTGAGGCCACTAACAGGACCGACTTCACCTCCCTCTTGACCCTTCCCAGGAACCGTGATAGCAGCGGGCTCGGGGGGAAGGCATAGATCAGATTGTACTGATCCCAGGGAACCGTCAGAGCATCTGACCCCTGAGCAAGTGCATCTCTTGTCCTTGACACAAAATTGTCCAGTTTCCTGTTGAACCTGGATGCAAACAGATCCACGTCTGGAGTGCCCCACTTGTGACATATGTTCTGAAACACGTCGGGGTGCAGAGCCCATTCTCCTGGGCACAACTGCTGGCGGCTGAGAAAATCCGCCTGCCAATTCTCCACTCCTGGGATGAAAACTGCAGAGAGACACGGAACATGCTCTTCTGCCCAGACAAGTATGCGATTCACCTCCCTTTGGGCCACCAGACTTCTGGTACCGCCCTGGTGATTGATGTAAGCCACTGCGGTGGCATTGTCGGACTGAATCCGAACTGGGAAACCTCGCAGTCTGTAAGACCACTCTATGAGTGCCATGTAAACTGCCCGAATCTCCAAGATATTTATGGGCAGCAGACCTTCGGTCGCAGACCATCTTCCCTGCGAGCACGTTCCCTCCAATACGGCTCCCCAGCCTGTCAGGCTGGCGTCCGTTGTGACAATCTTCCATGAGAGGGGAAGAAAAGTTTTGCCTTTCAGCAAATTCCTGGTTTGTAACCACCAGACAAGACTTTTGCGTGCCTGGGGAGATAAACGCATAGGAAGATCCAATGATTGGGGCTTCCTGTTCCAAACCGCAAGGATGCATCTTTGCAGAGGCCTTGAGTGGAACTGGGCGAATGGGACGGCCTCGAATGAGGCGACCATCTTTCCCAATAGTCTCATGCATAACCGAACGGAGGGAGATCTTCGGCCCAGAATCAGGCGCACCAGATCTCCAATGGCCAAGGCCTTTGGCCTTGGAAGAAACACCCTGCCCTGAGCGGTGTCGATAATGAAACCCAGGTAATCCAACCTGGTGGTCGGTTGCAAGGACGACTTTTCTAGGTTTATAATCCAACCTAGGCGCTCTAGATGTTCTAGCGTCCTGGTGATGCTGCGATTTAGGCATGCTGCAGTTCTCTCTACGAGAAGCAAGTCGTCTAGGTAAGCCATGACGGCTATGCCCTGAACTCTTAAGATTGCTAAGAGAGGGTCCAGAATCTTCGTGAAGACTCGAGGGGCCGTAGCTAGCCCAAACGGCAGGGCCACAAATTGAAAATGGCGCTGCTCTACCGCGAACCTTAGAAACTTCTGGTGTGCGGGAAATATTGGCACATGGAGATATGCATCTTTGATATCTATTGATGCCAAGAATTCTCCCCCTTGCAGGGAGGAGACCACAGTGCGTATTGACTGCATCCGGAAGGTCTGAATGTGTAAAAACCGATTTAAGTCTCTCAGATCCAAGATAGGTCTGACACTTCCGTTTGGTTTTGGAACGGTGAAGAGATTCGAATAGAAACCTGAACCCTGATCTATCGGGCTCACTTCTACTATCACACCTTGGGATAGTAACTGATCTAAGGCCAGGAATAACGGTCTCTGCCTTACTGGATCCTTGGGGATCCTTGACCTTAGAAAACGAGAAGGTGGAATCTTCTGCAACTCTAGCCTGTAGCCCCGAGATACTGAAGAGATCACCCATTTGTCCTGAATCTCTTCCCGCCAGGCGCCTGCAAACTGCAGGAGCCTTCCCCCCACTCTGTCGAGCGGGGGCGCCCCTTCACAGGGAGGTCTTGGGGGTCTGCTTGGCAGGCTTTCGCCCCCAAGTCTTCTTCTGTCCCTGGGCTCGGCCCTGGGGCTTTCTAGCAGAGGAGGACTGGGAAGGCCGTCGCCACTGTTTAGAGCTTGATGCTTCGGGAGAGAGAGTACGCCTGAATGAAGGGCGTTTGCTCCTTTTGACTGGAAGGAGAGTAGACTTACCTCCCGAAATATTTTGGATGAATTTATCTAATTCTTCCCCAAACAAACGTTCCCCTTTAAACGGGAACCCAGTCAAATGCTTCTTGCATGACATCTCAGCAGCCCAGTTCTTTAGCCATAGAGTCCTACGCATGTGTACCAACATGAGGGACAAACGTGATGCTTGTTGGACCGAATCCAAAATCGCATCAATTATGAAACACAAGATGTGAGGCATCTCTGCATATTTCTCTACTTCCTCACTGGGAAGGAGATCAAACATTTGTTTAACCTGTTCCTTGAGGAACTGACACAACCCCACGGCTGCGACTGTAGGCTGCACCACAGCGCCGGCCATGGAAAAGGAGGCTTTTAACAAGGTTTCCAGCCTTTTGTCAACTGGATCCTTAAATACCTGCGCATTATCCAAAGGACAAGTTAGGTTCTTATTCACACAAGAAACAGCCGCATCGACAGATGGGGCCCCCCATTTCTTAGTGAAACTTTCCTCCACAGGATAATGCATAGAAAACCTTTTGGGAGGAGAAAACAGTTTATCGGGATGTCCCCATTCCTCATACATCAATTTATCCATTAAAGGATGAATTGGGAAGGAACAAGCAGTCTGTGGGGCTTTTCTGACTCCCAGGGAAGAGACAGAGGATGTAGCGACCTCAGCAGCCGGCATTCTGAATGTGGTACGCACCAATTCAGTATAATACTGCACCTGCTTTCTGAGTGCCTGAGAGGAGGGGACTAACTCCTCTTCCTCTGACTCATCCGACTGCTCATGATCCCTATCCAAAGATAGGGATCCCTCCTCATTTTCAGAGCAACTATCTGAGAGAGGGATTTCAGCAGAGGGAGGGGATCTACCCCTTTTCCTGCTATCTTTTAGGGAAGCAGAAATAAAATTCATGATCCTCCCTTCAAAACCCTCCAATGTAGCCCTAAGGGAGTCCTCAGTGACATAGACCGGGGCTGCGACATTGGGGGAGGCTGCAAAGCCTGAAAGGGGCACTGACTCGTCTTGAGAGGCAGGCTCCAGTCTTGCAGAGGGGGATGGTAATTTACAGGCACTTTTGGAACCCCTGGACCTAGGCGGTGACTTGCCAGTGCTTTTATTACCTGCCCCTGAGACCCTCTTACGAGGAGACATAGTACTAAGCTACAAAGCAGAGGTACTAGAACAAATGCAATCACTGTTGCGCTTAAAGTCTCACAATAAATTAATATATGCTTAAACTGCACAACCTGATGCTGAGTAGGTGTCTTAAGGTTTGCCTGGATCCAATCCCACGGATGCTTACAGCCCACAGCTCCTGTGTCTCCAGTTACAGTCCCCTGACGCTCTGGGCTTTTAAAACTGCCGCTTGGCACCTGCGATACAGCGCCGTGCACACTAACGTGCATGGCTCGCAACCACACCCCCCCCCTCCTCCATTAGGCCGGGAGCGCGCCCGGCGCGCGTGCACGCGCCCGCGCGCGTGCACGAGGACCGCGGAATCCGGGGGGGGGGGGGGAAGGAGAACCCAAAGGGAGCAACGTGGGACTGCATGGGACCCCTCTTTACCTTTAACTGTGGCAGGAACTGTAAGGGAGACGTGAGTAGCTGGAAGAACCAGGCTTTCACTGAGCGTGTTTGTATTGAAAGGCATGTAAGTATGCATCAGGCTGCTCTTACTCCCTCAAGTGGTGGAAACCAGGTAAGACATACAACTACTCACAATGAAGAAATCCATTCATATATTTAAAATATATAGGATGACTTCCCTTACCTGTTCCCCGCCGCAGGAATTGCTGAGAACAGACCAATTCCAGCCTTCACCCATCACGGCGGGTATTGCTAGCCAACCTTCAGGTATATCTGGGGCTCTTACGAAAAGATCCTCCAACCTGGGCCATGTAGAAAGCTCTGCCAGAAACTTACGGGCGCTCTGAGTAAACAGTACCCCAAGTCTGGTTGTCCCAGAGCCCAGTCTTCCAATGGAGAGGACTTACAGGCAAAACCTCGTGTCTTCGGCAGACGAGGCCCGGGTACCATACCATCATGGGAGTCAAATATCGGCCCGAGGTATGGATCCGGTTTGTTGTAGCCCTTCGGCCCTCGCCGGGACCCGCATAGAGCTAAGTTTTACGTGACCATCGTCCAGACACTGGCGAAAAAACTGAGGTGCCTCCCAAATAGGAGGGGTTATATAGGGGAGGAATTCTCTTTAATTAAGGTCAACCAGTGTCCAATCACCAGAGGTGCCTATATAACCCACTATATAATGAAGCTCCTGTGTCCCGTGATGTATGATCAAGAAAAGCCTTATTTTGATTTAAGTCCGAAGTCTGAGGGGGTATATATCCCTCCTCCTTCCTACAAGTCCCTTGTCGGCTCGGCTTTGGCTTCCGTGGTAGCAGCTGGCGCTCGTCACTTCCGGGTTTCGCTGATGTCATTTGCGCGCGCTATTCGTCTGGTGGTAGGATCGCCGTAGGAAACCCCCTTCATCTAGTCACCTCGTGGCAAAGTATCCCATCTGGGGGGCGGGGGGCACATCGTTGCGGCGCAGGCTACTGCGGGGGATCCCGTGGTGGCCTCGGTTGGGGGCGGACGTGAGCTGGTACATTATGTGTCATTTTAATGTGAGCATATGTGAGCATATGTGTGTGGGTATGTGTGAGCAGGTATGTGTGGGTTTTGTGGGAGCCTGTCGGGGGGGGGGGGGGTGGCATTATCAGCAGGAAGTGTTATGTTGTTTTGCTTGACGGAAAAAAAAAATTAAAAGTTATATAGCTCTCCAGGCTGGTTCTGCTGTAAGTCCCCTGTCATACAAGCATTCTCTCTTCATCTTGTATCTGAGGGAAACAACTGCATGAATCTGGGACAAACTCCACATGTGGAGTCACATTGAGGTCCATACAGGCACGCCATCCTCAGTACAGCTGAGCTCCCTTCCCACTGCTGCAGCTATCATGTAGACAGATGAGGAGTTTTTTGAAGGTGGGTATGTGGAGCTTAATGGGTATGCTGGGACATTAGTTGGTGTTTTCTGTACATGTGTGTCAACCTGTAATTGGTTGTCAATGCCAATGGCGTAGCAATTATCTTATACTTTCAGTGGGCACCTGACGTATGTAGTTGCTGCTGGTGACATTGTTCGCAGTTTTTTAGGTAGGTGGTAGTGTGATCGATTAAGCGATTGATCTTGTTGGGTTCTTGCGGTCTGTCTGTGGTTGGTCCAGCGATCCAGCTGCGGTCAAGCTTGTGATTGTTTTTCTTTTGGTCATGCGGTCGATCGTGTGTTCTGTCTATTGTATGTCAGTTTTTTTTGGGGGTGTCAGTATGTTCGTCGGTCATGCATTGTCATGTTGTCTGTCTTTTTCTCTATCGCATGGGGTCTTTTTCTGTTCTGGCTTCGCAGGCCATGGGAGGTTTTTTCTTTGGGGGGGGGGGGTGGGAGTCAGTTACCATCTGGGCCTGAGCCTCGCTGACTGTCATGGGTGGTATAGCCATGCTCATTTGGGCTTTCTGGTGTTTTCTTCATTGGGTTACGACAATGTTCATTTCTTTATGCGCTTGTGTCTGTCATGTTTTGTTACATCCGGTGGGTTCATTGCAGGTATTGTGTCATTATTTCGGGTCTGGATTTTTCTGCTTAGAACAACAGAAAGGTGCGTGTTGCTTTGTTTTCCACGGGTTCTAGGCAGATACAGGTACATTTCAGGGTCTGTCACATCTACAGACCCGTACAGGCTGAGGTTACGTTTTTAAGTGATTGATTGGACCACAATCATCCCGCCTGTACAACATACGTCATACGTCGCACCTTCACCTCATTTCATTTTATATCTACTCCCCACGGTCTGTGGGTTTCAAAGCCCTGAGTGTTCGTTGATAATTGCCTGTATTGCGCTGCAGGTTTTCTCAGGCTTACTCATTTCATACACCTTGAAATGGTGGGTCACTTATCTAGTTTCACACGCTGTTGGTTTGTCACCTTTTTTCACACATGTTGTGTTTAGCAAGGCACGGGGGTTGTGGGTGGGGGGTTCTTGGGGGTATTGTTTTATTCTTATTTCTCTCAGTTCATTTTTTCATAGATATCCGTATGTCTCACATGTCGGAGAGCGTCGAATTTGGGTTCCCACCTACCCCTTGTAGGTGTTCGGAGCATGGCATTTCAACATCGTTGAGGAGTTGGACGGTACCCAGGCTGATAGCGGAGCTTCATCGGAAGGGTATTCCTTTCCCTGCTATGGCTAGGAAGGTGGAACTCTTCAGGTTGCTGTTTCCATCTCCGTCTCAAGCTCTGGCATCCACCAGCGCGGAACATGCGTCAGTGCACAACTCTTTGACGCAGATACATGCGGTTTTAAATACACTCTCTGCCTCCCTGCTGCAGTTGCAGGACAGGATGGAGGTGATGGAAGCCCACTCAGTCAGTATGGCAGTGACAGCTAGCACTGGGGTGTCCCCTGCGCCACCAGCTCCGGTCCTGCCTAGCCCAGTTACAGCTAATGCACTGTCTTTACCTTCGGCAGTCCCTTTGCCATTGGCAGTATTAAATTCGGTGTCTCCTGCCCATTTCATTCCTGCCAATATCAAAAAGGATATTTTGGAAGGGAAGGATGTCAATTTAGCCTCGCTGCTAATAGCGGCCCAGGATGTTTCGGAGAACAAGTCTTTTGCTTGCAGAGAGGTGTCGGTGGTGCTAAAGACCAAGGATCCAAGGCTTAATCGCAAACTCAGTGGTCCCCTGTATGTGCCAACTGCCAGTCATCGGCACACACCACAGCTTGGTGTCCAAACTGTGAGGCCTCCAGACAACCGGGGACCTCCAAAAAGGTGGCGGGTGGTTCTTCTGGTAGTTCTGGTCAGGTGGACAAGATGGGTAGACCTATCAATTATCTGGGCAAAGCTCAGCTGTGCAATAATTACAATTACACTGGGTGCAACTATAAACAATGCAGGTTGTTGCATGTTTGTGCTAATTGTTTCAGAGCCCAACCCAAGTCCACCTGCCATGTTAAGCTTTTCAGCACGTCATGACTATGCCAAATCAATATCTCCTTGCTGGGGGTTTACTTAGATGGCCACCCATCCCCAGGTTTTGGGCAATTTTTTCTGGAGGGTTTTTCTTCAGGCTTTTACACTGGACTCATTACTCTTCCAACCAAGTCATTTGAATGCAATAATTTAAGGTCAGCAGAGAATCACCCTGCCATTGTCGAGGAGTTGCTTCAGGTTGAAGTGTCCAAGTGGTTCCTGATTGGACCTTTCCCATCTTCACCGTTTTGTATGTGGGGGGTCAGCCCCATTGGGGTGGTCTGTGGGAAATTTTCGAATAAATTTCGCTTGATTTATGACTTGCCCACGCCTCATTCATCATGTCCCTAGTCTCAATTCACTCATCCCATCTGAAGAGTTCTCACTGAAGTATTCATCAGTGGATTTGGCTATTCAGCATATGATGCAGTTAGGCAGGGGTGTTTGGTTGTCCAAGGCTGATATTACTGATGCGTTTAAATTACTTCCCATCAGTCCTGCTCTCTGGCAATGGCATGGTGTCAAGTGGCGCGGTCAGTATTATTTCGCTACCAGATTAACATTTGGGTCAAAGAGCAGCCCTCAGTTGTTTGATACCTTTACCCAGACCCTTCACTGGATATTGGAGAATTGCAAAGGTTGTCAGAAGGTAATCCACTATCTTGATGATTTTTTACTTTTGGAGAAACCAGATGAACCGCCCAGGGATCTGCATGCGCTTACAGGGCTGTTTTCATATTTAAATGTCCCTTTAGCTGCTCACAAGGTAGAGGGTCCATCAAAAGTCATCACCTTTTTGGGGATTACGCTCGATGCCAATCTCATGTTGGCTAGCCTGCCATTGGAGAAGCTGGTTAGGATTCGGCAGACCATTCATCTGTTGGTCCGGTCACCAGTATGTTCTAAGGAAGAATTGCAGTCTCTGTTGGGGGTGTTAAATTATGCGATGAGAATCATCCCACAGGGTAGGGCGTTTGTGTCCAGGTTGCTGGCTCTTCTTCCGCTTTATCATGATTCTGACTCTGCGGTTAAGTTTCCAGCTGATGCCCTAGCGGATCTTATCATGTGGGATCAGTTCCTGTGTGACTGGAATGGCATCTCCATGTTCATTCCCCAGCCATCGGATAATTTCCCCAGAATTATTTCAGACGCCACCGCGTTAGTCGGTTTTTCGGGCATTTTTTGTAGTCAGTGGTTGGCACCCTGAGATTTTCCACCTGCCAAAGTTTCCTCTGACCTCAGCTTTGTTTGAAATGTATCCGATTCTGGCAGCAGCAGCCACTTGGGGTCCGATTTGGTCAGGTTATTCAGTCATCTTCTTTACGGATAATTTGGCTACAGCCAAAATTATCAATAAAGGCAGATCAGGGTCCCTTCTGATCATTTCATTCATGCGTAGGTTGACTTGGCTGGGCTTGACGTACAAATTTCATTTTCGGGGTGAATTCATCAGTGGGAGTCTCAATGGTGCGGCTGATGCTTTATCCCATCTTGATATGCCTCTTTTTTTCTTGCAGCATCCGGAGGCAGAACGGACAGGCCTGCCTGTCCCCCCATACTCGCTGTTCTTCATGGACTAAACACATTCGGGGCTCAGGCGATAGACCTGGCTAATAAATCATTGTCCAGGAACACGCTGAAAGCATACACGACAGGTTGGAAGACTTTCCTCAGGTTTATGGATTTATACCCTGCCACAGTGAGCTGGCATTAGCTGGCAGTACCATTAAGATTTATTTATCGCAAATTCAACATTTCAGATCCCTGCAGGCGCCTAACAGTGCATCAATTTTTGCTGCTCACCCTCTGAAAGCCATGCTCAGGGGTATTCTGAGGACCCAGGGGAGGGTTCAGTTGTCTCGACAACCTATCAATGGTCAGATTTTCCAGGGTTTGTCAGACCTACTGTCTTCTTCTCCTTTTGGAGCAGGTCCCAGTTTAGTGCTCAAGGCGGTCATTTATCTTAGTTTCTTCGGGTTCCTCCGACCAGGGGAGGTGTCTCAAGCCAGCTGTCATACTCCAGTTCTGCTCAAAGGTAGTCTCACCAGATTCCCTGAGTGCTATGTGTTACAGCTGCCCAACAATAAGAATAGACAAACTGGTCAGGGATTCATGGTAAAATATTACCGTACAAATAGCGCTTGGTGCCCGGGTGAAGTCCTCGACTCACTTTGCAATCTATTTGTAGCAACTCCTGTTCATGGGCCTCTGTTCCCATTTGCCACATATGCCATTACTTCAAAAAAGTGAATTTACTATGTAAGGATTTTACTTGCCAGATTAGATGTAGACCCAAGGCGCTTCTCTGGTCATTCATTTAGGATCGGGGCAGCATCTGCGGCTTCTAAACAGGGAGTCCCGTCTTACATCATTAAGCATATGGGTTGTTGGAGGTCATCCTGCTATAGCAGGTACATTCCCGAACCTCACATGGAGGTTAGTAGGGCGTTTGTTACGTTGTTGGATTAATTGTCATGGATTCATTAAAGCTTCATACTTTACCTATCTTGTGTCTTTTGCCCTCTTTTAGGTGTACCTTTCAGCGAGACCGAGGCACACCACAGGTCTTGGTAGTTAGCGTTAACGTATGTCGCAACTGAAGACTCAGACTACAAGTCTGAAGGCTGGCCGGAGGAGGAGTCTGGGGGGGTATATATCCCTCCTCCTTCCTACAAGTCCCCCGTTGGCTCGGCTCTGGTTCCCCACCCTCCCGTTCCCCTTTTTTCCTTTTTCATTTAATTCACAACACATATCATCTTACTCTTATTCAGGGTATTCCCTCTTCTAGGCGTACCGTTCAGCGAGACCGAGGCACACCACAGGTCTTGGTAGTTAGGGTTACCGTATGTCGCAACTGAAGACTCAGACTACAATTATAAATAAAAGTCTTTTTGGTTTCACCTTTGACGGGTTTATGCACTAGGGCCCGCGGAGCTAGTATCCCCAAACTTTACAACTGGTGGAGAATGCGGGCAAAAGTGCATTTGCAGCCGCAAAAAACATTTAAAAACCAAAAAAACTGACATTTAAAAGAGACTGTGTCTTGGGTGAAGTCAGCTCAGACATGGAGGAGGTCATGAGGGCTTTGGCACAAGCCACCGTGACCCAGCAGCAAGCTTCAGCAGATGCAAACTGTCACAATGAGGAATAGATGGCTCAGCAGCAGCAAGCGCTGGCACAGGCTTGTGCCAGCGCAGGAGGAAAGCACACAGGAAAGCACACAGCTGTTAGCCACCAAGTTTACTGCTCAGCAGGAGTCCACTCAAGCACAGGGGACTGCCTTGCAGGAGGCAGTACAGCGGCTGGCTCAGGGACGAGAACAAGCGGCTGTCACAGCTGGCAGCCAGGTGTCTGTGAGAGCCAGCCATTTTTTACAAAAACTGACACCCAGTGATGATGTAGAGGCCTTTCTCACCACCTTGGAGAGGATAGCGGAGAGAGAGGGGTGGCCCTGTGACCAATGGGCCAGCATTATCTCCCCTTTCCTCTCCGGTGACCCGCAAACGGCCTATTTTGACCTCCTAATGGAACATATCAGCGACTATGAGCATCTGAAGGCAGAGATCCTGGCCCGCCTAAGAGTGACCATAGCCGTCTGGGCTCAGAGGGTGCATTGCTGGCGAAAAACAAACAAGACCGACCACCCAGGTCCCAAATGCATGAACTGGTACAGCTGGTTAAAAAATGGCTGCAGCCAGAAAAACTCTCAGGCCCACAGATGGTGGAACGAATAGTGATGGACTGGTACCTGCGGTCCCTGCCAGATGACCTACAGTGCAGGGTAAGCCATGGAGACCCTGCAACGTCTCCATGGCGGGAACCCACACCAAGGGCAACCAGACCAGCCATAGCACCTAGGAGAGACGCACTGCCAGACATTGGGACCCGCAAAACTGCATCGTCTGCTGCAGAATCTCGAAGGATGGTTCCTGTCCCAAGAATGGGAGACCTACAGTGTTGGTGATGTCGGTCCTGGGGACATACCCGGGTGCAATTCCCACTTCAGGAGGAGCCTATGGACTGCGGGAGTGGTCGGAGAAGCTTCATCTATGTGCAAAGAGTCTGTGCCACTCATCTGGATCAAATTGCAGGACGGTTCGAGTGTGAAGTGTGGGTGAACCACCTTCCTGCCAGGGCACCACTGGACACTAGTAGCATGGTAACACTTGTACATGCCAGGGTGACTGGGAGACTTGGCCCTGTAAGAAAAACCCTACGTGTTGTGTGCATCCATGGGGACACCAAGGAGTACCCCTTGGTTTGGGTGACTGTGCCCTATGGCCATACCTCAGTGACACAAGAGGTCGGGGTAGTGAGAAGCTTAATACATGACATTATAGTGGGGCGGGACTGTCCACTATTTTTCGAACTGTGGAGCCAGGTACAGATGGGGCTACCAGGACAGCCAGGAGAACTGGGGACACTGGGCCTGGAAGAGACAGAGTCTGAGGGACCTGGGCCTCAAACCCCCACTGATACGGAGATACCTGTTACTAATAATGATATTGCAGAGAATGTTAAGTTAAAAGATGATTCTGTTTCAGGTTTCAAAACCGAGTTAACCTCTGGGGGGGAGTCTTTCCGTTACAGGTTATGCTGGGGGGGGATGATGAGGAGCTCTCCCCATTGCAGTTCCCGGTTGAGGAGGGTGAAGGGGAAACATCCTCAAGGCCAGTGCACCCAGACCTGGATGTACCCAGGGGTGCGTTTGGCACCACCCAGTTGCGGGATCCTACCTTGGTTAATGGCCAAGAGCAGGTTTCTGTTGTGGATGGGGTCTCACAAATGCCAGGGGCAGATCAGAGGTTTCCTCATTTTGCGTTGAAGGGGGACTTGCTTTATCGAGTGGCAGAAAGCCGTGGGGAAACTATAGAGCAGTTGCTGGTTCCCCAACCGTATAGGCGGATGCTACTTGATCTAGCCCACAACGATGCACTGGGAGGACACTTGGGGGCAGAGAAAACAGAGGCCAGGATAACCGACCGGTTTTACTGGCCAGGGGTGAAGGCTGAGGTTAAAAGATATTGTGCATCTTGTCTCGTTTGCCAGTTAACTGCCCCAGTGCCCCACTATAGAAGCCCTCTGGTACCCTTGCCAATTATTGAGGTTCAATTTGAGCGGACCGCTATGGATCTCGTGGGACCCCTGGTAAAGTCAGCAAGGGGGCACCAATATATATTAGTCATCCTAGACTATGCAACCAGATATCCAGAAGCAGTTCCTTTGAGGAAAATTTCCTCTAAAGCCATTATCCGGGACTTATTTCAAATGTTTTCACGAACTGGATTTCCCAAAGAGATACCAACGGATCAGAGCACTCCTTTTATGTCAAAGGTGATGGCGGACTTGTGCAAATTTTTTCAGATTAAACAGTTGTGGACGTCCGTCTATCACCCGCAGACCGATGGCCTAGTTGAGAGGTTTAATAAAACTCTAACGTCCATGCTAAAAAGAGTGGTCCAGAAAGACGGGAAGGATTGGGATATGTTATTCCCTGCCCTCTTGTTTGCCTTCCGGGAGGTTCCACAAGCGTCCACAGGCTTCTCACCATTTGAGCTAGTGTATGGGCAAAGGCCCCGGGGGTTGCTTGATCTTGTAAAGGAAACGTGCGAAAGTGAGTCCTCACCGCACAAAACTGTGCTAGAGCATAAGGTGATGCAGCTGGTGAGGGAGCACATGCAGAAGGCTCAGGATGCCCAAAGAAGGGTGTATAACTGATCTGCGAAAGTCAGGCAGTATCTTTTTTTTTTATAATCCAAATTTTTATTAATTTTTTAAAACAAAAAAAACAATTCAAAACAATACACCGTTTCCAGCTTTTCATTTACATATACCATATTATATCTTCCCCCGAAAAAAATAAATAAATTACTCCCCTTCCTCCACCCCACTCCAAAGGAAAAAAAGAAAACTCACTCAATCTCTAGTGAGTAGAGCTCCCATTTTGTCAATTTTTCCCTAAATTCCTCCTTTCTATTTTGTACTGTATATCTCCATCTTTCAGCTTCCTTTATCCTATCCACTTCTTTCTTCCATTCTATCAAAATTGGTCGTATAATCTGTCTCCATAATCTGGGTATTAGTAGTTTTTCCGCATTTAATAAGTGTGATCTTATACTCTCCTTGTATGTTCTAGCTGATGTCATTGTCCCATGGAATAGAAAGTTTAAAGGCGTTAGTTCAATTCCTCCAGGGGATAACTTCTCTACAATTTCCTGCCAGAAGCCCTTGAGCAAAGGGCACAGCCACCATATATGAAGAGGGGTGCCCTTCTGCCCACACCCTCTCCAACAATTAGCGTCTACTGTTGGATAGATCTGTGTCATTCTTACTGTAGTTTGATACCACCTAGTTAGAAATTTATATGACATTTCCTGGATTTGTGAATTTATGGATGTTTTATATGTAGATCCAATAAGATTTCTAACCTGGCTCATAGTAAAACTGCAATTTAATAAATTTTCTCATTCTCTAATGTAGAATAGTTTTATATTTTTCTTGGACCCAAGTACTAGTGTATGCATTTGTGATAGTAGATGGCCGGCTCTGACTATCTTCACACATCTTGATTCAAATATAGTCAGCGTGTTCATAGGCCTCATCATGTCTTTAATTTTATTATAAAAACATACCAGTTGATGATACCTTGATTCAGCCATTGATCTTGGTCCTTGCTTCTGTACTAGTACTTCTAATGGCAATAATGTTCCGTATGGGGCAAATTTGCCCCATGACCTATCTCCATCTTTCCCCCATGGGCCCATTGATCCCTCACCTTCCCCGGCATAAACCAAGGGAACCCTTCCAACGGGGCCAAGGGGGATATCCAAGGGGCGTATTCTCCTGATTAGTTACGTTTATCCAAAATTTTTAATGTATTTTGAGTTAATGTTGACGTCCATTTTGAGAGCCCTCAATTTGGCTTCGGATACAGGGTAGTCCTGTCAATTTCCTTCCTGCCATTGTTTGTTCTAATGTTATCCAAATTTTATTAGGTTGATCATGATACCAATTTAAAATACGAACTAAGGCCATTGCCCTGTAGTATGACCTAATATCAGGTAATACCATACCACCTTCCGGCCTCCCTTTGCATATAATTTTGTATGCGAGTCTTGGTTGTTTATTATTCCATACAAAAGAAACAAATGCCTTCCTTATATTTTTGAAAAAACTCTGTGGGAGTTGGATTGGCGCTGTATATAAAGTGTAGATTATTTTGGGCAGTATATTCATTTTTATTGAATTCACCCTTCCGAACCAAGTTAGAAACTGTCCTTTCCATCCATTCAGTTCCTCTATTACCCCTTCCATTAAGGTATTGTAAATTAGATCATACAAGAGCTTAGGATCTGCTGAGATATGTATTCCCAGGTACATCAAAGACTTTTTGTTCCATACAAAAGGGTAGGAATTCTGCAAAGTCCTGGTCATGTCAGAAGGCACACGACTCTGCAGGATTACCGACTTTTTAAAATGAATCTTAAAATTGGATAATGCTCCAAACTTAGTCACTTCTACCATTAATGCTGTTAAAGAGGCCTTTGGTAAGGACAGATAGAATAGTAAGTCATCCGCATATGCCGATACCTTATGCTCTTGTGTCCCTATAAATGTCCCTCGTATGTCTAGATTTCTTCTTATTTTACATAAGAAAGGTTCTAATATTATAATAATGGGGACAGGGGACACCCCTGTCTCATTCCATTATGTATCTGAAAGTATTTTGACAAGGTACCATTTACTTTAACTCTGGCTCTTGGTGCTACATACAATGCCAATATCCAGCCCATCATACGCTCCCCCACCCTCATTAGTTTCAAGACTTCAGTCATAAAACCCCAGCTCACCCTGTCAAATGCCTTTTTGGTGTCCATTGAAATTATTACTTTGGGTGTCTTATCCCATTCGTTTTCCATCCATGAAAGAATATTTAAGGCCCTTATAGTATTGTCTCTGGCCTCTCGGCCCTTCGTGAAACCTGTTTGATCAGGGTGAACTAGTCTTGCAACATGGTCTTGTAACCTCTGTGCCAAAATCTTTGCCAGAACTTTGGTATCCGAGTTTAGCAGGGATATTAGTCTATAGTTGGAAAAATGTTGTGGGTCTTTTCCTGCTTTTGGAAGCACTGTAATGTAGGCCAATAGGGCTTCAGGGGGTAATGAATGTAATATGTTAATTGCATTAAAGTATTTACACATTGGAGCACCCAGAACTGACACAAACTTCTTATAATATAAGTTTGTGAAGCCGTCTGGCCCTGGGCTTTTCCCAATTGCAAGATTCGCTATTACATCATTCATCTCTTCAACCGTAATTGACCTATTTATAAGGAGGGTATTCCTGAAGACATAATATAATCTCTAATCTCCATCGATCGTTGTTCCTCTGTGGATATGATAAAGAGATTCATAAAATATATGAAACTCTGTCGCTATAGCTTGGGTTTCCATAATTTTCCTATTTTGTACTATCAAACTATGAACGTGCCTGGAGTCCTGGTGTTTTTTAAGCTGTCTAGCTAATAGGCGTCCACACTTATTACCCTGTTCATAGAACCGATGGGCATAAAATCTAGACTTATTCTGAATTTTACGGTCCATATATTGTGTCAGTCTTTCTCGCAAAATTATCAGCCTTTCAGTGTCTACTAAGCCCAGAGATCTTTTATGTTTTGTCTCTAAATCATTCATTTCTTCCAACAAATCTGTGATTTCTTTCTTTTTTTCTATTTTAATCCTAGACCCTAGAGCTATCAAGTCTCCCCTAATCACAGATTTGTGGGCTTCCTACACCGCCTGTTCAGAGGTTTCTCCAGGCACATTCAGTTCAAAATATGTATAATTTTTGGCGTAGTTCTAATCAGAGCCGGTTGTACTGCCCTATCAGCGGCCCTGGGTGGAGGACGGGGAGGCAGAATAGAAAAGAGGCGAAAAAAAAAAAAGGCAGCACCCCATATCATCATCTGAACATACATATAAGCATATACCTTCCTGTGTCATCATTTCATCATGTACCGTATTTTTCGGACTATAAGGCGCACCGGATTATAAGGCGCACTAGCAACGACCGGCTGATAAAATGGATATTTCCATATATAAGGCGCATCGGACTATAAGGCGCACTGGATTATAAGGCGCATTTAATGAAACACAACTCGGATGCGGTACTGTAAGTCAAATTTTATTCAACTCTTTAGCAATAACCATAAAATGGTCTATAACAATAACTCTTAACACTGTTCAGTTAAATACAAAACCAGACACTCACTTTTTCACTTTATTCTTCAATAACTCTTAACACTGTTCAGTTACCGGTGAATACCGTACAAAACCAGACACTCACTTTTTCACTTTATTCTTCTCCCGCAAATCCATCAAATTCTTCATCTTCAGTGTCTGAGTTTAACAATTGGGCGATTTCGGCATCAAGCACGCCCGTATCCCTCTCATCATTCTCATCAGTATCCGAGTCAGTCTCGTTGCTGTCATCGGTACCGGTACTTAGCTGTTCAGTGATAATTCCGGACTTCTTGAAAGCTCGGATTACACTGGTGACTGATACCTTCGCCCAGGCATCCACGATCCACTGGCAGATAGTGGCGTAACTCGCCCGGCGTTGCCTCCCTGTGTTGGTGAATGTGTGTTCGCCTTCTGTCATCCAATGCTCCCACGCAGCTCGCAATTTAACTTTAAATGACCTGTTGACACCTATATCTAGTGGCTGCAGTTCTTTGGTTAATCCACCCGGAATGATGGCAAGCACCGAATTAGTTTTCTTCACTTGGGCTTTGACAGTATCTGTCAGATGGGCGCGCATGGAGTCACAGACCAATAGGGATGGAGATTCGTGGAAAAAGCCACCCGGTCTCTTGACGTAAACCTCTCTCAGCCACTCACTCATCTTCTCCTCGTCCATCCAGCCCTTCGGGTTAGCCTTGATGATGATGCCAACCGGAAACTTTTCTTTTGGCAGAGTCTTCCTCTTGAAAATTACCATGGGTGGTAGTTTCTGGCCATTAGCCTGGCAACCGAGAACTACAGTGAAGGATGACTTCTCGTTTCCTGTAGTGCGTATAGATACCGTACTGGTCCCTGTTCTCTCGACAGTACGGTTTACAGGGATATCAAAGGTAAGGGCAGGGGCGGATCCAGAGTCTAATCTCGGGAGGGGCACTGCTATAAAATATGTTTTTTGGGGGGCAATTTATATGGGAAATGGCTGGTATTGGCGCTTCAATCATTACGGCACCATGGTTGTTATGGTGTCAGGATGATTGAAGCGCATTATTTCTATTAATACATTGTAATATAAAATTAAATGGTTCAACTCACCATATTGCAGAATCAGTGGGAGCCCTGAGGATGTCACTTGCCATGTCGCCTGCCACACATTGCACTTGTCACCAAATGTGGATTGTTACTTGCCACGTCACCTGCCACACATTGCGGATTGTCACTTGCCACGTAGCCTGCCACACATTGCGGATTGTGACTTGCCACGTCACCTGCCACACATTGCGGATTGTCACTTGACACGTCGCCTGCCACCAGATGCGGATTGCCACGTAGCCTGCCACACATTGCGGATTGCCACTTGCCACGTCACCTGCCACACATTGCGGATTGTCACTTGCCACGTTGCCTGACCCACATTGTGGATTGCCACTTGCCACGTCACCTGCCACACATTGGGGATTGTCACTTGCCACGTCACCTGCCACACATTGCGGATTGTCACTTGCCACGTTGCCTGCCACACATTGCGGATTGCCACTTGCCACGTCACCTGCCACACATTGCGGATTGTCACTTGCCACGTTGCCTGCCACACATTGCGGATTGCCACATAGCCTGCCACACATTGCGGATTGTCACTTGCCACGTCACCTGCCACACATTGCGGATTGCCACGTCACCTGCCACACATTGCGGATTGTCACTTGCCACGTCACCTGCCACACATTGCGGATTGCCACTTGCCACGTAGTCTGCCACACATTGTGGATTGCCACTTGCCACGTAGTCTGCCACACATTGCGGATTGCCACTTGCCACGTAGCCTGCCACACACTGCGGATTGTCACCTACTGGTGGTCTTTTGTTGGGTCCCAGAGTGAAGATAGGCAGCAGAGAGATGATGCAATCTCTCTGCTGCACACAGCTTCCTACACAGTGAGGGTGGAACTGGAGGGATGCAGGGCAGTGAGAGATGATGTCATCTCCCTGCTCCCCTGCCTGCTGGCTTCCTGATTGGCCAGCAGCCCTCCTAAGCCGCCCAGCTGCCCCCCCCTCACCCGTCCACTCAGCGCGGGTACCCGCGGAACCGACCGCACCGGCCGCGGGTACCCTCGGAACCGGCCGCGATTGGAACCGGCCGCGATTGGACCCGCGGAACCGGCCCGCGGGTACCCGCGGAACCGGCCGCGATTGGACCCGCGGAACCGGCCGCGGGTACCCGCGGAACCGGCCGCAATTGGACCCACGGGAACCGGCCCGCGGGTAACCGCGGAACCGGCCGCGATTGGACCCGCGGAACCGGCCGTGCTGTCATTAGCTGGCGGTATTCTCGGAGGGGGCAATTGACCCGTTGCCCCCCCCCTGGATCCGCCCCTGGGTAAGGGGGACCTCGTCCATGTTGGTGATGTGCTCTGGTCGGATCTTCTGTTCATTGATCTTGTTCTTGCAGTAGGTACGGAAAATGGCCAGCTTTTCTTCGTAATCCTTTGGCAGTTGCTGTGACATAGTGGTTCTTGTGCGGATAGAGAGATTCCGCCTTTTCATGAAACGGAAGCACCAAGAGGGACCTCCTCGAAAGTCGTTGATCTCCATGTCGCGTGCGATCGCTGTTGCTTTGAGTCGAATAGAGACAGTAGAGACACTTCTACCTGTGGTTCTCTGTTCAATAACCCACTGTTCAATTTTGTCCTCCAACTGTGGCCATCTTGCTTTGTTTCCTCAGAAACTCAGTTTGGTCTTCTTTACATGGCGCAGGGCATCTTCTTGCTTCCTCCACTTCCGTACCATTGATTCATTAATGTTGAATTCTCTCGCAGCTACTCTATTTCCATGCTCTACTGCATGACTGATAGCCTTCAGTTTGAAATCCGCATCATAAGCATGTCTCTTAACAGGAGCCATTTTTGGGGCAGCGGGTATACCGTAGAAAATGAACGAATGAATGCGCACACCTCCTGACTAAGATGGCCGTAATGCCCGATCCAAGCAGTGCAGCTTCCTAGCTTTGGTAATCCCATGAAGCTGCACTGCTTGGATTGGGCATTACGGCCATCTTAGTCAGGAGGTGTGCGCATTCATTCGTTCATTTTCTACGGTATACCCGCTGCCCCAAAAATGGCTCCTGTTAAGAGACATGCTTACGAAGCGGATTTCAAACTCATCGCTATCAGTCACGCAGTAGAACAACCTGAGAGAGGTTTACGGTACATCGGTTTACGGTAAGAGACCGGGTGGCTTTTTCCACGAATCTCCATCCCTATTGATCTGTGACTCCATGCGCGCCCATCTGACAGATACTGTTAAAGCCCAAGTGAAGAAAACTAATTCGGTGCTTGCCATCATTCCGGGTGCATTAACCAAAGAACTCCAGCGATGTCAACAGGTCATATATAAGGCGCACCGGATTATAAGGCGCACGGTCGATTTTGTGAGAAAATTTAGGCTTTTACGTGCGCCTTATAGTCCGAAAAATACGGTAAACATATGTGTAAACATACCATCAAAGAAAACCTCCTCCTGACCCCTAACTTGTGATATTATACCTTCCACAGAAAAAAAAAATTGTTTTTTCCCTATTGATCCCCTGTAGCATCATCCAGACATGGGGCTAATAAACCTCACCCTGACTCCAAATATGTGGTAATATACCCTTCACAAACTTAACCAGTTGCCGACCGCCGCACGCCGATGTACGTCGGTACAATGGCACAGGCAGGCATAAGGACATAAGGCCCGGTGCCTGCGGCGGTCGGTATTCGTTCGGGAGCGATCCCGGACGAGGGGACGGCCATTCATTCATGGCCACCCCCTCGCGATCGCTCCCGACGAATAGAAATCCCCGGTGACATCACTTCCTCTCCTGTAATGTAAACACAGGAGAGGAAGTGATGTATTCTCTCCTCCGTGTCGGTATTTTTCGTTCCGACACGGAGGAGAGCGGATCAGTAAGTTGCACCAACACTCTACACACACAGTAGAACATGCCAGGCACACTCACACCCCCCCTTTACCCCCCGATCACCCCCCCAATTACCCCTGCCCCCCAGTCACAGTGACACCAATGTCATTTTTTTTTTTTTTTTTTTTTTGCATTGGTGTCATTTGTGACTGTAATAACTGTTAGGGCAGTTAGAGTTAGCCCCCTTTAGTTCTAATGTACCCCCCTAACCCCCCCAATAAAGGTTTAACCCCGTGATCACCCCCCGTCGCCAGTGTCACTAAGGCTGGGTTCACATTGCAGCGGTTTATGAGAACGAATGTGATTCGCACCGCACTGCAGTGCAAATCACATCCGATCTCTGTGCGATTCGAGTTCAGCCATTCGCCGCACCCGCCACACCCGCCGCACCCGCCGCAAATTCGCACGGGACCCTTTTTTTGGCCCGCAGCAGAATCGGATCGCATGGGTGTTCACACCATGCGATCCGAGTTTGCAGATCGCACTGCGATATGCGAACTGATCTGGGGGTGTCAGTAACATTTCACTGACACTCCCAGCAGTTCACATAGGGCAGTGTGAACTGCCGCCGGGAGGCATGCGATGCGGGAACCCGCCGCGGATTCGCGGCGTTTCCGCATCGCTCCAGTGTGAACCCAGCCTAATAAGCGATCATTTTTCTGATCGCCGTATTAGTGTCACAGGTGACGCTAGTTAGGCAGGTAGGTATTTAGGTTCGCCGCAGCTTTTTATAGCGCCAGGGACCCCCATATACTACCGCATAAAGCCCCCTGATTGCCCCCTAGTTAACCCTTTCACCAGTGATCACCATATAACTGTTACAGGTGACGTTGGTTGGTTAGTTATTTTTTTATAGTTTCAGGGCACCCGCCATTTATTACCTAATAAAGGTTTAACCCCCTGATCACCCGGCGGGTGTCATTTGTGACTAATAACTGTTAGGGCAGTTAGGGTTAGCCCCCTTTAGTTCTAAGGTACCCCCCTAACCCCCCCAATAAAGGTTTAACCCCGTGATCACCCCCCGTCGCCAGTGTCACTAAGGCTGGGTTCACATTGCAGCGGTTTATGAGAACGGATGTGATTCGCACCGCACTGCAGTGCAAATCACATCCGATCTCTGTGCGATTCGAGTTCAGCCATTCGCCGCACCCGCCGCACCCGCCGCACCCGCCGCAAATTCGCACGGGACCCTTTTTTTGGCCCGCAGCAGAATCGGATCGCATGGGTGTTCACACCATGCGATCCGAGTTTGCAGATCGCACTGCGATATGCGAACTGATCTGGGGGTGTCAGTAACATTTCACTGACACTCCCAGCAGTTCGCATAGGGCAGTGTGAACTGCCGCCGGGAGGCATGCGATGCGGGAACCCGCCGCGCATTCGTGGCGTTCCCGCATCGCTCCAGTGTGAACCCAGCCTAATAAGCGATCGTTTTTCTGATCGCTGTATTAGTGTCACAGGTGACGCTAGTTAGGCAGGTAGGTATTTAGGTTCGCTGCAGCTTTTTATAGCGCCAGGGACCCCCATATACTACCGCATAAAGCCCCCTGATTGCCCCCTAGTTAACCCTTTCACCAGTGATCACCATATAACTGTTACAGGTGACGCTGGTTGGTTAGTTATTTTTTTATAGTTTCAGGGCACCCGCCATTTATTACCTAGTCTCACTAGTGTACCCCTAAATTTAGGGGTGTCTACTTTCCAAAATGGGGTCATTTGGGGGGGGTTTGTGCCATCTTGGCATTTTATGGCCTTCAAAACTGTAACGCCCTTAGAAAGCCTGAAGGCGGTGCTTGGTTTTCGGGGCCCCGTACGCGGCTAGGCTCCCAAAAAGTCCCACATATGTGGTATCCCCATACTCAGGAGAAGCAGCAGAATTTATTTTGGGGTGTCATTTCACATATGCCCATGGCATGCGTGAGCAATATATCATTTAGTGACAACTTTGTGAAAAAAAAAAAAAAAAAAAAGTTTGTAATTTTCCCGCAACTTGTGGCAAAATATAAAATATTCCATGGACTCAACATGCCTCTCAGCAAATAGCTTGGGGTGTCTACTTTCTAAAATGGGGTCATTTGTGGGGGTTTTGTGCCATCTTGGCATTTTATGGCCTTCAAAACTGTAATAGGTAGTGAGAAGTGAACTCAAAAATTTACGCCCTTAGAAAGCCTGAAGGCGGTGCTTGGTTTTCGGGGCCCCGTACGCGGCTAGGCTCCCAAAAAGTCCCACATATGTGGTATCCCCGTACTCAGGAGAAGCAGCAGAATTTATTTTGGGGTGTCATTTCACATATGCCCATGGCATGCATGAGCAATATATCATTTAGTGACAACTTTGTTAAAAAAAAAAAAAAAAGTTTGTAATTTTCCCGCAACTTGTGGCAAAATATAAAATATTCCATGAACTCAACATGCCTCTCAGCAAATAGCTTGGGGTGTCTACTTTCTAAAATGGGGTCATTTGTGGGGGTTTTGTGCCATCTTGGCATTTTATGGCCTTCAAAACTGTAATAGGTAGTGAGAAGTGAACTCAAAAATTTACGCCCTTAGAAAGCCTGAAGGCGGTGCTTGGTTTTCGGGGCCCCGTACGCGGCTAGGCTCCCAAAAAGTCCCACATATGTGGTATCCCCATACTCAGGAGAAGCAGCAGAATTTATTTTGGGGTGTCATTTCACATACGCCCATAGCATGTGTGAGCAATATATCATTTAGTGACAACTTTGTGTAAAAAAAAAAAATATTCAATGGGCTCAACATGCCTCTTATCAATTTCCTTAGGGGGTCTACTTTCCAAAATGGGGTCATTTGGGGGGGTTTTGTACTGCCCTGCCATTTTAGCACCTCAAGAAATGAGATAGGCAGTCGTAAACTAAAAGCTGCGTAAATTCCAGAAAACGTACCTTAGTTTGTAGATGTGACAACTTTTGCGCAAACCAATAAATATACAATTATTGACTTTTTTTTTACCAAAGACATGTGGCTGAATACATTTTGGCCTAAATGTATGACTAAAATTGAGTTTATTGGATTTTTCTAATAACAAAAAGTAGAAAATATCATTTTTTTTCAAAATTTGCGGTCTTTTTACGTTTATATCGCAAAAAATAAAAATCGCAGAGGCAATCAAATACCATCAAAAGAAAGCTCTATTTGTGGGAAGAAAAGGACGCAAATTTTGTTTGGGTACAACATTGCATGACCGCGCAATTACCAGTTAAAGCAGCGCAGTGCCAAAGTGTAAAAAGACCTCTGGTCATTTACCAGCAAAATGGTCCGGTCTGAAAGTGGTTAAGATACCGTTGCACTAAAAAATAAATAAATAAATATTTAATAAACCTCCTCCTAACCCCTAACTTGTGATGATAGTATACCTTCCACAGAAGCAGATGCGCCATATCTCTTGAGGACATATTTCTCTTGAGGAGTCCATTTTAACCCCTGCAGCACTGGCGTAAAGTGTCAAAAGACCAGGCCTTACACTTTCCCATGAGCAATGAGACATGCTGGTTCTTCCTCACATTGCTGGAATGCACACAAACAGTCTATACAAAGTAAATATGTTACTTGCCACTTTCCCACGGAGCCAGGGGAAATTCCGATGTAGCTGTAGCCGGTTGCTATGGGCGACTGCTGAAGGAATAATGCCTTTGCCCTATGTTGGGCACCAAATGTAGCAAAGTCCGGGGGCCCCTGAAGTCTAATGGTGACTTCCAGAGTTAGAGAGACAACTGACATCCTTCTGTGTAGAGTGAGTTGCAAGGCATGTTGGGTGTAATGCAAGATGAAAAGGTGGCTGCCAGACACTTTTAGAATGCAAAAAGAGGTTTATTGTCTCTTGAACAGAATTGTGGGAGAAAGGGTTAGGGCCAGAACACCCTTAGGAGACTCCCCTCTCCTTGTTGCTTCCTTTGGTTCCTCTTCCTGTGACATCATCACCTGCATTCCATCTGTGTTCCACGCCGGACTTAGCAGACTTCCTGGAGGCCGCAGAAAAAGGACTGAACACCTTGTGTCCCATCACTGCCTTCCTGTGGACTAGAATGGACTAGGGACCAGACCGGACTGCACCACGTGCCCCCAGCACAAATATGAGCCTGTTTTTAATCTCCTTCCTGTAAGTGCGTTACCTGTTGTGTCATTAAACCAAACTAAATTTATTTCATTTAGGTGACGCTTCCTTTTCTTCCCTTATCTTTTGGCTATAGCATGGGCAGGAAGTGTTGGGTCCATTTGCCTGCACTGTTCTCTTTAAAGCTAAAAATAGCTCCCCAAATACCTACCTGTGACCTGGAGCATCCCCTGAACATTCTCCAATTCCCCTCTACATCCGGTCAAATGCACCAGCTAAGGGACCAGATATGTGATAGACAGACCTGCTGCTTGGTGGCTCAGGTAGAGGCAGTCAGTGTACCGGGTGACCTCATTGACCTTATATGGTTATGCAAAGCACCATAATATCAACTGCTGTGGAAAATGCTGGTCCAAGCTTCTTCAGTGTCATCATGTAGCCAGAAACCTAGGCCTTCAGTCACATGATCCATATTGCAGGGTAGGGCTGACGTGTCTGAACACTGATTCTTCCCTTTAACTATGATCATATGAGCACGTTTCTAGGCATTTGGTCACCAAACTGGGCCCAGAAGAAAGCAGATTACAAATATTTTGATGCCCTTTGGTTACTTCATATCTGCACCAAGATTGTTAAGGCTGAATTAAAGTAAAAAACAGGCTTTGGGTTATTGTGCCGCACTGCAATTCTTACACCTAGAAAAAGCTGCCTAATATACTTACCTGTGACCTGCAATGGTCCCTGGATGAGCTCCATTTCCCTTCTATGTTCCCTCTAATGTATCCAATTTGTAATAGACAGACATATTGCTTGGTGGCTCAGGCAGAGGCAATCAATGAATGGTTCTCATATTTCCCGTCCATTGGCCATGTCATTAGGTGGGAAGCAAAAGGAATATTTGGGCCAGTCTGGCCAAGAAGTGAATCCTTAAAAGTCACAAGTGAGTATTTTTAGCTTTTAAAAATCAGCTTACCTGAAGCAGTTTTCTAACTTTAGACATTAATGTATGTTAATATTCAAGAGCTAAATAGACAAGAAATTACACAAGCATAAATATATAATGGCACATTTTCTTTCTTGGCTTGGGGAAAGAAAGGTATTATGTAAAGAGCAAAAAACATTCATATATTGGACCATTATTCAGATGTCCTCAAGCTTAAAAAGCCTATTGTTAAACTTAGAACAGTGCCTAAGAAATAACTTGTGTCAGGTCCCCGTGCCCTATTCTCTCGTGGAACATAGGAGAAAACATATTCCTCCAGAAGTCAGAGAGAATAAGTTCAGAGCTCGAAACCTTTCCTTATAACTAATATCCTCCAGACCCTTTATTAGCGTTGTTGCCCTTCTTTGTACTCACTCCATTTCCAATACATCCTTCCTCAGGACTGGTGCCCAGAACTGGACAGCATACTCCAAGTGCGGCCGGACCAGAGTCTTGTAGACGGGAGAATAATCGTTTTATCTCTGGAGTTGATCCCCTTTTAATGCATGCCAATATTCTATTTGCTTTGTTAGCAGCAGCTTGGCATTGCATGCCATTGCTGAGCCTATCATCTACTAGGACTCCCAGGTCCTTTTCCATCCTAGATTCCAACAGAGGTTCTCCCCCCAGTGTATAGATTGCATTCATATTTTTTCCACCCAAATGCATTATTTTACATTTTTCTACATTGAACCTCATTTGCCATGTAGTCGCCCACCCCATTAATTTGTTCAAATCTTTTTGCAAGGTTTCCACATCCTGCGGAGAAGTTATTGCCCTGCTTAGCTTAGTATTGTCTGCAAATACAGAGATTGAACTGTTTACTCCATCCTCCAGGTCATTTATGAACAAATTCAATAGCATTGGTCCCAGCACAGAACCCTGGGGGACCCCACTATCCACCCTGACCATTCTGAGTACTCCCCATTTATCTACACCGTCTGAACTCGCCCTTGTAGTCTGTTTCCAATCCATGTACTCACCCTATGGTCCGTGCCAATGGACCTTATTTTTGTACAGTAAACATTTATGGGGAACTGTGTCAAATGCTTTTGCAAAGTCCAGATATACCATGTCTATGAGCCTTCCTTTATCTAGATGGCACCTCCCCTCCTCATAGAAGGTTAATATATTGGTTTGGCAAGAACGATTCATCATGATTCCATGCTGATTACTGCTAATGATACCATTTTCATTATTACTAAAATCTTGTATATAGTCCCTTATCATCCCCTCCAAGAGTTTACATACTATTGATGTTAGGCTAACTGTTCTGTAATTCCCAGAGATGTATTTTGGGCCCTTTTTAAATACTGGTGGTACATTGGCTTTTCTCCAATCAGCTGTCCATTCCAGTCAGTAGACAATGGTCTGGCAATTACTTGACTGAGTTCCCCAAGTACCCTCAGGTGCAAGCCCTCTGGTTCCGGTGATTTATTAATGTTAAGTTTCCACATGTCTAATTGTAATTCTGTACTCTGTTAACCATGGAGGTGCTTCCTGTAATGTGTCATGAGGATAAATACTGCCGTTTTGGTTATTGAAGCCCCCCGATTCCCTCGTAAAGACTGAGGAGAAGAATAAATTCAAAACCTTCGCCATCTCCCCATCCTTTGTAACCAGGTTTCCTTCCTCATTCTTTATGGGGCCAATATGATCTGTCTGCCCTTTTTCACTGTTTACATACTTAAAGAATTTCTTGGGATTTTTTTTTGCTCTCCTCCACTATGTGTCTTTATGTTTTATCATAGCCATCCTTATTGCACCCTTACATTTCTTGTTGCATTCTTTATAATGTCTGAATGCTGATGATGATCCCTTAACCTTGTATTTTTTTAAGGCCTTTTCCTTTGCTTTTATATGCATTTTTGGATTGGAGTCAAGCCATCCAGGACTTTTGTTCGCTCTTTTAAATGTATTACCCAATGAGATGCATTGGCTAATCTCTTCTCTGTGCTCTTTGTTCTTAAGATTTTATCCCAATTTATGTGTTATAGCAAGGCTCGTAGTTTAGGGAAGTTGGCTCTTTTGAAATTCAGTGTTTTTGTATTATCTTTCCTATTTGTGTGATTTATACTGAAGCCAATTGACCTATGATCGCTGTTACCTAAATTGCCCTGTATTTCCACATCCGTGATCGGGTCTGTATTGTTGGTAATCAGTAGATCCGGTAACGCTTTATTTCTAGTTGGTGCGTCTACCATCTGACCCATAAAATTGTCCTGCAAGACATTTAGGAACTGGAGAGCCTTAGATGAATGCACGGTTCCCTCCTTCCAGTCTATGTCTGGATAGTTAAAATCTCCCATTATGATAAAACTTCCCATCCTTGCTGCTAATCCAAATTGTGATAGGAGATCTGTCTCACCTTCCTCCCTCAGGTTAGGGGGCCTATAGCATACTTCCGGTATTATTTTCCGGTATTATTAGCTTCATCCTTTTGGAGCTCTACCCATAAGGATTCCACCTCCTCCCTAGCTCCCTTAGTGATGTCATCTCTCACATTCACTTGTACATTATTCTTGATATATAGGCATACCCCTCCCCTTTTTTTACCCTCTCTATCCTAGTGATAAAGGGTATAACCTTGAATGTTTGCCAAACATTCAAGCTGCTCTCCTATTCTTCTTCCCACTGTAATTCTAGAATTTTCTAGAATTCAAGGAGAAGCAATCAGACCAGCAGCCTAAGTAATATTGAGCGGGCTAGAACATTCATCCCCTGCTCCACTGATTACAAAGAAGCTACACTAAATTTACCTGGAAACCTTAAGGGGGAGAGGTCTAGCGCTGGACAGAGACAGTTGCCTAAACAGATCTCTCCTGCACAACAGAGCCTTAAAAAACAATTTTCGGGACAATACGAGCTCCAAAACCATGGTGAAAAATTTCCACACAAATCCTGCTCCCTGCACCCACAAAGATCTACTCTCACAGTCATCTGGCAACATACCAGCGATGTTACATATAACATCAGGAGACAGCCATGCGGCCTCAGGAATGGAGCAGCCATGTTCTGCAAACAGTCCCTCAATACCTCAACAATCTAACAGAGGCCCTGCTGCCTCAGCCACACAATCCCTGTGCCTCATGGACCTGCAGGCAGTGGCAGCCAATATTAAAGCCACCCTATCAACAGCTATTATTGACTTACAAGCTGACATACACTCGATCGCAGTTCAAATTGGAACAGTGGAGCAGACTACCACCCGCCCAGCAGATGCCATCAGGCAAGTACAAAGAATATCGGACATAAATCTCTCCCATAGCCTTGAGATCCATAGGCACCATGAAGATCTGGATAATCGTGGCCCCCGCCACAACATTTGTATCAGGGGGATCCCAGAAACTGGAGAGCAACGGCCCATAGAGCAAACAGTCGCTGGATTATTTAACGATCCGTTAGAAAGACCTGCAGACTACCCAATAGAGATGGAGAGAATACACAGAGCATTGAGATTCAGGGGACATGAAAATGATCCTCCAAGAGATATTATATGCTGTTTGGTAAATTTCCTACTAAAGGAAGTCATTCTCAGAAAAGCAAGGGAACAAAACTGAGTTCTCTTTAATGGGACTGAAATTAAGCTTTAATAGGATCTATCCACCATTACTCTCCAGCACAGACAAGCATTGCATCCCCTGCTGGACGTGCTTTGCACTAGAGGAATTCCATACAGATAGAAATTCCCATTCTATCTGTCTGCCATGTGGAGGGCACACACAGCTCAACTCTGTATCCCGGATGACCTGCAAGCATTCTGCGACTCCCTGAATCTTCCCCTAATAGAAGTGTCGGATTGGTACAGTTCTTTCTACATTTTCAGAAGCTTGGATCGAAGTTTCCAACAACTGCACCCCAAGAGCACATTGGGCATTTCTAGGCAGGAAGCCTGAGTCTGGTGGTTGGTAGGGATGAGCTTGGTGTTCGAGTCGAATGCATATTCGACTCGAACACTGGCTGTTCGCCCGTTCAGCTAAGTCAGAACTCTGTGGGCCGTCCACGGCCCACAATGCACTGCACCATCGCAGTGCATTGCTGGCTCATGATTGGCCAAGCATGCACAGTAAGTGGGTGACTGGGTGTTGTCTGTGTGCCTTCACCGCAGAATACATCTGTATCTACCCTTCATTGCTGTTCTCTAATTGAGCCATCTGCAGGAGTTAGTGGGTGACTGGGTGTTGTCTGTGTGCCTTCACCACAGAATACACCTGTATCTACCCTTCATTGCTGTTCTCTAATTGAGCCATCTGCCATCTGCAGGCGTTAGTGGGTGACTGAGTGTTGTCTGTGTGCCTTCACCGCAGAATACACCTGTATCTACCCTTCATTGCTGTTCTCTAATTGAGCCATCTGCAGGAGTTAGTGGGTGTTTTGTGCCTCCAGCACAATATACACTATTCAATTGCTGGTTTTTCCATCTCCCTGCAGGCCATTACCATGTCTGGAAGGCCAACAAGGAGAGGCAGACAGGCACAAGCCAATAAAAGAGGGCAAGCAGGCTCTGTGTCTAGAGACAACAGTGCTGATCATGGACGCTGTGCATCGTCATCAGCACGTGGCCATGGGACACGCTTGTCCTTATTTTCGGCAGCTGGATGTGTTGAGCCGCATCATGCCGAAGACTTAGTAGAGTGGATGACCAAGCCCTCTTCATCCTGCTCATCCTCTCTCACCCAGGCTCAGGGTACTAGCAAATCAGCTGCCAACGCATCCTCTTCCCTCGTCTCAATGTCATCATCAGTGACTCCTTCCCTAGACCCACCGCATACTCCTGAGGAGTCCCCAGAACTGTTTGAGCACAGTGTTGGGTACATGCTCCAGGAGGATGCCCAGTGTTTTGTAGACTCTGATCATGATACTCAGCTAGAGGAAGGCAGTAGCGTGAGCGCAGAGAGAGGGGATGCTCAAGAAGGACAGCAAACTAGCAGTCATGTTCCACAAGCTGCAGCATACTGCCAGGTTTGCTCCAGTGATGAAGAGGTAGGGGATTATGAGGGCACTTACTCCACGTGGGTGCCTGGTAGGAGAGAGGAGAGAGGAGAAGGAGGAGGAGGCACATCTCCAATGAGGCAAGATGCCCTTCGGGGGCCAGCTTAGGGGCAGCAAAATCACACCGCAAAGCTCCGCCTGTGCAGGGCGCTGCCTCTGCATGTTATTCAAAAAGTTCTTTGGTGTGGGCCTTTTTTGAGACGAGTGCATCAGATCGCACCGCTGCTATTTGCAACATATGACTCAAGCGTATCTCGCGTGGCCAAAACATCAGCCGCTTGGGCACCACATGCTTGACCAGACATATGTTGACCTGCCATGCAGCTCATTGGCAAGCTTACCTCAAAGACCCACACCAAAGAACAAAGCGGACCTCTCCTTGCTCCTCAACAGCTGGGATCTCCAACCTTACTAGACCTTCAGTCCTCTCTGAAACCTGTGCTGAGAGGAATGAAGGTGTATAATTAGGTGTGTCACAGCCAAGTGCTTGCGGGCACTCTGCTAGTAGTACACCCACGTCTGATTGTAGCAGGCAAATTTCCCTGCCCCAGCTGCTGGACCGTAGAAAGAAGCTCCCAGCCATCCACATGCCCAGCGGTTGAATTCTAGTTTGGCTAAATTGCTAGCACTTCAACTGCTGCCTTTTCAGTTGGTGGACTCGGCCCCCTTCCATGAGTTTGTGCAATGTGCTGTTCCTCAGTGGCAGGTCCCCAAACGCCACGGAAGGCGATTCCGGCTCTCTACCGGCATGTGGAAGGCAATGTCCTTGCCTCGATGGACAGGGCGGTCAGCAGTAAGGTGCATATTACCACTGATTCATGGTCCAGCAGGCATGGACAGGAATGGAAAGGGACGTTACCTGTCTTTCACGGCCCATTGGGTCACTCTTCTGGCTGACTTCAGAAAAATGCGCCTGGTATCCTGTTCTAGCAGGTCCCTCAGTGCTTCCCGCTTTCCTGTTAGTTTGACCATTTTTTTATGATCATTTGACCCTTTGTGTAGCTGTTCCAACTCCTGGATTTCCTGCAGGATCAGTTGTTTTTGCACTGTCCATATTTTCCTTCTCTTAGCTCCTTCTGCTATTAATCTCCCTCTCATATATGAATATTTAGACAGAATAAAGGTGGATAAAGCACCTGGACCTGATGGCACCCACCCATGGATCCTAAAAGAATTGAGCTCTGTAATTTCAAAGCCATTGTATGTAATTTTTAGAGACTAATTAATGACCGGAATAGTACCACTGGATTGGCGCAGGGCCAATGTAGTGCCTATATTTAAAAAAGCTAACAACGTCTTTACCAAATAACTATAGACTTTTTAGTTTAACTTCTATAGTTGGGAAGATACTAGAGGGATTAATAAAAGACCGCATAGACGATTTCTTGCAAGAAAAAAATATTTTAAGCAACATACAGCATGGATTCATGAAAGACAGAAGTTGTCAGACAAACCTGATTTCTTTTTATGAGGTGGTAAGTAAAACCTTGGACAGAGGGGTGGCGGTGGATGTGGTATACTTGGATTTTGCAAAAGCGTTCGATACAGTTCCGCACACACGGCTCATGTGTAAGGTAAAGTCTACAGGTTTGGAAATATTTGTTTGTCAATGGATAGAAAACTGGCTAAATGACAGAATTCAGAGAATAGTGGTTAATGATTCTTACTCTGAATGGTGTAAGGTTATCAGCGGTGTACCCCAAGTTTCAGTGTTGGGACCCTTACTTTTTAATACCTTTATAAATGATATTGGGTCTGGGATCAAAAGTAACATTTCTGTCTTTGCAGATGACACTAAGCTATGCAGTGGAATAACGTCCTTACAGGATGTCTCCAATTTACAAGCCGACCTCAATGCTCTGTCTAATTGAGAGACTATGTGGCAGATGAGGTTTAATGTTGAGAAATGTAAAGTTATACACTTGGGGGCTAAGAATATGCATGCATCATACATGCTAGGGGGGAGTACAACTGGGGGGATCCATAGTGGAGAAGGATCTGGGGGTTTTGGTAGATCATAATCTCAATAATAACATGCAATGCCAAGCTGCGTTTTCCAAAGCGAGCAAAGTCCTTTCTTGTATGAGAGAGGTATGGACTCCAGAGAGAGAGATATCATTTTGCCCTTGTTCAAATGATTAGTAAGACCTCATCTGGAATATGTAGTTCAGTTTTGGGCACCAGTTCTCAAAAAGGATATCGGGGAACTGGAGAAAGTGCAGAGAAGGGCAACCAAACTGATAAGAGGCATGGAGGAACTCAGCTATGAGGAAAGATTCGAAGAACAGAATTTATTCTCTCTTGATAAGAGGGGATTAAGGGGGGACATGATCAACATGTACAAATATATAAGGGGTCCATATAGTGAACTTGGTGTTGAGTTATTCACTTTACAGTCAACCAAAAAGACGAGGGGGCACTCTTTACGTCTAGAGGAAAAGAGATGTCATCTCCAAATACGGAAAGGCTTCTTCACAGTAAGAGCTGTAAAAATGTGTAATAAACTCCCTGCAGAGGTGGTTCTGGCCAGCTCAGTAGATTGCTTTAAGAAAGGCATGGATTATTTCCTAAATATACATAATATAACTGGGTACTGACATTTATAGGTAAAGTTGATCCGGGGAAAATCCGATTGCCTCTCGGGGGGATCAGGAAGGAATTTTTTCCCCTACTTTAGCAAATTGGATCATGCTCTGCTGGGGTTTTTCGCCTTCCTCTGGATCAACTGTGGGTATAGAATTGGGTATATGTGATTGTAAGATATTATTATTTTTTTGTGGTTGAAGTAGATGGACTGTATTTTTCAACCTGACTAACTATGTAACGTTGCTTCGCCCTCTGGTCACTAGAGGTGCGCGCCCCCTGCTCTCCCCCCGGAGTTGATGCGAGTGCCTGGTGGTCACAATCACTGCCAGGTTCCCGCGATCATGGCTGACACGTGGAGAACCGGCATCTGAGGGGAGGGTATGAACAGCGATCTGTCATCTCCCCTGCACAGTCCCCTCCCCCTTCAGTTAGAACACACACTAGGGAACACAATTTACACAATTAACCCCTTGATCGCCCCCTAATGTTAATCCCTTCCCTACCAGTGACATTTTTACAGTAAGCAATGCATTTTTATAACACGGATCGCTGTATAAATGCCAATGGTCCCAAAAATGTGTCAAAATTGCTTGATGTGTCCGCCATAATGTCGCAGTCCTGATAAAAATTGATGCCATTACTATTAAAAAAAAATAATAATAATAAAAATGCCATAAAACTATCCCTTATTTTGTAGAATATGTAGCAGAATACTTATCGGCCTAAATTGGGGAAGAAAATGCTTTTTTATATATTTGTCGGGGATATTTATAGCAAAAAAGTAAAAAATATTGAATTTTTTTCAAAATTTACATTCTTTTTTTGTTTATATCACAAAAAATAAAAACTGCAGAGGTGATCAAATGCCACCAAAAAAAAGCTCTATTTGTGGGAAAAAAAGGACGTCAATTTTGTTTGGGTGCAACATTGCACGACTGCACAATTGTCAGTTAAAATGACGCAGTGCCAAATCAAAAGCAAAAAGTGCTCTGGTCTGGAAGGGGGTAAAATCTTCCGGGGCTGAATCGGTTAAATCCAATTTCCTCCCCATTCTGATGCTCGGTTTGAATTGCAGCAAGTTGTCTTCACTACGTCTAGATGCCTAAGCGCACTGAGTTGCTGCCATGCGATTGGCTGATTAGCAATTTGTGTTACTAAGCAATTGAACAGGTGTACCTAAAGTGGCCAGAGCGTATATGGTAACTTTCGAGAGCTAACAGACAGATACAGAATTCCTACTGCCAGAGACCCTCACAGATATAAAAACGACAAAAATAATTATATTTAAGCACAAAAATATATTTTTTTTAAAAAATACTGTATATATATATATATATATATATATATATATATATATATATATTCTGATGCAATTTTTTGCAGGGCCATGCAATGGTGAGTATTTAGCGAATTTGTGTGAAAAGGACACTGGATTTTTTTTTTTTTTTTTTTCTCTTTTTTTTTTTTTTTTTTGCTACTTCAGCGGATTTTTCATGAGGTCCAATCAGATTAACGTTCATATACGTTATCCTCATCTTCACATCATTGTAGCATTTATTTTCTAATTGAGATCCCAAACAAAGATTCCCCTTTTTTTTATTTTTTATTTTTTTCCCCCAGATACAAAGAACTACTGTCATCCAGAAGGATAGGTATACCAACAGAACAAAGAAAAAAAAAAAAAAAAAAAGAAAACATTATAAAATTCAACCCTACCCATTTCTCCCCTTCTTCGCTCCCTTACGCCCCCCCCCCCTCTCCCCCCGCCACCCCTCTCCCACCACCTATGCGTAGAAGTTCCAACCTTCTCAGAATCTGATATGCTCAGCGTAGCTCCATGATTTTTTAAATTTTTTCCACTCATGCCATAACTCTACTCCTGTCTGTCCCCTATCCTCCTGGCTTTCCCTTCGCCTAGTCATCCGGTAAGTCTCTTCCACAGTATCAATCCATTCCCATGTTGCTGGGCTTTCCTCTTTTTGCCAATTTTTTGGTATCAGTCCTTTGGCTGCATTTAAAAGATGTGGTACCAAAGAATTCTGATATTTTTTCGTTTCCTCCCTCGTACCATGAAATAGAACCACCCATGGATCCTCGGGGATTGAGATATTTGTAATTTCTCTTATATGGTGTAATATTCTTTTCCAATATTCCTTTATTTTGGGGCACTTCCACCACAGGTGGGCCATTGTTCCCACTTCCCCGCATCCTCTCCAACAATCCCCGGATTTGCTTGGATCAATTTTATGCATTTTGTCTGGGGTAGCGTACCATCTGGAAATAAGTTTATAATTCATTTCTGCTGTTCTGCTATCGACTGCAGATTTATGTATAAGTTTAAGAATTTTCCTCTTAGTGCCATTATCCCATAGTGTTCCCATGTCTATTTCCCATTTCTGCATATAGGGTAGACTCTCCAGCTCCCCTTCCTCAGCCAGGAGCCCATACAGCTTAGAGATTGTTCCCCTGGAGTCTTCTGTTAAGCAAAGCTTCTCCAGGGGTGACCACTCCTCTTCCGTTTTTAATGGCTGTGGTAGGCTACTGACAAAGTGAGCCAGCTGGAGATATCTCCACTCGTCTATTTTACCTAAATCCCCTTTGTGTTTCATCTCGTGTAGTGTCAAAATCTTTCCTCCTTTTATAATATCCCGCACCTGTGCCTTTTCTTTCAACCAGTTTCCGCTATTTATTTTTAACCCTGGCGGGAAATATTCATTTTCTTTTAATTCCAAAAGTGGCGAATTATATTGCTTATTTAAATGCTTATAGACCCTATCCCAAACCCTAAGTGTGTTTTGTGTCAATATACTAGTGCCTATATCTAATGTCCTGTGTTTTGGCGGGTTCCACACTATTTTATTCAACTGTGTTTTACTCAGCACATTCTCTATGTTAACCCATCTTTTTTCCTTATTGTTAACTTTTACCCACTCTATTAATCTCGACAATACGATAGCATTGTAGTACTGTTGTATATCTGGTACCGCAAGTCCCCCTTTAAGTTTGCTTCGATTCAGGATATCAAAGGAGACTCTAGTTTTTTTTTTATTCCAAATGAATCCCCCTAACAGAGTCTTAATCTTCGAAAAATAGAACTTCGGTATCTCTATGGGGATCATTTGGAATTTATAAAGGATCTTAGGAACAATGAACATCTTTAAACTAGTAATACGTCCCAACCAGGTCAAGGGTCTATTAACCAATCTATTGCACTCTTTCTTGATTTCATCTAGCAATGGAACAAAATTTAATTTAAATAAGTTCTCTAATGGGATTGTAAGTTTTATTCCCAAGTAATTTATTGCCTTCCGCCAGGGAAAACAGAATTTTTTTTGAAGCTCCCTTTTTTCCAGTTCGCCCGTATTGATATTAAGTACCACCGATTTGGCTATATTGATTTTAAAGTTCGAAAGTTGGCCATAATGTGCTATAGCTTCCATTAATTTAGGCATCGTATTACTTGGCTCCCTAATATAAAACAACACATCGTCAGCAAACGCAGCCAATTTATGCTCTTCTTGTCCAATTAAGATTCCTTTGATCCGTGGATCCTTGCGAATCGAGGCAAGAAGAGGTTCTAGGGATAGCACAAACAGCAGGGGTGAAAGAGGACACCCCTGCCTTGTGCCGTTTTTCATCTCGAAAGGTAAAGAAAGCGTACCGTTGATCTTAATCCTTGAGATTGGATGGTAGTAAAGTGTCTTAATCCTTTGGATCATTTTTGGTCCCACACCCATTGTCTCCAGGGTTCTGAACATGAACCCCCAGTCTACCCTGTCGAAGGCCTTCTGGGCATCTATCGACAGGAGTAGACTCGGGGCCCCTCCCCCCTCACCCCGGGACAAAAGGAGCAATGTTCTCACTCCGTTATCCCTCCCCTCCCTTCCAGATACAAAACCCACTTGGTCGGGGTGGACTAATGACTTCATTAAAATCTTCATTCTACTGGCCAAAATTTTTGCAAACAGCTTTGTATCGGCGTTCAATAACGAAATAGGCCTGAAATTAGAGCACGAAGTCTCTTTCTTCCCTTCCTTCCGTATAACCGTTATAGAGGCAGTCCTTGCTTCTTCACTCAGTTCGTACTCAACCCCTAGATTATTCAAATAATTACATAGGTGGGGAATTAATAATTTCTTAAATTTCTTGAAATAGAATACAGAAAACCCATCGGGTCCCGGACTTTTACCAGATGCTGAGTCCATCAGAGCCTTATTTAATTCCTCCTCTGAAATAGGTTTCTCTAAGGTTTCCATTTCTATTTCTGAAATTTTTGTCAATCGGGCTCTTTCCAAATATTCCTCTATTTTTAGTTCCTTTTCTTCCACCTTGAGTCCTATAGGCTGGTCTACTGCATATAATTTCTCGTAGTAACCCCTAAATATTTCCGCGATCTCACTCGTTCCGTAAACCATATCTCCTTTATCTGACAGAATTTTTCCTATGTAGTTTCTGGATTTAACCCTCTGTAATCTTCTTGCTAAATATTTAGTAGGTTTGTTATCTCCATAGTACCTATCCCTAGCTAATTGATTAAACGTTTTTTGAGTTTCCTGTTCCATCAAGGTTCTTAATTCATCCCGTTTAATTACCAATCTTTGAAAAATTTCCTTATCCTGATTTGGGTGTTTTTTATGTTGCTGCTCTATTCTGAATATTTCTTCAATCAATGTTTTAATTTTTCCTGATCTCTCTTTTTTTCTTCTGGCTCCCATTGATATCAGGATCCCCCTAATATAGGCTTTGTGGGCCTCCCATGGATTCTGACTTGAAATATGTCCAGTATTGTTGATCGAAAAATATTGTTCTAATTCTTTACTGATCTTCTCCTCTCCCTCTGCATCCTGAATCAAACCTTCGTTCAGCCTCCAGGTGAAGGGCTTACGCTCTCCTCCCCTTAATTGCAGCTTCATCCTAACGGGGGCATGGTCGGAGAGTGAGACCACCCCAATCGAAGTCTCTTCCACCATTTCCAGAATTCTATGGTCTACAAAGATATAATCGATCCGGGAATACGTCCTGTGCACAGGGGAGTAGAACGTGAAATCTTTCTCGTTTGGGTGCTGTACTCTCCAAGCGTCTATTAATTGACAATTATGAAGTTTTTGTTTTATTCTATTTAATTGCACCTTACTAATCCCCTGTGCCCTGGACGTACTATCCAATCCCGGATCGACACAAAAATTCAGGTCCCCCATCAAGATTACTGGTCCTCTCCCAAAATCTCTTAGTTTCCCCAGGAGGCCCTCTAAATATTTTGTAGGGTCCCGATTAGGGGCATAGATATTAATCAGTGTACATTCCATATCTCTTAATTTACCTCTTAAGATTAGGTACCTACCCTCCGGGTCAACCATTCTATCTTCTAAATTAAACTGCATCTTCTTTGAGAAACCAATAGCTACTCCCCTTCCTCTACTTGTTATCGCATCACCGTAGTACCACACAGGAAACTCCCTTGAATATAGCTTAATATTGGCCTTATGAGAAAAATGGGTTTCCTGTAAAAAGATTACCTCTGCTTTATAAAACCTCAATTCCTTCAGTATCTTATGCCTCTTGCTAGGCGAATTTAACCCTTTGACGTTATATGACATAAAGTTTATGGCTTGCATTATTGAGTCTCTAGATTACCTAATGAGAATATCTTTCTTACCTCCTCTACCATAGGTTTTCCTTCCCTCCCCTCACCCTGTCTCTCCCTTCCCCTACCCCCCGACCCTCCCCTTCCCTCCCCCCCCTCCCCCCCCCTCCACCAACCCCTCCCCCCACCCCCTCCCATTCTATCCCACCACCCACCCTCCCCCGGCCTAAATCTGGCCCTTGGCTCACCGAGTGGTCCGGTAATCCCGACCCTCGATAAGTCCTGTAGATTCTAAGGTACAGAGCAGTTTTCGGCCTCCCCATCCCCTCCCCCCCCCCGGGACATTTCTAAGAGGGGGGGAGGGGTGGTCAGACCAGCCCCCCATTGCCACACAAATACATAATTTCACACACTTCTCTCCTTTCCTCCCAGCCACCCCCCTCCCCCCCCCAACACCCCCGGCTCCCCTTCCATCCAGCCCGGCAAAGCCGGTGCCTGAATACCCAAACTCTCGCAGAAATCCAGCAACTCGTCTGGGAAACGCAACCTAGCTGTCTTGCCATCCTTAAATCCTATAAGACAAGCCGGAAACCCCCAACTATAACGTATGTTCTGCATTTTCATCAGCTCCAACAGAGGTTTCAGAAGCCGCTTTCTAGTCAAAGTCTCAGCGGCTAAGTCTGGGAAAATTTGTAGATCTGATCCTGCATAATTTAAGATCTCTCTCCCCTTTAATTTTGACCATATCTCGTCTTTGTCTTCACAGAATCTGAATCTGACAATAATGTCCCGAGGCTTATTCAATCCTCCGTTCCTTAATCTACCTACACGGTGGACCCTTTCAATTTTGGGGAATCCATCCTCTCCTCTGCCCAGGAGTGGATTAAACACTTTTTTGATAATCTCCCTTAGGTCTTCTTGCTTGCTTTCAGGAACTGCACGTATTCTTAAATTTTGTCTGCGATTTCTATTTTCTTGATCCTCTAATTGATACAAGATTTTCCTCTGATTCTGATTAATTAATTTAATATGGTCTTTTACTCTTTCTATTTCTAGGGCTTGCTTTTCCATATTAGACTCCACTTCTTCCACTCTGTTTAGTAGGTGGCCCAGATCCCCACGTAATAGAGCAATTTCTGATTTTATTGCGGCTTCAAGATTAGATAGCATTTCTCTCAGGACTTGCTGAGTTAGAGGCAAGTCTACTCCCTGGTGCTCTCCATCTCTACTCAACTCCATTTCGCTTTCGGTTGTAAGGTCATCCCTTGAGTGTTCCCTGCTTTTCCCCTGTTTTTTATCTTGACCCTTCTTTTTTCCTGTATTCGGGGGTATTTCTTCCGCCCCCTCCCCTTTTGGGCTTCCCCCTTGGGTCAGATATTGCTTAATTGTGCTGTCAGTTGTATTTTTTGGGGTTTTAAGGCCCCCTCTCCGCCCATTCTGTTTGGAGGATTTATTCATTTTATTGCACGAAGATTAAAAGTTTTAAATTGTCACTCAATACGTGGGTTCCTGGATGTACTCCTATTCCATCTCAAAAAAATAAATAAATAAATAAAAAAAAAAAAAAAACAACAATAAAAGGGCCCACACCACGTTGTGCCCTCCTTAGCTAAAGCCTTCTACCATCTCCTGCACTCCTAGGTTTTTAAGGGGGGTCTTTTAAGACAGCACAAATAGGGTATAAGACCCCACAGCACTTGTTTAAACAAACATACAGGGTAATTTGATCTTAAGTCCGGGCCAATAAGACCAGAAGAGCACACAGCGAGAAGCACACACCAGCGGAGCCCCCTAGTCAGTTTTTTTACCGCCTCATGTCCAGATCAACAGGTATTAAGGGAAAAAAGAAAAAAAAAAAGAAAACGTTGAATTAAATATCCCCCTTAGCCACCATGTCTCGTTCTTTTGGAGTCTGAAAAGAGATTGCACTCCATATATTTAGTATAGCCTCCTAATATGTTGCCCGACCAAGCTGGGGTTTCCGTTAAAGCCTCAGGTGGGGTGTCATTACCATTGCAGCTTTCCACAGATCTGCTCTTGGGTTTGCATAATCACACAGCTATTTTTGGAATGCTCTTTCACTCCCCTGATCCAGCAACTCTAGCAATAACCACCCAATCACTTTTTATAACCTTCAGCACAACTGCAACACAGATCACAAATTCATCATTGCTTATCTGCTCCACGTTGTCATTTGGTTTCGATCCTCTCCTTCACTTGTGGTTACGATGGATGAGAGCCCTTCTCCGTGCTAGGTGCTAGTGGTGAGCCGAGCGGCGAGGGGGGGAGGGGGGGAAGACAGCGGGGACACGGAGAGCCCGCACTATATCCTCGTCCTGTCTGTTCCCCATGTGGCATCCAGCAGGGGGGGGCCGGTCTCCGGAGCGGTGGCGTCTAGGGTGGAACCGGGATGGATGTTTCCTCCAGCTGGAGCCTCTCACTCTCCCAGCTGTCTCCCGCACAGCACGCCGTCTTCTCGCTCCGACCGGCCTCTCACTGCTTCCTCCCTCAGAACCTGCGTCCTACGTCATGACTCTTCCCGAGTAGGAGCGGTTTTCATCAGGACACTGGATTTTTAAAGGTACAATCTGGAGGCTCCAGCATGTAAAATAGGAAAGTCTTTAGTGCTAGCTGATCTTTGGTGGACTACTGCTCCCAGGCAGTCTTCTTCAGGCCCTGCCAGCCCTCCTGGCTGCAGCTGCCCAACTCAACTGCCCATGACATCACAGTGTCTCCTGCTGGCTCTACATCCATCTCAGACTCCACTCTCCCAGTTCGCTCCGGCATGCCTTCCCAGCTCTCCCAACTGTGCCTGTCCCCCTCCTGGAGACTTGCCCAGCAACACTATCTCCCGTTGTCTCTCGGTTCCTCTCTGTGCCTCCTGTCCAGATCCTTCTTTGTTTCTCAGCAAGGCCCTGACTTGCACCTGAACCTCCACCAGACTGGGGAGTGCCTCAAAGGCCCCAAAACCTAGTGCTTCATCTCCAGCTTCTTCCACCCGACAACACAAGGAAGCCTGCCCCCTGGCAATCCTAGTTGTGGCTTGGTCAGGGCTCCCTGAGACACCCCAGACAGCTCCACCTTTCTTCCCCTCCTTCCTTCTAGAATCCTCTAGAAGAAGAAGGGAGGTAACCGAAAGATGATGCTATCTGTGAGTCACCAGCCTACTCTGGGCCACTCCCAGCCCACACAGATCAAAACAAACAGACCTAGCTTACAGCTAGGCCTGATTAAGTTTACCCACACTTACAAATTCCTAATTCTAGCACCTACCTAACGTAAAGGTTGCTACACTCACCCCCCACCCAAACCAGTTGATACCTCAGCTGGGAAGATTTGAAAAAATGGCTCCTGGGCCCAGGAGCAAGGGCACCCCATAAAATAAATTGGAAGGAGGAAGAGGGAAGCAACTTGGATGGGGAACTGTACAAATAAATTACGTACAAACAAATAAATATAGATCTCTGACAGGCATTTACATCGGTACAGTATGAATAAAGCACTCCTAACCTCAGATCCCTGCAGCTAACAGTGTACATTAAGGCCAGAGCATCTCTCCCACGAGAAAGATACTCTGCCCGCAACAAAATACTTGACTCCAGCCAGAGGGTGGGGATGGACAGTCTTCCCATCCAAGCGAATCCTAAGAGAAGACAAAAAATAGTACAACCTACTCTCAAATCTAAGGCCGCGTACACACGAGAGGATTGTCCGCCCAACTTGGTCCGCTGAACCGTGTTTCAGCGGACAATCCGCTCGTGTGTGGGCTTCAGCTGACTTTTTCAGCGGATTGTCTGACGAACAAAGTCTTACGGATTTTCCGTAATTTTGTCCGTCCAAACTTGGTTTCAGCGGACAGTCCGCTCGTGAGTAGGCAAGTTCGACGTACTAAGTTGGGCGCATGCTCAGAAAGGATTTCCACGGCGGAAGGTTGCATTGCAGTGTATTGGACGTCGAATTTCTAGTCCCGTCGTACGTGCTGTATACGTCATCGCGCAAGTTTTCAGCGGACTGTCTGTTCATCGTATGTGGTCAAGTCCGTTCATTGAAAAGTTGGACGGACTGTTTGTCAGACTGTCTGACGAACTTAGTTGGGCGGACAATCCGCCCGTGTGTACGCGGCCTAACTGTACACTTATTTCTGTTGGAAGGGGCTTAGCATTCTGCCAACAGAAATATAAAACAAAAGCACATATATCATTTTCTTTGTCTTGTTCTGTCAGACGGGGGTTATAACCAGCTAACAGAACAATAGGGAAGAAAACATACATACAGATGTGGAGGGTAGTCTTCCGGAGTTCCTTGTGGGAGGGGTCCTTCCCAGGACAAACAGGCTCCTAAAAGAGTTAATATGGGAACAAACCTCACCCAAGTGTCCCTGTGACCAGAAAGTTTGTACCATCGGGCAACCGGGTGGCAGGCTGGTTTGTTCCTGCAAAGTCAGGGAAAGAAGAAAAAAACATGCTGCAACTCTCCAGCAGTCCACGTAGCTCACTCACAGCATACTGAGGCTCCTCACAGTCCTCCTATGCTTAGGAGTGAGAGTCAAGTAACCTCTTCCATCTCCCTCCTTGTTCCTCCCTGGAGACAGAGTAGCTCTGTGTGGGCTGAGCCGCCTTGGCAATGAGCACCCGGTCTCTGTAAATGGGATCTCCCAAGCCACCATTCTCCCCGAATGTCCTGAAAAAAGTTGCCCAGACCTCACTCTTTGGCACCTCTAATGGCCTGGGAATGTGTGGTCATCCTCCCACTCTACCCGGGACTTCTCTACAATGTCCATAATCTGGGAAAGGACATATACAGAAAGTCTAGGCCCCACTTCAGTACTGCCCTCCTCTGCACCTCTCTCTGGAAGTGAGAGAATCTTGGAAACTTCCTAGGATTTCCTCTCCCTTGCAGTACGCAGGCATCCTGGGCCCTCATGACTCACTGACCCTAGGTGGGAGCCCTGGTCTGGGTGGTGGAAGGCCTGTTCAAAAAGAACTGCCTGCTGCTTGTCAGGGTTCCTATGGCTGGCTCAAATCCCACTGCTGGCTCTTGCCCATACCCACCTTCAAGGACCTGGGACTCCCCAGTCTCCCATTCCTCTTCAGAATCTTCACTAGGGGATGCCTACTTCACCAAACTCTCAAGAGACCCAAAATCGGCCTGCACTCTGGGGGAACCCCAATCAATGACCCTGTCTAGCTCACCTGAAGGCACACCTTCCTCTGGTAATGGCTCCCTCCGGACTGGAACAGCAAGGGGCTTGGAATTGGCCGTCTGTTCAGGGGTTGCATCTGGCTCCTGCACGACAGTATCTACAGTAGCTAGGTCCCTGGCCAGGCCACAGTTCAGGGCAGTCTCTTCTCCACTGATGTCCCTGGTTTTCACTGGGAAGTTGCCGGGCCACAACTCCACTCCATTCTAGGGGTGATTTTAGGCCCTCTCTGGTACAGACTACAAAATCCTGAAAGCAGGTCTACGGTGTAGTACTTCAGCTCCTGCTGGATAGGCCCAATTCGGGTAAGTGGCTCCCCACAATGGCTGCACTGGGCCCAAGCAGTGACCACTGCAGTTGGAACCCAGTACTCTGGACAGAGCAGGCACATTCGCACCGCTCCATCGATAACTCCAAGGGTGAATTCCCCGCGAGGCTCCAATCAGACACCGGTGTCCACCAGTGTCCTTTCCTGCAACTCAGGCAACCACGTTAAAGGGGTTGTAAACCCTTGCCGTTTTTCACCTTAATGCATTCTTTGCAACGGAACTGAAAGGCACTAAGACGTAGGCTTACCAGCGTGGAGATAAGTTCATTTTTATCATATTCTTTGTCAGTACCCTATTGTTGTTTACATGAAAACTATTAATGGTTTAACCGCTTCCTGCCCGCCCTATAGCCGAATGACGGCCTTAGGGCGGGCGGCTTCCCGTGCCTGGCCGTCCCTGGACGGCCTGGTGTTTACTTCCGCAATGCGCGCCGCCGCGGGCGCGCATCGCGGAAGTTCTGTGTTTGCCGTGTCCCCCGGGGACAGGCAAACACAGATCGCTGTAAACGGCCAATCACAGCGGCCGTTTACAGCGTGATCGGCGTGTCCAATGGGAGATGATCTCATATGTAAACATATGAGATCATCTCTCAGCGCCGCTCTCCCTCCTCACACAGACAGCGTGTGAGAGGGGAGAGAAGAACGGCTGCAGCAGCCGTCAGTGTAAAAAAGAAAAAAAAAAAAAAAAAAAGTAAAAAAAAAGTTTAATAAAAAGTGCCATCCTCCCCCAGAGCCATCCTCCCCCAGTGCCACCCCCCCCCCCCAGTGCCATGCCCCCCCCCCCCAGTGCCATCCTGCCCCAGTGCCATCCTGCCCCAGTGCCATCCGCCCCAGTGCCATCCGCCCCAGTGCCATCCTGCCCCAGTGCCATCCGCCCCAGTGCCATCCGCCCCAGTGCCATCCACCCCAGTGCAATCCACCCCACCCCAGTGCCACCTGCCCGCAGTGCTATCTGTCCCCAGTGCCACCTGTTGTCAGTGCCATTTGTCCCCAGTGCCATCTGTCATCAGTGCCACGTATAAGTGGCATCTGTCATCAGTGCCACGTGTTATTAGTGCCACATAGTGCCATCTGTCATCAGTGCCACGTATTAGTGCCATCTGTCATCAGTGCCACGTATCAGTGCCATTTGTCATCAGTGCCACCTGTCAGTGTCACGTGCCATCTGTTGTCAGTGTCACGTGTCATCAATGCCACTTATCAGTGCCATCTGTCATCAGTGTCACGTGTCATTGGTACCACGTATTAGTGCCATCTGTCACCGGTGGCACGTATTAGTGCCACGTATTAGTGCCACATGTCATCAGTGCCACGTATTAGTGCCACGTGTCATCAGTGCCACATATTAGTGCCACGTGTCATCAGTGCCACGTATTAGTGCCACGTGTCATCAGTGCCACGTATTAGTGCCACGTGTCATCAGTGCCACATATTAGTGTCATCTGTCATCAGTGCCACGTGTCATCAGTGCCACGTATAAGTGTCATCATTGCCACGTATCAGTGCCATCTGTCATCAGTGTCACGTGTCATTGTCCTGGTATTTCAAAAGTGTAATAAGTAGTCAACAAGTTAGATGTGTAATTTATGCTCCTAGAACACGTGATGGCGCTCCCTGCATGTTGGGCCTCTCTATGTGGCCAGGCTGTGAAAAAGTCCCACACATGTGGTATTGTAATACTCAGGAGGAGTAGCAGAATTTTTTGGGGGGTGTCATTTGTGGTATACACATGCCACGTGAGAGAAATAACCTATTACAATGACAATTTTGTGGAGAAAAATAAAGAAAATGAAAAATCTTCATTTTGCAAAGAATTGTGGGAAAAAAATGACAACATTAAAAAGCTCACCATGCCTCTTACTAAATACCTTGGAATGTCTACTTTCCAAAAAGGGGTCATTTGGGGGGTATTTGTACTTTCCTGACTTGTTTGGGTCACAAGAAGCGAGATAGGCCACCAGTACATCAGATGTGATCAATTTTGTGCGATTCGCACCACAGCTTGTAGACTCTCTAACTTTCACAAAGACCAAATAATATCCACTAATTTGGGTTATTTTTACCAAAGATATGTAGCAGTATAAATTGTGGCCAAAATTTATGAAGAAAAATTAATAATTTGCATAATTCTGTCACAGAAACAAAGAAATATGCGTTTTTTTTCAAAATTTTCGGTCTTTTTTCATTTATAGCGCAAAAAATAAAAACCCCAGAGGTGATCAAATACCACCAAAAGAAAGCTCTATTTGTGGGAAAAAAAGGACACAAAATTCATTTGGGTACAGTGTTGCATGACTGAGTAATTGTCATTCAAAGTGTGAGAGCACCGAAAGCTGAAAATTGGTCTGGGCAGGAAGGGTGTTTAAGTGCCCAGTAAGCAAGTGGTTAAAAAATTACTACACTATCTGGAATCCCCATTTTTTTATTACTTTTTCTTTGCATCTACGAGAGACAAAGACAAGCACTAGACTATATTGGTCCAGGAAGCAGCCACCCTCATTGCCACAAGGTAAGAGGCCACTTCTAGTGGTGTGTATCTGCACGAAGAGGAGAGGTGTATTCCTACAGACGTTCTATTACCAGCACATTCTATTTGCACATTGGAATGCTTATTTACCCCTGAACAGGTGGTCCTGGAATGAGCCCCCAAATGTAGCGATACCCCCATAGGGACTGATGGAAATTGTGGCCCACCTGTCACTCTGCCCACCCTGACATTTACTTCCCAGTCACTCTTAAGACAATGAAAAGTCTGTATGTTTGGTTTGTATTTATTGAGGGATTTTGATCTTTGATGGGGTAAGGGAAATAATCAATAACCATTAAGGGAATCAATAAGATGATCAGTTGGCTCTAGGGTGCCCACGTGTCCTGGATTGCCTGAGACAGTTCCACAATCAGCAGGTCAGTCCCGGGTCCAAGACACCTTCATTCCTGGACAATACAGTGTCCTGGAATGAAATTGGCAGAGCGAGAAAACTCCAGCCCAGGGCTGCTGCTCGCTCCGCCTCCAGCTCCATCTGAGACTTTGGCCACTGGTGGCTAGAGCCACCTGGCGTCTAGCAACCAGTGACTTCACAGCCGTGACTCCTGCCCAGCACGCAAAGTGGAGGAGAAGTTAACTTTCTCCTCCTCCGTTCTACTGCTCTCCACCATGCCGGACGACCTGTCAGCAGGGGAAGCACCAAAGACACTGATGCCGGCACTGCACTCTGGGTCACTGCGATCTCCGCCCCGGCTGTCTCCCTGCCTCTATCAGTAGAGTTGACTGATGCCGCCATCCCCTCCTCGGCTGTTTACATCATTACATGTACACAGGAGCCAGAGGAGGGGACACCGCTGTGCATTTCCCACACTGAGGTCTGTTCTAAGCTTATTTTATTGTAGGTAGATGGACAGATGAGGGAGCAGGAACAGTGATCAGTAAAAAATAAAAAAATCCCCCCCCCCAGCACATATCCACCCCCCACCTCCCTACTAACACAAGTGGAGAGGAGGAGTCTGTACTGAGGGAGGGGGGTCTGTACTTAGTGGGGGGTCTGTACTTAGTGGGGGGGGTCTGTGCTGAGGGGGGACTATACTTGGTGGGGGGGGAGACACCATGTTTTACCGCACTGGTGGGGTGACACCAACCCAGGCGACAGTAGAAAGTGACACGCTGCATCTGGTGGCAGGTGTCGGTGGCACGCTGCATCTGGTGGCAGCCAAAGGTGGCACGCTGAATCTGGTGGCAGGCAAAGGTGGCCCGCTGAATCTGGTGGCAAGTGACAAGCTCAGGGTTCCCAATGATTCTGCATTATGGTTTGTTGAACTATTCCATTATATATTACAATGTAGTAATAGAAATAATATGATTTGATCATCCTGACACCATATCAAGCATGGTGTTGGGATGATATGCAGTATCTCACAAAAGTGAGTACACCCCTCAAATTTTTGTACATATTTTATTATACCTTTTAATGTGACAACACTGAAGAAATTACACTTTGCTACAATGTAAAGTAGTGAGCAGGGGCGGACTGACAACTTATGGGGCCCCCCGGGCAATAAGAGATTATGGGGCCCCCAGGCTTACAGATGGCCGCTATTTGGCAGCCATTTTTTTTTCAGAGGAGGGGCACCAAGCTCGGCGACATGAAGGGTGGCAGGAGACCTAGAGCGGGTGACCCAGTAAAGGCACCACGAGCCTCTCATGGGCAGTGCCACCTTAACATCATGGGCCCCTGGGCAAAATACTGCACTGGGACCCCTACCAGGGAGATGATGATCTGTGGCATGCATAGTGAACCATGGCGAACAATGGGCATGATCAATGGGAGAGTCTTAACCACTTCAGCCCCGGAAGTATTTACCCCCTCCCTGACCAGAGCACTTTTTGCGATTCGGCACTGCGTCGCTTTAGCTGACACTTGCGCAGTCGTGCGAGGTTGTACCCAAACAAGAATGATGTCCTTTTGTTCCCACAAATAGAGCTTTCTTTTGTGGGATTTTTAGTTTTTGCGCTATAAACGAAAAAAAAAAACGCTATAAACGAAATAAAAAGCAATATTTTTTACTGTATACTATAAAAAAAAGTAAGATAGATAGAGAGATAGATATACACAATACACAATTTTTTTTCCACAGTTTAGTATTAAATTATAGTGTAGCGCTATATAAAGAAGAAGAAAAATAGCCTATTTAAACTACTTAGTGATATAACAATATTATATAAGTGTCAAAATTAAATAACACTCAGTGATGCTTCTCAGACTGCACCACACTTGCATAAAATCGTGAAAAAATAATGAACTGAAGAAATCAAATAATGTGAAAAAGTCCAAAATATACGAGAAAAAGTCTATTGATTAAATTAAATTAAATCCAATCCACACGTGAGAGGGAAAGAACCATCCACCTTCTTCTTATGAGGACCACATGCAGGCACCCTGTGGCATTTCCATCACCAAATAGGATGTAAGCTTACCAAATTGAATGGATCCAAGCGAATATATATTCGAAGGATCAATCAGGCTTCTAAATACTCTTATATAGAGCTCTCCACCATAAGTGACTCTCCAGGGAATTTTCAACCAAGTACTCAAACGATGGGAAAATCTTCCGCTTTAAACTCCAACGCACATTATGGAACTCATACAGGAAGAAAATGAGGGCCACAATAGTGTAAATCCGTTTAAAAGATTTTTAATAAAATAAGTAATGAACTTACATGTATCCAATGAATTAAGCGCTTATATCATATAAAAAATAGAGCTGCAGTAGGAGTCCCGGCGCGTTTCGTCCTCAAAAGACGTCAGATGACGTCTTTTGAGGACGAAACGCGTCGGGACTCCTACTGCAGCTCTATTTTTTATATGATATAAGCGCTTAATTCATTGGATACATGTAAGTTCATTACTTATTTTATTAAAAATCTTTTAAACAGATTTACACTATTGTGGCCCTCATTTTCTTCCTGTATGAGTTCCATAATGTGCGTTGGAGTTTAAAGCGGAAGATTTTCCCATTGTTTGAGTACTTGGTTGAAAATTCCCTGGAGAGTCACTTATGGTGGAGAGCTCTATATAAGAGTATTTAGAAGCCTGATTGATCCTTCGAATATATATTCGCTTGGATCCATTCAATTTGGTAAGCTTACATCCTATTTGGTGTTGGAAATGCCACAGGGTGCCTGCATGTGGTCCTCATAAGAAGAAGGTGGATGGTTCTTTCCCTCTCACGTGTGGATTGGATTTAATTTAATTTAATCAATAGACTTTTTCTCGTATATTTTGGACTTTTTCACATTATTTGATTTCTTCAGTTCATTATTTTTTCACGATTTTATGCAAGTGTGGTGCAGTCTGAGAAGCATCACTGAGTGTTATTTAATTTTGACACTTATATAATATTGTTATATCACTAAGTAGTTTAAATAGGCTATTTTTCTTCTTCTTTATATAGCGCTACACTATAATTTAATATTTGGTATTTTGTTCACTATTTTATCCTTGTGATCGTGTTAGCAGCTTCTTTTTGTATATAATTTTTTGGGGATAGCGCAGTGTTGATTGTCATCGACAGCTTTTGGATTTCCACAGTTTAGGCCAATATGTATTCTTCTACATATTTTTGTTAAAAAATAAAATCACAATAAACGTATATTGATTGGTTTGGGCAAAAGTTATAGCGTCTACAAAATAGGGGATAGATTTATGGCATTTTTATTATAATTTTTTTTTTTTTTTTACTAGTAATGACGGCGGGACTGCGACATTATGGCAGACAGATTGGACACTTTTGACATGCCCTATGGCAGAGCCCCCAGAGTGCCACCTTCCATAAATATCCCCATACACACACACACACACCTTTGCACCTTGGTGCTTGGTGAGGTAGGCAGCTGGCGGGCAAGGCCTTTAAAAAAAAAAATAAAGCCACATGTTGCAGGCTGTGAACTGCGCATGTGCTGTCGTAGAGCCAGCGGAATAGTGAACTGCAGTGGTTGGCCTCAGATCGGGCAATGGGGCATATGAATAAAAGCTGTGCACCATGTTATCACTGCACAGGTGTGCACCCAGACCTGCCTTGCTGCCTGATCCGAGGTTGAGCTCAGCAGTGCACCAATCAGCTCCAAATGGCAACAAGGGCATTTTTCACGGGCACAGGATTGTTGGATCAAATTCTGTTCTGCACACATGGATCATACAGTATACACACATGCATGAACAGTACACACAGATGCACAGTATATACACAAACACATGCATGTGCAGTAACACACAGACACGTGCACAGTATACTTACAGACACACACACACACACACACACAGTAGTGCACAGTATACACACACACACACACACACGCCTGCACAGTATACACACACACACACACACACACACACACACACACACACACTATAGACACATGCCTGCACAGTATATATACACACACACACACACTAGTGCACAGTATATATATATACACACACACAGTATATATAGACACACAGTAGATACACACACAGTAGTGCACAGTATAAAAAAAAGCCTGGAAAAAAAAAATTGTTGCTCCACATAAAGATGGCCTAGGCTATAAGAAGATTGCCAAGACCCTGAAACTGAGCTGTAGCATGGTGGCCAAGACCATGCAGCACTTTAACTGGACAGTTTCCACTCAGAACCTACTTCTAGCACCTACCTAAAGTAAAGGGTGCTAAACATGTTTATAGCGAATGAAGAAAGCTGTGTTTATGTTTTCTCTGGATTTGATAGATCTTGGATCGGGGCTGGGGTCTTGAAGGTTCTAGAGCAGTGATGGCAAACCTTGGCACTCCAGATGCTTTGGAACTACATTTCCCATGATGCTCATGCACTCTTCACTGCAGTTGAGCATCATGGGAAATGTAGTTCCAAAACATCTGGGGTGCCAAGGTTCGTCATCACTGTTCTAGAGAGTAATGGGCAGGATGAAATCTTGAATCCTGTGTCCAGGCTTTAGTACTTGCAGGCAGCCTGTGTGAGTGCACAGGTGTGCAAGGGGCAATATAAGCTTAACCACTTGACCACGTGGCACTTAAACCCCCTTAATAACCAGACCAATTTTCAGCTTTCGGTGCTCTCACATTTTGGATGACAATTACTCAGTCATGCAACACTGTACCTATGTGAAATTTTTTTGTCCTTTTTTTCATACAAATAGAGCTTTCTTTTGGTGGTATTTGATCACCGCTGAGTTTTTTATTTTTGGGCTTTAAAAGAAAAAAGACTGAAAATTCTGTAAAAAAAATGAATTTTTCTTCGTTTCTGTTAAAAAATTTAGCAGATTAGTAATTGTTCTTCATAAATTTTGGCCAAAATTTATACTACTATATATCTTTGGTAAAAATAAGTACAAATTGGTGGATATTATTTGGTCTTTGTGAAAGTTATAGAGTCCACAAGCTATGGTGCCAATATCCGAAAATTGATCACACCTGATGTACTGACGGCCTATCTCTTTTCTTGAGACACTAACAAGCCAGAAAAGTACAAATACCCCCCAAATTACCCCTTTTTGGAAAGAAGACATTCCAAGGTATTTAGTAAGAGGCATGGTGAGTTTTTTGAAGTTGTCATTTTTTCCCACAATTCTTTGCAAAATCAAGATTTGTTTTTTCCTTTTTTTTTTCCACAAAATTGTCATATTATCAAGTTATTTCTCACACACAGCATATGCATACCACACATTACACCCCAAAACACATTCTGCTATTACTCCTGAGTATGGCGATACCACATGTGTGAGACTTTTACACAGCCTGGCCACATACAGAGGCCAAACATGCAGGGAGCGCCATCAGGCGTTCTGGAGCACCCAGGACAATTCTGACATTTCTCTCATCATTTATCTGCTAGAAAATTACATAGAACCCCAAAACATTATATTTTTTTTTTAGCAAAGACCATAAAGAATACAATGGTGGTCGTTTTCTATCTCGCACGGTATTTGCGCAGCAATTTTTCTAACACGTTTTTTTGGGAAAAAATACAGTTTTGTGCTTTAAAAAAAAAAACAGTACAGTTAGCCCAATGTTTTTGCATAATGTGAAAGATGAAGTTATGCCGAATAAATAGATACCCAACATGTCATCCTTCAAAATTGCACGCGCTCGTGGAATGGCGTCAAACATCACTACTTAAAAATCCCCATAGGCGTCACTTTAAAAAATTTTTACTGGTTACATGTTTTGCGTTACAGAGGAGGTCTAGGGCCAAAATTATTGCTCTCGCTCTAACGTTCGCAGCGATACCTCACATGTGTGGTTTGAACACTGTTTTCATATGTGGGCGGGATTTACGTATGCGTTCACTTCTGCATGCGAGCACATGGGTACAGGGTCGCTTTAAAAAAAAAAAAAATGTATTGTTTATTTTAGTTTGCCACTTTTTTCCCCAAAAATTAATTTTTTGATCACTTTTATTCCTATTACAAGGAATGTAAACATCCCTTGTAATAGGAATATGGCATGACAGGTCCTCTTTACAGTGAGATATGGGGTCAATAAGACCCCCACATCTCACCTCTAGGCTGAAAAACCTGAAATAAAAAAATAAAAAAAGATTCTGGCTTTGATCGTATTGGCGAGTCTGTAGAAGCACCGGAGTGTGGCGGGAGGGGGGGGGGCGTCCCCTCTCGCCTCCTGTAAGAACGATCAAGCAGTGAAACAGCCACTATGATCATTCTTATGGTGTAGGGAATCGCTGGCTGAAAAAGCTGATATCTGAATGATGCAAGGACGTCATATGACAGCTGGTGGGCGGGAAGTGGTTAAAATGTATTTATTTATTTTTAACACAAAGTTGTCCATTTATACAATATTTCTAACACATAGCATGTACATATCAAAAATGACACCCCAAAATAGATTCTGCTACTCCTCCTGAGTACGGTGATACCACATGTGTGAGACTTCCACAGCCTGGCCAAATACAGAGGCAGAGTACAGCCAAGCATGGCTGGGTATCACCGAGTATTGCAGGGTATCACAGAGTATGACTGAGCATGGCAGAGTATGGCTGGGTATTGCAGAGTATCATCGGGTATGGCTGGGTATTGCAGGGTATCACCGAGTATGGCTGGGTATTGCAGAGTATGGCTGGGTATTGCAGGGTATCACTGAGTATGGCAGGGTATTGCAGGCTATTGCAGAGTATTGCTGGGTATTGCAGAGTATTGGCAGGGCATTGCTGAGTATTGCAGAGTATTGTAAAAACAATGGGGTGACATCAAAAAGTTGCACATCTAGATGTTCTGAAGTGGTCAGTAGAGTGGTAATCTCAGCCTGGACTCCAACCAGGCCATGCCTCCAATGTGTTTCACTCTGCCCCCCTCCCCCCCCCCCGAAATGTAGTCATGATTAAGCTCCGGGGGGGGGGGGCAGAGTGATCTGTATTGGGGGCATGGCTTGGTTGGAGTCCAGGCTGAGGTTTCCACTCTACTCACCACTTCAGAACATCTAGATGTGTGACTTTAAGGGGCCACCTCATTGTTCTTTGAAGCCTTATAGGAACCAGGACGGGTTCCATCCCCTGTCTGCCCTATAACAGCAGCTGCGGAAGCATTGATTACATACCCCTTTACCACCAAGGCTGAGTGGCACACACGCATTTCCTAGGTCACAGACTAGAGTTGAGGCAACTGGGAGAAAGTCCAAGGGGGTAAGAGAAATCTGTGAGTCTCGGAGGAGTGAAATCTACTGGGTTACAAGGAGAACCTCTACCTAGGAGCTAAAAGTGGACATGGTCATCAAGGTACTACAATGAAAGCTGAGTGAGCTTTTGAGCCAGGTGGCTCTGAATTTTTTAATTTTGTGTGAAGCTGAAACCTCCTGCCTTGGAAACCCTGTGTCATAAAGACCTTTTTTGTTTCCTTTTTAATAAAAGTGGGCTACCAGGCCCTTAACTATAGTCCCTGTCTGCCACGGACTCACTGTACAAAACACATCTATCACGAGAGCTAAATATCCCCCATATCACAATAAATATATATATATATTTTTTTTAATTTTCACATTTTGTTCTTGGCTTGGAGGAAGGGAGGTATTGGGTAAAGAATAAAAAACATTAATATACTGGACCATTGTTCGGATGACCTCAGACTTAGAAAGCCTATTGTTAAACTTGAACAATGCCTAAGAAATAAATAACCCGTGTCAGGTCCTCCCTGCTCAATCCCCTCCAGAAATCAGGATATAAAATCCAGCTGTAGACTCAGGAGCAATCATATTCCTCCAAACAGCAACATGAAGGCCACAGTGATCGCTTTCACCATTCTCCTGGGGATGGTCCTACTTCAAGATATGACTGATTCAGCCTTACCTCCTCCTCCTCCTCCTGTTGGTAATGCTCCAAATTCTTTTCACTTACCTCTCTTCTCCTTTCCTCTTTTCTTAGTTACTATAGGTATTAATACAGAGCTGACAATTTACACAGAACTCTACATAGTGTACATTCATGTCACTTCCTGTCCTCCAGGCTGTTACAGTCTATAGTCCCTAGCTCACATACACACACATACAATGGGGAAAATAATTATTTGACCACCTGCAGATTTTGTAAGTTTGCCCACAAGGAAACAAAGGATCTATCATTTTTATCATAGATGTGTAGCACTGACCCCCAAAGGAGCTGCTGGTTTTATTGGGCTTACCGTTACCTTCTTGACTGCTTCTCCGTCTAGGGATTCCCATGGTAGATGGCCCAAAGAAATGTGGAAACTGACACTGAATCTTCTTTTGGGTTCTTTATTTGAAGCAAAAACAGAGTCTCTCAGTTTAGGGTAGAGGGTTAGGAATAAGTTCAGGTACTTTGGACTGCAAAAACGGAAAGTCTCTTATAGGAAAAATCCAGAGAATAGCAACCATTTCACAGCTGGATTTTACAACCCCCAGATAGACCTCCTCTCACTAGGCCTAAAGTCTCTGCCACAGACTTGAATGTAGAATACTTGAGAAAGTCTCTGCCACAGACTTGAGTGTAGAATTGAATGTAACTGAGGGACATAGACACATTTAAAGAGCTATCATATGGTACCAGTATCTCTCAGCCGATCCGGAGATACCGTATGAGTGTAGATCCATGTAGTGTCCTTCAACTGAGCCTCCAGGCTCCTTCAGAGAAGCCATTCTTTCCCCATATGCCACTCTTACTAACGCATGCACCACCCCCTAATTATAATGTGACTCTGCCTACAGCCAAAAAAAGTGTCCCTACATATTTTTTTTACAATGTTGGCAACTATACAACATGATAACGACCCCAAACACACCTCCGCGATGACCACTGCCTTGCAAAAGAAGCTGGGATAAAGGTGATGGACTGGCCAAGCATGCCTGCAGACCTAAACCCTACTGAGCATCTGCAGGGCATCCTTAAATGGAAGGTTGCGGAAGCACAAGGTCTCTAACATTCACCAGCTCAGTGATGTCGTCATGAAGGAGTGGAAGAGGACTCCAGTGGTAACCTGTGAAACTCTGGTGAACTCCATGCTCAAGAGGGTTAAGACAGTGCTGAATAATAATGGTGGCCACACAAAAAATGTACACTTTTGGCCCAATTTGGACATTTTCACTTAGCGGTGTACTCACTTTTGTTTTCCAGCGGTTTAGACATTAATGGCTGTCTTTTGAATTATTTTGAGGGGACTACAAATTTACACCATTATATAAGCTGTACACTCACTACTTTACATTGTAGCAAAGTGTCATTTGTTCAGTGTTGTCACATGAAAAGATATACTAAAATATTTACAAAAATGTGAGGGTGTACTTACTTTTGTGAGATACTGTACATGCTTCTATTGGGATATGTTTTTCCAGCCATACTTAATAATATTGAATGATTACTGCTTTACAATCTCAGTGAGTATGGGCCATATTTATACTCAATTATAGACATTGGTGGTTTATCTGCGTCTTGAGCAGTTATAATACAATGCCTTGAAAAAATATTCATACCCCTTTATTTTTATGTGATAGACCAACACAAAGTGGCACAGAATTGTGAAGTGGAAGTAAAAGGATAAATTGTTTTCAAAACGTTTTATGAATTAATGTCTGAAAAGTGTGGGGGGCATTTGTATTCCGCCCCCGAGTCAATACTTTATAGAACCACCTTTCTCTGCAATTACAGCTGCAAGTCTTTTTGGGGATGTCTCTACCAGCTTTTCACATCTAGAGAGTAAGATCTTTGCCCATTCTTCTTTGTAAAATAGCTCAAGCTCTGTCAGATTGGATGGGAAGCATCTGTGAACAGCAATTTTCAAGTCTTGCCACTGATTCTCAATTGGACTTAGGTCTGGACTTTGAATGGGCCATTCTAACACATGAATATACTTTGATGTAAACCATTCCATTGCAGCTCTGACTGTATGTTTAGTGTCGTTGTCCTACTGGAAGGTGAACCTCTGCCCCAGTCTCAAGTATTTTGCAGATTCTAACAGATTTTCTTCTAAGTTTGCCCTGTATTTGGCTCCATCCATCTTCCCATCAACTCGGACCAGCTTTCCTGTTCTTGCTGAAGAAAAACCCACAACGTGATGCTGCCATTACCATGTTTCACGGTGGAGATGGTGTGTTCAGGGGGGTATGCAGTGTTAGTTTTCCACCACACATAGCGTTTTACTTTTAGGCCAAAAGTGAAAAAGCCCCTTCATTCTTTCAACACAAACCACACATACAGTACAAGCCCCAGGATAACAGGAGTAACACAAAATACTGAGTCTGGTGTGGTTGTACTGGGAGTCTGGTTAGGACAGATCCGACTAGGGTTCTAGGTCACCCTGTGCCCCTAATAGACACAGTGTAACTTACACATAAGTGAGGCCTGGGGAGCTGAACAAGGTGTTTCCCAACCTCTCTAAGGTAAGCTGGGTTCCATAGGCCCCCCCGCCCAAAGCATTTCCCGTCACACCATATTTCTGTTCTCACACAATTCCTATCACATTTGGATTGCAACATGTGTTGTTGGCTCAATGGAGGTTATTACTGACTGTGACTCTCTGTCCTCTCCACAGAAAAACCTGGAAAATGCCCGATTATGAAAAGTTGCAAAAATGACATGAGCTGTCCTGGAAAAAAGAAGTGCTGTTACCAGTGTTATTCTTCATGCATGAACCCCTTATAAGGTAGCAACAATTTTGCATTTTGGGGAAAAGAATTCAGCTAATTGTTCCCATTTTAGGTCTGGGTATAAACAAATTACAGCTTTTTAGAACGTGCCGTTCCCTAGGAGAAATGTTGAGTTTAAAGTATTTTTGAGGGAAGAACATAGCCTACCACTGGGTATTTTTGTGGCCAGAATAGTGCCCTCCAGCGGATGTTGTGGGGGTGGTGTTTGGGCTGTCGTGGGTTGTTGTGGTCTCAAGGGGCATGGGTCAAATTGGGGAAAAAATGTAATCTAGGATCCCATGTTTGCTGGATTCAATATTGTGGATTCAGTCCATCACATAAGGTTCTTCAGTAGAGTAGAAGTATATAGTTAGGGATTTGGTGCAGAGGTGTAAATGACCTTTTTCTATCACCCTTTTCCTTTTTGCTCAGTGCAGGTGCCAGTCCTTTTGAACTCATACTTTCCCCTTTTTTATTATTTACTGATAAATTATTCATAATTTTTATCGTCATTTCTGTCATCACTTTTTGACAGTTTTGGAAATGTGTGAACCAATTACTAATGTATTTGTTTAGTATGACTTTTTTTCTCCTCCTCCTGGCTCTATGCCCAGTACCCCGGGTCTGCCCATTCCACTCATTTTGTATATGAAACCTATATAATTTTATTTCATTCAAATTATTATACAAATTCTGCTAATATGCCCCCAATTACATCTGGTGTTGTCCACCACGGTTTCTAAGCCTTCTGTGCTAATGAAGGTGCTGAGCTCTGTAGTCCTCCTTGTCTATGCAATTGCAATACCATGGTAAGCCATCCTATTGGTTTGACAAAGAGGCATGTGCATCTCAAAAAGCGTAACCACGCGCCTCATGTCCCAACACATGTGACTTCGCTTCCTGGGCTAGGTACATTGCACATACTGAGAACTTATGGTCTTCCAATGGTCTGCAAGCCCCCCCCCCCCCCCTTTCCAATGGCTGTTTAGCTCTATCTAGGCTTCCCCCTGCTATTCAGAAGCCCTGGGTGGCATGAGGCATATGCATCGGCTTAAAATTGGCTCAGATGACAAGTACTTACTCTCCCATCTCTGTCAGTTGCTCATTTATATGTGTTTCATTTTGCTATGCAGCTACTCTTAGTCCTGTACCCCCAGGGTTTTCTTCTTGGGCCTACAGCTACAGATGCCACTGATTCCATGTAAAGAGCTGCATCCTGCCCCTTAGAAGAAGTACCCCCAGGTGAAGTTGTATTTACATGCAAGCTACAATGTGTGATTTGTAAGTCTCGAATTGCCTTTTCCAATAAATGTGTTGTAAACCACTATACTCAAATAGGCCCTCTGCTGTCCTTTTCTATATCAATCGTGTCAGAGAATCTACACTCTCCAAAGAGTTTCTGCACTAAAGTGTATCTGTACCCTGCAAGAGTCTATCCTTGGAAAACAAATGCCCCCCCCCCCCCTCTGGAATCATAGGTCATTTACAGCTCTCCACCTAACTCTATATGTTCCCCAGAGGTGTACCTTTGAGGGTGATGTCATAGACCTACAGTACCTTATTTGATTTTATTTGGTTTTCTCCTTATTAATACCAAACTTTGTGATTTTTAACATCTATGGTTAAGATCCAGCAGTGTTTTTTTTTTTGCCATCTAGAAATTATGGAAATTATGATTTTGCAAAAGTGTTTGACACAGTTCCCCACACACAGCTCATGCATAAGGTAAAGTCTACAGGCTTTGTACTGTAAATGGATAGAAAACTGGCTAAAAGGCTGTATTCAAAGATTAGTGATGAAGGTTTCTTACTCTGAATGGTGTAAGGTTATCAGTGGTGTACTCCAATGTTCAGTCCTGGGACCTTTATTTTTTAATATATTTATAAATGATATAGGGTCTGGGATTAAAAGTACAATTTCAGTCTTTGAAGAATACTAAGCTATGCAGTGGAATAACATCCTTACAGGATGTCTCCAATTTACCAGCCAACCTCATTGCACTGTTTAATTGGGCGACTAAGTGGCAAATGAGGTTTAATGTTGATAAATGTAAATTTATGCATTTGGGACTTGGGGGCTAAGAATATGCATGCAGAATCAGAAACAATTCAAATTAGTTCTTACACTCCTGATAGCCGCAAAGCAGACTATAGCCAATGCGTGGAAAACAGATGTGGTGAATATTGCAGAAACCAAACGTAGAATGAATCAATCTTTCATCCATGCTAAAATGGACGCTATAGATAAAAACCAGATGTCAAAGTTTGATATCATATGGAAACCCTGAATTAAATATTATACGTCAGATAATATTGACAACCGAGTTTTATTGTTATGGTGATTAAGATTTTTTATAGATTTACAACATTAGATGATATATAAAACCTCCTCCGGAGAATTATTCCCTCCCCTTCCCCTCCTATATACATTTTATGTTCTTCTCTTACTATATAATACTTACTATAAACATACTTTAGAAGTTATGGTCAAAACTTTAAAAACATATATTTTCTTTTAGACATATTTATATTTTCTTGGGATTAAAATGTTTAAAACTCAGCTATAAGAATGTTTTCAAATTCTAAAATATATAAGGCCATTTATTGTCATTCCCACGAGAATATCTTGAAATTCTTCTTTGCTTTGTATCATCCGTACTTCAATATGTCTACTTTTTATTTCTGGTATCACATAATTTGTCTTATATTCTGTACATGTAATTTATTTTAACATAAAATAAAAATGTTTGAACGAGAAAGAATATGCATGCATCATACATACTAGGGGAAGTACAACTAGGGAATCAATGGTGAAGAAGGATCTGGGGGTTTGGGTATATCATAAGCTTAAGGCCTCATGCATACAGGACAATATGAGAAAAGCCAGTAGTTTTAGCTGTAGAAAGCTGTAGAACACGTTTTTCAGTGTTTTTGCAGTAGCATTTTCAGCATTTTTTAGTGATTTCTTTACGTTTTTTTTTTTTTAGAAAAATCTAGATCAGACTAATCAAGCAAAACTATACTCCCATAAAAGCTTAAATGCTGCGTACACGTCACTGGACGTCTTGACGGACTAGGTTTGTCGGTCTTCCGGGCGGACTTTCGGCGGAGTTCCAACGGACTTTCCAAATGAACGGACTTGGCCACACACAATCAAACCAAAGTCTGACGGGTTCTAACATGATGATGTACGACTGGACTAGAATAAGGAAGTTCATAGCCAGTAGTCAATAGGATATAAGATAAAAGATGAGATCCCCGTTGATACCCTTTGGTTCCGAGCAATGGATAGGATCCATCCTGGCCCCCGAGGAGGGGACTTTGATAACCGTATCTTGCGTTCAGAATCTCGGTGGATCTTCACCTTGCAAGCAATCCATCCCCCTGGTTTAAACAGGTTCTTTAGTTATGCCCCTTTTCTCCCGGATTAATATCATATGGGCTTTTTAATGCTTACATCATTTCCTGTGAATATATATATTTATTATTTTTGTTAATTTGCTATCTATTTAATAAGTACCTCTTGGGTGATTTTTTTTCCCTCTTATGGTCCTTCGGGGTCTCGGTATTGGGTCTCCATAGATTTTATTTAGATCCACTTATGTTGGACCTTTGTTGTTACCACTTCGGAGTTACCACTCAGAAGTGGTGGAGAGGTTTTTGTTTGCATTATTTTGCGGCCGCTGCTCTGCCTTGTTGGATTTTGCTGTGGCCACGAATGCGTGTGGCCGTTGGTTTTGGTACATTGGGCTCTCGCTGGTTATTGCTTTGTTTTGGTCCATGTCGGGAGAGTTATTGTAGTTATTAGGGGTAGTGTCATGTTTTGAGTGCCCTCCCTTTTCTTCCTTCCTGCTCAGCGGTGTGTGTGCGTCTTGCCATCAGGACATTGACCGGTGGTGGAACACACCGCTAGTAAGCCTTGGAGTGCGCATGTGCATGATGTCAGTTCTGGTTTCATGGGAGGACGCCGGTATGCACGTGGGCTTGTCCATATGCAACGGGCATCTTGTTGCCCTGTAGGCATCTTCAACATAGACGGATGTAGCCCTACCTAATACTTACTACTATTATTTTTTTGCTCCATTTTATTGCCTGTTGGTTTAACCTGACCTATGGAGAGAGGACCCACCCAGTATCCCGTGGACCATCCCCTCTCTGTACTGGTTATATAGGGGACAGTCTGCTATGGGGGTTTTCATGCTGGGGAGCGGGATCCTCAGGAGACCCAGAGTTGTGATATGCCGGGTGGACCACCTATGGAAAGGTGTGTCTCCTATGGCTGTCCTTACGTACAGATTTTACATACTAGACGTCTTGGACTTCACTGGTGCCTATCATATGCACTAGGTAAGGTTATGCCTTCTTGGTTTAACACATGGAGTCATGCTCTGGGTCTGGTTCTGTTTGTCCTTGGATGGCTGTTTTTTTTCTTCTATATATGGATGTTTCATTTTGTTTTACAGAATATTTTAAACTTTTTATAGCTGTTGGACTCTGTGGACATTTGTTGACATCTAATCACTCTATCTGCAGGAATATATTTTTTGATATTCCTCCCACTTTAAGGTTAGCATTAACCCTTTGTTATTATAGCCTATGACTCAATTTCTTTAGGCATTGGCTCTTTTTTTTTGTTATCTTGTCTGTTTATCTTGGCATATGTTACCCTAATGAGTTTATATATGTTTACAGACTAACTTTTTCTATATTTTTGGTGTTCTTTAAGTGATGATTACAACAGCCTTACATATCAGTAGTGTCTCCCTTTAATATGCGGACCCCACCTTTGGCATGTTTCTTCTTGGTCTCCTCTTAATCCAAAGGCCCCAGATGGCTTTTAAGGTATATCCCCCCTTTTTTTTTTCATATGTGTGGTTTTTTATGTACTATGTACAGACCTGTTTATGTGAGAATTTTTTGTTTGTGTACAAATAGATTTTGACTAAAGTATGAAGCAATTCATCCCTGAAAAAGCGGATATGTCTATTAACTGCGCAACTGTCGTCTATGATTGTGTATATGCTGTATATACATTACTGTTCCTTTTATGTTTCTGTCTTTTCTCTAATATTATAAAATTACGGTATATATTTTTACAATTTTGTGTTATATTTTGTATGTCTGGAGATGACCGTTTAACTCCCTACACCTATTGTTCTTTCCCTTCCTCTATAAGACAAAAGACCTCAGCAAGTTCTGATGTCACTAATAAGGATGAGCCAAACACCCCCCTGTTCGGTTCGCACCAGAACCTGCGAACAGATCTAAACTCCGTGTGAACTTTGGAACCCTATTAAAGTCTATGGGACTCGAACGTTCACAATCTAAAGTGCTAATTTTAAAGGCTAATATGCAAGTTACTGTCCTAAAAAGTGTTTGGGGACTCGGGTCCTGCCCCAGGGGACATGGATCAATGCAAAAAAAAGTTTTAAAAACTGTGTTTTTTTCAGGAGCAGTGATTTTAATAATGATTAACAATAAAAGTGTAATATTCTTTTAAATTTCGTACCTGGGGGTGTCTATAGTATGCCTGTGAAGGGGCGCATGTTTCCAGTGCTTAGAACTGTCCCTGCACAAAGTGTCATTTCGCAAGGAAAAAAAGTATTTTAAAATCACTTTTCATTGTCGGCTCCTGTAATACAGAGAACACTCAATGAGTGTTCACTGTGGACAAATATACTTCATAACGCCTTGGCATGGTTTTCGGATAATACAACCTCTTTTGTATATCATTATTATTATTATTATTAGCCATCAAACAAAACCTGTGACCCTCTCGTTTGCAAACAAAACATTTAAGAGTTGCTCTTTTTGCATAAACTTTCCTCTGAGCATATGACGATGGAAATTTACATTTCTGTTTAATAATAGTATTATTGAAGTCAATTGACTTCCCACTTTCATTGTCTGATGAATTACTAACAATTGACCCATCAGAAGACTCCATTGTTTCAATTCCTGAGTCAACATCATTAACTCTCAAATCCGACTTTGTCACATGTTCAAGAGCCTCCATTTTTGAGCACTAAGCATGTGCAGTATACTGAGCTTACAGTAATAGTTTTTTAAGCAGACTTAGAATATTCTCATGTTCAATCTTTTCCTGAGTCAAAAAAATAATTTGACTTTCTTTTTCTTTAAACAATTGCAATAATGCATTCATTTTATGTTCCAATTCAACTTTTTCAGTCAATAATTGTTCAATATATATATAACTTCTTCTGCGTTAGTGCAATTTCTGTTACACTTTGCATTTGCTTTCCTGGCATATCAAACACCATAGTATTAAAAACTGTAACTAGCTTCATTACATTATGTAATTTTCTCTTTGTTTTAACTAATGAGAATCTATCCTTCTCAATGTCAGTATTTGCCTGAAAGCATTAATTATACATTGATAAAACAGCATCAGAGACCTGTTTTGATAAACATTTAAATTCCAATGTACTTTCATCAGCTAAAACATCTACAAATTCCATATTAATTTTCTACTCACCAAATATAAAACTTTTCCGTTTTCCTGCTGGACTCGAATTCAACCATCTGTCAAGACTTCTGTATAACTGAAATTCTCCGGCCTTTCACAATCAATCGATCAGATTTCCTCTAGGTTCTTTTCAATCTTTGCAAAGTTTATTTCTGTTCATCACTTCTTTCCCCTCTGATCAAAGGAAGGAAGTTGAAAAAAAAACTTCCAACGTATGATTGACTGTCTGGCTGAGCCAATGTAAAAAGTGTCTTATATATAAGATTTACAATATTCATCAAAATCCTGACAATTTTTAAATGTTTACTTTTTCAGTTTCAGCATGTCATAATATGGAGATTAATTGATTCAAAGTTACCATACACACAATTATGGAGAATTCATATTCTAAATAAAGTATAATAAAGCCAATTGAAATTTTAGATATTAAGAATATAACATTCCCCTCAGAAATATGAATACTAATCATATATTTCAGATATAAATCCATTCAAACATTCATGTCTCAATCAAGCAGACTTTGATTCAATAACTCCAAATGTTCTGTCATGTGTAACTGAATCCGTAACTCCAAAACCCATTCTCCTTTTAAGCTTGTTTTGTAATAAATCATCTCCTTTCCTAATTTCACTTCTAATTCGATAATATAATTTTTTCATTCTAAACATCAAACATAACTGGAATATAAGGAATAACATAATAATAATAAAAAAAATGACAATAGGATGTGATAAAATATTTCCTGTTGCTGAAGTTATCGAAGTTTTTTTCCCCAAATTGATACACTATTACTAAATTTTTTCCTCCAATTACTTCCTGAAAATTCTGACCATTGATGTGATATTTCTTGCAAATGACCTTGTTCATGTTTAAACAATACTTCTGCATTTTGAAATTCCTTAGCCAAAGCTATTAATAAACCTTGATCCTTTTGAATTATATTTGCCCATTTTTCCCATGGAAATTCATCTATTTGGGAAATATTATACTGTGTAGGAAGAGTGCTAATATTTTTCATAAACATATTTGTTAAATTTGTTCTCAATCCATTAATACTTATTGCAACAATGTCTGCTTCTATACAATACAAACCTTGATTTAGGTTTTCTGTATTTGTACAAGAAGAGAAAAAAGTTTTAACCCTTTCTGTATCTGACATAATCTGAAAACAAACCTTCTTTTTATCTACATGAGTAATTAATTCAGAAATAGTTTCAACTTTTTCTATTCTTGCTGAACATAATGTGTGATTATGATAACAAGAATGAAATATACTTTTATCTTGATTAGGTAAACAGATAACTTTAGACTGGAATTGTAAACATGATGACAGATCTAATTGTTCTAATACAGAATTTTCATTGTTAAATACAAAATCTGTATACTGTAATTTATAGTATAATAATTATGTATTGCTAACAGGTAATCCCAAAACAGTGAATGGAACCAAAATTTGTTCTTTTCCGGCTATTGGAATCATAGAAGAACTATAGCATATGTCCTGTTTGCATCCTATCCATTTATTTACCCATAAATCTGTATGATTTATAGCATATGCATATTCTTTGGGTAAATATTGTAAAATACCAAGAGGAGTTATTCCACTCTGAAATTATCATCAAATCAAGAGTAATATTTTGAAGATGTAAAATAGATGGACCTATTATATTAGCAGTTTTAATAACCATATTTTCTAAAATCTGATTTAAATGTCTTTGTATTTTAATACCATTACTTCCCACTAAACCAGCGGTTTCTAGATCAGACTTTAAAGTATTAATATCCATACTATTTGTTATACTCGCGATTGTGCCAATCCCTTCTAAAATACCTTCAACAATACCACGCTTATTTCTGTTATAATTTCTATTATTAATTCCAAACCATCTCTCAATACCCAATTCCATATTAACAAAATGTCCTTGACATTGTGGAAACCTTGTAGAAATTTTCCATTCTGAAACATTAAAGTTCCACAAGATAATGACAAACTTTCCCTCTCTCAAAAGAGTTCTGGATTGGAAATGGTTAATCTGAAAACGACTCACAGAGAAACTTTTCTTATTGACACTTTGAGTTTTCCTTAGAGACATAACAATAACACTTGCCTTAGCACATTTCACTGGATAATTTCCTATTGATATGCAACATTCATATATACCAGTATCATTCAAAGATACTCTCATTTGTTGATAAACAAATGAATCACTGATCGAATTCACACTACCAAAAATTCCTTTATGAATTATGATAGTAGAACTGTAAAGAAAACTACCCAAAAATTCATCATTCCTTTTCCAAGTTAACAATGAATTTTGAGGTAAAGATATTTTTGTATTACATATCAAATGCAAATTATCTTTATCTTCCATAATTTTCAAAGATTGTGGGAAAACATTAATTTCTGGAACAATCCTATCAACTATAGTAATATTAATTTTGACCCTTATACGATTAAATTTTCTTGTTACTTTAAAATCCCATGTTCTCCTTTTTCATCTCAAATTTTATTTAAATGTTTTTGATTTAATATCTTCACAAAACTTTGAAAAAGGTAATAAAATTGATCAAGGAGATAAAGTATTTTCCCAGATCTTGGCATAGTATTAGTAACATCTCCAGACCACATTGTAGAATCATTACCTTTTAAATATATAGACCAGAAACTCCTCAACAATATGTTACATTCAAAAGTTCCGGTTTTGTTATTTAGTCTATAAGATCCCTGCATTTTAACAAAATTTGTTTTGGATTCTATTTTAACTTTGATTTCAATCTTATTGCTGTGAATGAAATACAAATGCAAACAGAAATCATATCCCTGTCCTACACATACAAATCCATACAAATCTTCTGCTGTATTAATATCAACATCTCTATGATTTTTGTCATATGCATTAATATCAATAACTCTTTGTCCTTTGTAATCATATCAATGTTCTTATTTTTTAGTTCATCTGCATTGATATCAATGTCTGCATCTCTCTTATTTCTGAATAATACGTGATCTTTGTTGTGTAATTCTTCAATCCTGTTAACCTCTGCATAACTGGAACAGTTCGTGATATATTTTACCACAGACAAAATTGTGGGAAAATAGGGAAAAGATGAATCCTATGATGATGACACATTTTCTCTCTTTAAAACTTTTCTTTTGTTGAGCTGACATCTTTTCCTCTTTTTGGGATCCATGATTCCTCCAGATTAGAATTTTATAATTCATTCCTGAAAAAAGGAATGCAGCATCATTATCTCGGCATATACAACTTGTTATACCCACATTTTTCTTTCTACATACATTTTTCACTGAACTGAGAATGTATTTGTGCCCCTTGAACATCCAAAATGTCAATGGACCTTCCCAATTACTTTTTCATGTTTCAACTCCTGAAACTTTAGCTCCGCCTGGGACATACATCTCACCATCTCTGGGTGTGACCTCACATGTGACAATTCTTTAATCACCATTTCCTTCTGTCTTAGACTTGTGCTAACAACATCTAATTTTATTTTAAATAAACCTTTCTGTTCCTGGTCAACTTGATAGACCACTTATCTTGTACAAAAGATAATTTTGGTTTAATATCAAAATAACAAAATGTTACAAGAACAATATCAATTGTAGAATATCAAAAATAGATTATTCTTACAATAAAGATTAAATCCGATATGTGTGTGGATGTAATAATAATTCTTTATGCTATATATGTGTCTTATGTGTACTGGAGTGAAAATCTCTCTGGAATGTGTGCCTTCCATTTATTGACTTCTCCTGTTACAAGATTCAACTCCTAAAACACCAACCCCCACCTTTTTCCTTTTTAAGACTAGCTTAAAAGTTCTGCTGGGTTATACAGTTCCACAGAATGAGCAATTTCCCTCCCACCTTTCTAAAACAATGGGCGTTACTCATTCTAAAATTCCTAAGGGTAGGCCTATGAGTACTATGTATAAAAAACATTTTAAACATATACAATCCTTTTTACCTTAAAAACAAATACTACATATCAGTATATATACAAATTATTTCTTAATAATCTCCTAATCAAGAAATATTGTAATATAAAAGACTTATATTTTTAGCTAACACAATGACACTTTTTATCATGAATTAACTTCCTTTCTCAACTGGAAATGTGTAGAGGGACCATTTTTTTCTTTAACATCTGTAACCAGTTTGACTTCTCTATTGTCTCTCTTTGAGGTGAAAACAAAAAAATTCACGGGGAAACACAAACGCCATTTTCCTTCCTGTTTTAAGCTCAAAAGGAGAATACTTTCTTACACCCATTAAATTGAATGGAACAGTTTGCTGTTATACCCAAACTCAAAAAACATGATTGGTCAACATCCCAACAATAGTTAAAGCATCATCATTAGTGAATCCCACCTGTAGGTGTTGTGGTATAAGAAACACAAAAACCCTTTTAGTCATGACACAAGATCATGGTCTACTGACCCAAAAAATGATGATGTGCCAACCAGAGAAGAACGCAAAGAAATCACCCCTTCACGTTTCTCTACAAATTAAGAATTCTGTGTGTCTATTTTCTTCACAACATAAATTTTAACCATTCAGGATGAAATCACTAATTCTCCATACAAATCTGTTTTCTTAGCTAATTTAATGTGACTGTAGTTCTACCGTCTACAGCTAACTCTCTGTTATCTTAAACATAAGGTACTCAGTTGCTAATTGAGTACCAAGCTGAAAATGTATTCAGTTACTAATTGAATACAAAGCTGTTCTTTACCCTCCTTTTCAGGTGAACTAAACCTTTCAATGTTCAGACTGAACAAAATAAAAAAAATAAAAAACATAATAATCATAACAAGGAAAAATTTATAAAAAAACAATAATCCAGAGGATTATCCTTGAAAATATTAAAAATATATCAAATTCCTCAATAATATTCCAAACGTCAAAACCAAATCTCTGAAGCTCAAATCATAACCTTATTCATAGCAAGTAAACATCAACCAGAAAATTCTTACCATCCATGCAGTTCATTTAAGGACTGCTAACATTGTTTTTCACAGTGTTATAAGTTACATAATGATACCTTTCCTGTCTTAATGGACTATTTTCAGTTTGCAACCTTTGCATTTGGATCTTAGAAGGGAAATAAGTTTGATTTTTATAAACCTCTATACTTCAAATTACTACACCAGCACACAGAATATACTTCATAATGCCTTGGCATGGTTTTCAGATAATACAACCTTTTTTGTATATCATTATTATTATTAGCCATCAAACAAAACCTGGCTATGTGACCCTCTCGTTTGCAAACAAAACATTTAAGAGTTGCTCTTTTTGCATGAACTTTCCTCTGAGCATATGGCGATGGAAATTTACATTTCTGTTTAATATTAGTATTATTGAAGTCAATTGACTTCCCACTTTCATTGTCTGATGAATTACTAACAATTGACCCATCAGAAGACCCCATTGTTTCAATTCCTGAGTCAACATCATTAACTCTCACATCCGACTTTGTCACATGTTCAAGAGACTCCATTTTTGAGCACTGAGCATGTGCAGTAGACTGAGCTTGCAGTAATTGTTTTTTAAGCAGACTTAGAATATTCTCATGTTCAGTCTTTTCCTGAGTCAAAAAAACAATTTTACTTCCTTTTTCTTTAAACGATTGCAATATTGCATTCATTTTATGTTCCAATTCAACTTTTCCAGTCTTTAATTGTTCAATATATAACTTCTCCTGCGTTAGTGCAATTTCTGTTACACTTTGCATTTGCTTTCCTGGCATATCAAACACCATAGTATTAAAAACTGTAACTAGCTTCATTACATTACGTAATTTTCTCTTTGTTTTAACTAATGATAATCTATCCTTCTCAATGTCAGTATTTGCCTGAAAGCATCGATTATACATTGATTTCCATAAAACAGCATCAGAGACCTGTTTTGATAAACCTTTAAATTCCAATGTACTTTGATCAGCTAAAACATCTACAAATTCCATATTAATTTTCTACTCACCAAATATAAAACTTTTCAGTTTTCCCACTGGACTCGAATTCAACCATCTGTCAAGACTTCTGTATAACTGAAATTCTCCGGTCTTTCACAATCAATTGATCAATTTAACTCTAGGTTATTTTCAATCTTTGCAAAGTTTATTCCTGTTCATCACTTCTTCCCCCTCTGATCAAAGGAAGGAAGTTGAAAAAAAAAAAATATATATATGGTTGATAAGACAAACTTGTGATTGTGAGACGAATTTCCTTAATTAGTTCTGAGTCAGCGTAAATCAAAATGTGTGTTTTATTGTACACACCAAAATAGAAAAATAATACTTACAAAAATAGTACAATGATAAAATTCTAGTATTGTTCATTTGTTTCAAAAGGTATAAAAAGAGTTCTTCAAGTTAGACCATGTGTTCTATTGTCTTCCCTTTTACAAATGGCGGAATAACCCTTTGTATGCTGAAGAGTAGCTGAAAGTCTGTGTGCTGAAATAGATGGATGTAGCTGAGTGTAGGTGCAGAAGGGTCGTCTTTCAACTAGCTTTTGCTTATAAATTCGTGCCAAAAGAATAAACCCTCCTTCTAATTAACACTCTCTCACAAGGGTATGGGCTAAGGAGTGGTTACCATAGCTATTAAACATCTGGTATCACTCAGACATACAGACTTTCTCCTAATGACAGGAAGTGGGGGGAAGGAGAATCTTAGACTTTAAACAAAATATCAGTTACATAGGAATATGTCTTTAAAAGAATATATAAGATTTACAATATTCATCAAAATCCTGACAAGTTTTAAATGATTACTTTTTCAGTTTCAGCATGTCATAATATGGAGATTAATTGATTCAAAGTTACCATACACACAATTATGGAGAATTCATATTCTAAATAAAGTATAATAAAGCCAATTGAAATTTTAGATATTAAGAATATAACAGTGTGATGCCAGTAGCTCCAGGCTAACCAAACCATTCAATTTACTATGGCCCCACATCTGAAGCAGGACACTGAATGGTGTGGTATGGTTCAGTTGTACGGGCCACTTTCATAATGGAAATACTGAAATAGCGTACCGTATCGAACCAAACCCGAACCAATCCGCTCAGTGGAAACGAGGCATAAGTAAGCCAGGTGACTGTTGCCAGTATAGGATGTCTACCTGCCTTCCTGTAAAGTATTCAACAAACTTCTCAGTTATGGCTCACACCAACCCCAACAGATCTAACTTGAAGGAGCTACAATTGTGGAGGGTACTTTCAGTTAGCCTTTGGCTATGGTAGGCCTAATCGATAACACACTCAGCCACATCTTTCTCTTGAGCAAGCACAGCACCCAGTCTTCAGAAACTGCCATTGGTGTAGACATGGAAAGGATTTGTATAATCACCATATTCCAGAAGAGGGGATGTCGTCAATCACTCTTTGAGAGTTTCAAAAGCTTCCTCCTGGGCAGTTTGCTAATTAGATTGGATGGAGAACAACTTGCCCTTCAGCTGCATTGACTGTCTGCACAGAAGCTATATGAGATGAGCCATGATGTTAGAAAATTTAGGAATGAAGCATTAGCCAGATCAGGAGACACCCCTCTGGCCTATACTACATGGCCTAAGTACTGTAATTGGCTTCTCATTGGATGACATTTACTTGGCTTCAACTTCCACCCATATTGTGTCAGACAAGTGAAAACATGATGAAGATGATGGATATGATCCTCAAGCATTTAAAAAAAAATTATGATGTCATCCAAATAGATGAGAACTGTCTTGAAGTTGAGGTCCCCAAAACAATCTTTCATGGGTTCTGAAAATTATTGGAGGCATTTGTTAGGTTTAAAGGCATCCAATTAAACACGTACAATATTAGGGGAGTGACAAAATAAGTATTTTCTCGATCCTTCTCTCAGGTAAACAGGTACTTGACAGTAGCCACTGGCAAGATCCAAATGTAGACAGCATTGTTGCCTGCAATTCAAGGACAGTATGCAGTGCTGTTGATGTGGAGTAGGGATGAGCCGAACAGCCCCCCCCCGTTTGGTTTGCACCAGATGCAAGGTATTGTCCTAAAAAGGGTTTGGGGACTCGGCTCCTACCCCAGGGGACATGGGTCATCGGCAACATTTTTCTTTAAAACGTCTTTTTTTTCGGGAGCACTGATTTTAATGACGATTAAAGTGAAAAAAAAGTGAAATATTCCTTTAAATATCATGCCTGGGGGGGTGTCTATAGTATAACAATTGTAAGAGTTGTGCCAGCTCTTACAATTGTTTTCTGTGTCTGTGTGTGTATCCCACAAGTGCTGCTGCCTGTATAAAAGGTTTTTTTGGCCAGGTGGTAGATTTAGTAATAGATCAGTTCACTAATTGGTTGGGAAGTTTGTATAGCGTGTTTTATTTTTTCCAAATTTTTTGTGTCTATAGTATTCCTGTGAAGTGGCACGTGTTTCCTGTGTTTAGAACAGTCCCTGCACAAAATGATATTTAACGGAAAAAAAAGTAATTTAAAACTGCTTGTGGTTTTAATGTAATGTCTGGTTCTGGCAATACAGATGAAAATCATTGAGAAAAAAATGGCATGGGTAGCCCCCCTGCCCATTACCAGCCCCTTTGGGTCTTGTACGGATATTAAGGGGAACCCCGTACCCAAATTAAAAAAAGAAAAGGCGTGGGGCCCCCAGGCCCTATATACTCAGAATAGCAGCATACAGGCGGTGCAAACAAGACAGGGACTCTGTAGGTTTGTTGTGTTAAGTAGAATCTGTTTGTAATTTTAAACTGGTACATTTTAAAGTGTAGCTCCAGTCAAAAAATCTATTTCTAAGCTTTTTGGAAAACATAGGGAAGGGTTATCACCCCTGTATAATTTTTTGGGCCATCCATCTTTTATCATCTCACTTCCTGTTGTCTCCTTCCGTTTGCAAGTAGGAGATGTTTGTAAGTTGGATGTTTGAAAGTAGGGACCTGCCCTATATGCTCTGCAGAAATGTGGGCCAAAGGTGTTGGTGTTGCCACAACGCTGTAAGCCCTCAAAGTGACTCTTGGGTGCTGGAGCACCTTGCTTTGAACAATTATATCAAGAATTGTAATTACATGCCATTGTTGAACAGTGGTGGAAAAATTGGGCCTTTGGTGGTTGTGGTGGTGGTGGTGCTGGTGCCACAACACTATAAGTCGTCACAGTTACTCTCGGTGGGCACAGGAATGGGCCCTGCTGTGAAATATTATATCAAGAATTGTAATTACATGCCCCTGTTAGACAAGGGCTGAAAAAATGGGCCTTAGGCACTGGTGCTGATGCCACAACACTGCAACCTCTCACATATACTCTAGTTCGAGTGCAGGAATGAGCCCTGCTGCAAAGCATTGCATCAAAAATTGTAATTGCACGCCCCTGTTACACAGGGGCTGAAAAATTGGGCCTTAGGCACTGGTGCTTGTGCCACGACACTGCAACCTCTCCCAGATACTCTAGTTTGAGTGCAGGAATGAGCCCTGCTGCAAAGCATTGCATCAAAAATTGTAATTACCTGCCCCTGTTGAGGGGCTGAAAAATTGGGCCTTAGCCACTGGTGGTGTCACCCAGAACCAAAAATGTTCTTCCGAGCTATCAGCAGGATCATCGAGGAGGGAGAGGGTAGTCAGTCAACATAACAGGACAGTCACTCAGCATCAGCATAGGCAGTCTTGAAGGGATGTGACATTTAAAAAAAAAAAATATTCGGTTACATCAGCTTCAGGTGCTTGGTAGCTGGTGGTGATCCAAGACTGATTCATCTTTATGAAGGTCAGTCAATCAATCGAGTCGGTGGACAGGTGCACCCTGTGATCGGTTACAAAGCCACGAGCAGCACTGAAGGTGCGTTCTAAAAGAACGCTGGATGCAGGACAGGCTAGTAGCTCAATTGCATACTGTGCAAGCTCTGGTCAGTGATCCATCCTCAAGTCCCAGAGGATTTTCGGTGTCCAAGTCTGACCTTGCCCCTAGGTATTCCTGCACCATGTAAATCAGACTCTTGCGATGGTTGCTGGAAACGATCATACCTTGGTGCTGCGGACTAAAAAAACGCATTAGTCAGACAGCCGCCTTCCCCTCCGCTCCTTCTGTGACTGACCGAAGCCTCAGCAACACGTTGTCCAGGACCAGGAGTTTGTAACCTCCCAGTCTCTGGGAACGCGTTGCACAGACCTTTCTGCAAGGCCTCCCGGAGATGTCTCATCCTCTGCTCCCTCCGCGACGGCAAGATTAGGTCCGCAACCTTACCCTTGTACCGTGGATCAAGGAGAGTGGCCAGCCAGTAATGGTCCCTCTCCTTGATCCGAAGAATACGAGGATCCTTCAGCAGGCTTTGCAGGATCAGGGAGGCCATGCAGCGTAGGTTACCTGAGGCATTCGGGCCGGAGTCCTCTGGGTCACTAAGGACGACATGATCCGCAGCCACCTCCTCCCAGTCACGTACAAGTCCACGGGTTTCTTGGGACTGTAAATCATCCCTAAAAGACTGCTGATGCTGAGTGCCAGGCTCCACCTCCATGCTGACACAAGCCTTATCCTCCTCCTCCTCCTCCTCTTCCTGTGTGATGGGTGGGACAGCAGGAACTCTGTCTGGATAGAGGCGGCCTTGGGAAGCAAGGAAGTCCTCCTCTTCCTGCCTCTGTTGTGCCTCAAGTGCCCTGTCCATTATTCCACGCAGCGTATGCTCCAACAGGTGGACAAGAGGTGCAGTGTCACTGATGCATGCACTGCCACTGCTCACCATCCTCGTGGCCTCCTCAAACGGTGACAGGACAGTGCATGCATCCCTGATCATCCCCCACTGGCATGGTGAAAAAAAAACGAGCTCCCCTGACCCTGTCCTGGTGCTGTAGTCACACAGGTACTCATTGATGGCCCTCTGCTGCATGTGCAGCCACTGCAGCATGGCCAACGTTGAGTTCCACCTGGTGGGCATGTCACATATAAGGCAGTTCTTGGGCAGGTTCAACTCCTTTTGGAGCTCAGCCAGCCAAGCACTGGCATTAAATGATCAGTGGAAATGCACACAAACTTTCCTGGCCTGCCTCAGGACATTCTGTAAGCCTGGGTACCTGCCCAAGAACCACTGACCACCAGGTTAAGGACGTGAGCCACACAGGGCACATGGGTCAGTTGTCTCTGTAGGAGGAAAGAGAGGAAGTGGTGCCATTGTCGCAAACTACCATTCCTGGCTTAAGCTGACATTGCGTCAACCACCTCTCAGCCTTCCCCTGCAGAGCTGACAAAATATCTGCCCCAGTGTGGCTCCTGTCCCCCAAACAAACCAGTGCAAGCACGGCATGGCATCTTTTTGCCTGCATACTTGTGTAGCCCCTTGAACGTCTACGGAGCACTGCTGGTTCCAAGGACAAAGCACTGGAAGAGGCCATGGAGGAAGAAGAAGAGGAGGGGTGGAGGAGAGAGGTGTGTCACAACCAGTAGTAGATTTTTGGAGGCGTGGTGGCTGAACAACCTCCAACACTACTGCACCTTGTCCTGCATCCTTCCCAGTTACTAGAAGAGTGACCCAATGGCCCATGAAAGATAGGTAACATCCCTGTTCATACCTGCTGGACCATGAGTCAGCTGTAATATGCACCTTACTGCTCACCGCCCTGTCCAGCGAGGCATGGACATTGCCTTCCACATGCCAGTAGAGAGCCGGAATTGCCTTCTGTGAGAAAAAGTGGCGTTTGGGGACCTGCCACTGAGGAACCGCACATTGCACAAACTCACGGAAGGGGGCCGTGTCTACCAACTGAAAAGGCAGCAGCTGAAGTGCTAGCAATTTAGCTAAGCTAGCATTCAACCGCTGGGCATGTGGATGGCTGGGAGTGAACTTCTTTCGACGGTCCAGTAGCTGGGGCAGGGAAATTTGCCTGCTACAATCGGACATCTGTGTACTGCTAGCAGAGTGCCCGCAAGTACTTGGCTGTGACACACCTAATTCCACACCTTCATTCCTCTCAGTGCAGGTTTCAGACAGGACTGAAGGTCTAGTGGGGTTGGAGATCCCAGCTGATGAGGAGCAAGGAGAGGTCCACTTTGTTCTTTGGTGTGGGTCTTTAAGGTACACTTGCCAATGAGCTGCATGGCAAGTCAACATATGTCTGGTCAAGCGTGTGGTGCCCAAGCGGCTAATGTTTTGGCCACACGAGGCACGCTTGAGACATATGTTGCAGATAGCAGCGGTGCGATCTGATGCACTCGTCTCAAAAAAGACCACACCAAAGGACTTTTGGAATAACGCACAGAGGCAGTGCCCTGCACATGCGGAGCTCTGCGGTGTGATTCAATCGGCGTGCTGCCCCTAAGCTGGCCCCCGGAGGGCATCCTGCTTCATTGGAGATGTGCCGCCTCCTCCTCCTCTCTCCTATCAGGCACCCACGTGGAGTCAGTGACCTCATCATCCGCTCCCTCTTCATCACTGGAGAAAACCTGCCAGTATGCTGCAGCTGATGGAACATGACTGCCAGATTGCTGTCCTTCTTGAGCATCCTCTATCTCTGCGCTCACGCTACTGCCTTCCTCTAGCTGGGTATCATCATCAGAGCCTTCAAAACGCTGGGCATCCTCCTGCAGCATGTACCCAACACTGTTCTCAAACAGTTCGAGGGGCTCCTCAGGAGGACATGGCGGGTCTAGGGAAGGAGTGACTGATGACATTGAGACGAGGGAAGAGGACGCGTTGGCAGCTGCTTTGCTAGTACCCTGAGCCTGGGTGAGAGAGGATAAGGAGGATGAGGATGGCTTGGTCATCCACTCTACCAAGTCTTCAGCATGATGCAGCTGACAATGTCCAGCTGCCGAAAATAAGGACAAGCGTGTCCCATGGCCACGTGCTGATGCACCGCGTCCATGACCAGCACTGTTGTCTCTAGACACAGAGTCTGCTTGCCCTCTTTTATTGGCTCGTGACTGTCTCCCTCTCCTTGTTGACCTTCCAGACATAGTAATGGCCTGCAGGGAGATGGGAAAACCAGCAATTGGGTAGCTTTAGGTGCACACTGAGCAGATGACACAGTACACCGTCTGTAATTACTGCAGCTGCCTGCCTGTGTTACAGAAACAGAACAACACCTGCAATAAGGGGTAGCTTCAGGTGTATACTGTGCTGGAGGCACACAACACCCATTTTAATTGCTGCAGATGCCTGTATTACATAACACCAGTAATAAAGGGTAGCTTCAGGTGTATATTGTGCTGGAGGCACATAACACCCATTTTAACTGCTGCAGATGCTTGTATTACAGAACACCAGCAATAAGGGGTATCTTCAGGTGTATACTGTGCTGGAGGAACACAACACCCACTTTAACTGCTGCAGATGCCTGTATTACAGAACACCAGCAATAAAGGTTATCTTCAGGTGTACATTGTGCTGGAGGCACACAACACCCACTTTAACTGCTGCAGATACCTGTATTACAGAACACCAGCAATAAGGAGTATCTTCAGGTGTATCCTGTGCTGGAGGCACAGAACACCCGTTTTAACTTCTGCAGATGCCTGTATTACAGAACACTAGCAATAAAGGTTATCTTCAGGTGTATATTGTGCTGGAGGCACACAACACCCACTTTAACTGCTGCAGATGCCTGTATTACAGAACACCAGCAATAAGGGGTATCTTCAGGTGTATACTGTGCTAGGGGCACACAACACTCAATTTAACTGTTGCTGATGCCTGTATTACAGAACACGAGCAATAAGGGGTATCTTCAGGTGTATACTGTGCATGAGGCACACAAAACCCACTTTAACAGTGCTAGGTTCACAAGAAAATAACACACTGTCCCTGTCTATCCTGCTCTCTCCCTGAACGCCGCAGCACACTACACAAGGCCACCGTGCTGGCGGCCTTATAAAGTGTGGGGCGTGTACTAAACACCCTGAGCTATAATTTGCCAATTATGGCTCTCCTTGCTGCCGGCGCTGTGATTGGCCAAGCATGCGGGGTCACAGTGCATGCTTGGCCAATCATGAGCCAGCAATGCATTAAGATGGCGCAGTGCATTGTGGGCCATGAGCGCCACATGAATATGGCGTAAATAGTGCACAGAGTTCTGGCTTCGCCGAATGGGCGAACAGCCGGTGTTCGAGTTGAACATGCGTTCGGCTCGAACACTGAGCACATCCCTGATGTGGAGCTGTCTCCCTCTAGTATTGGCTTAAATGCCACATTTTCATTTCCTAAAGACAGAGCTTAGTGCAGAACAAACCAAATCTTAACAGCTTGAGGAAACTCTTTTTTTTCCTTCAGCTTGCAGTTCCTTGCAATATGCCCTCACCAGCTGAAACACCAGCTTCTCCAGTCCAGATCAAGAACTCGTCTCAAAGGATTTATGGCCGATCTTACCTGGCCCGTGCTCCACTTCACTGCCAAAACCTCCTGTCTGATAGATGTAATAGAATTGATCAGCTCATTCGCTGCAATCTCTAACACAGAAAGAGGAGAAGGGGCAGCAGTTTCCTTTCTCACTAATAGCCATCCACCCATCTAGGTGACTTGACCTACCATGACTTAATTTTTTCCTCCAACTGCTTACACGGTTCTTGAATGGCCACTGTAGACCGAGGAATGGTTTCATCCTCCTGCTGTTTCCCAAGGAAGAAGTTCCAGCACAGTTCAGCCGCAGGAGTAATTTCTTCAAAAAATGCTCTCCAGCCACGTCTCTGTCTGCACAAGGGTGGGCTATTTTATATCTGGCAACACTAATACAGCCTTTTCGGGCATCCTTATCCAATGAGTTAATGGTTAAATCAGGGAGTAGTTTAGTAGGTACCTGAAACAGGCAAGCTGTTCTCTCTAACCTTTCCAAACAAATCAACTAGTGGGATATTGGTGCCATTGTATTTTTGAATCAATAACAAAGCATCGTCTGGGGTACCATAGTGGTAGTAGGGCCCTCGTCCTGTGAAGAGGACAGCCTTTGCATATCCTGCCAACTACATCAGTTATAGCCAGGGCCCAAGTCTAGTGTACCCAATCTGGGAGAGATCAAACACACAGTCCTTGATGTTGTAATCTATCTAGTATATTGTATTTGGGTTAGCAGTAATGAATAAAGACAGTCTCTATAGGCAGTGGCACTGGGGTTCAGGCAATATAGCAGTTGGCATTTGCACAGTATTTCAACATAGCAGTTGATAATTGTACAGTGTCACTAGGCTTGAGCCTATATTACTGGAGGATGGCTTCTGCTGGAGAGGTTTGTGGTATTTTTGGATGGCACTCTGTTGCTGCTGGAGAAAGCCCCACTTCACTGGTCCAGAGTCCAGACACTGGAACATTTCTTCTGCACAGGCATTTTCCCTGAGCTGGCCCTATGCATCATATATGCTCCCTAACAAGCAGGATCTCTGTCCCTTACCTACCATTCACTCCAGGCATGCCAGGATGACGCATGACATTTGTAGGACTCAACCCAGTGTTATATTTCTATATTACCTCAAAACCTTCATAACCTGTCCTACCCGCCCCCCCTCCAAACCCCGTCCCTCTTAACAAATGACTGGACAGATTTGGAGTAAATGGCCATCAGGCCTAAACTTTATTAACAAAATATAATCTTTAATAAATACCAACATTTAAATACGGTAAAAACTTTCCCAGCCTTTCCAAGGAGTCATGGGTACGTAGCATCACAACATAAAATGGTCACTGCCAACAACTTCAACTGTAACCTCTTGACCTCCAGATGGCAACCCCTGTCTCAGAGGCTATAACCAACTGTAGCAGTGACCTACCCATTTTAAACCCTTCCACGTTAAGCCCTCGTACCCCCATCCCATGGATGGGTACAACAGGCCTTTTACCTGTACCTCACTTCCTTATCTAAAGCCCCCAGAACCGCCCAACGAAAAACACACCGTCACCCGAGACCGAAGCCCTGTACTAAAGCAGGGAGGGTGGGTGGGGATTGTTTCCTCCTCCGCTTTCCAACTGCTAGCATTGTCCCTGCTAGCTCGTGATAGATGCCGTGGCCCCGCCCCTGGGCTCCGCCCACCCCCTAACCCTTAAAGCAGCCATACACCCCCCTTAAAACGGCGACTGTGCAGTCCAGCACATGTTATGCCATCCCTATGCCTACCTCCCCCTTGTGGATGCTAGCTGCAGGACTCACTAGCACCCTAGTTTATATGGTCCCACACCAAGAGTGGCACCATATATATCTGGCTGCCAGAGGTCACCACAAGTTGCTAAGTCCAATTAGACAGCTGCTACCTCTGAAATACCTACAAATTCCTTGACGGAGTAATTTCCTCTAAAGACTCCACTCCATCTCTAGAGTACCACAGCGCCACCTACTGGATGGAGAAAAACCTGTACCTACCTATATATGCACACTAAAGTATTTACGTGTATTAAACAAGCAGTAAAATCACTTTAAAACAAGCGCTTGTTTACCTCTGCAGCTATAAACATTGTGGAGAAATCCATCTTCAAATTTCACAACGCAGGCAGTGATTTCACATCTATTTTCTATGGAAGGAGAGTCGTGGCAGCCTGCCAGCCCTCTAATGTAAACACTAGTGATGAGTTGAATATCCACTTGCTGACTGCCTAACTGGAAATGTACGTCATGATTTTGACGTTCAATACCATTGTTATGGCAGCAGCTAGCTGCCATAACCGCAGTATTGTTTTCCCCCTTATCCGGCTTTCAGATAAAAGCAGTCCCGGTGGTGGATTCACCACGCGATCACCTTTATAGGTGGCGGAAAGGTGCCTGACGCTTCCCGGTCGTTTCGGAGCTGTTGGTAAGCCCTGAACCTATCCGATGCAGCTGATGGCTAGACAGGAAGTCGAGTGAGGGCAAGATAGCCCCCATTCGGCTCTATGCCCTTGGAGGACCGGAGCGACCTCCAATATCACTTCCGATCCTTGGGCAGATAGACAGGATTTATTTTTTTCTTAAAGTCAAAATCATTTTTTTTTTTGCTTTTAAAAGGTAAGGTCTTTTTGACCCAGATCTATCAATAAAGAGGAAATGTCATGCTTATTTCTATTACCAGGTTTCTTTGTAATAGAAATAAAAGTGATAAAAAATAAAATAAAAAAAAAGTATGTGGACCCCCAAAATTTGTACAAGACACACATTAGGGTCTGGAATGAAATGAGGGCTGCTATGTTTTGTTTTTTAAAGCAAGCCAGCAGCAAAATGTTGTTGACACAGTCAAATCTGCCCTTTCTTTGGAGCATGACGCTCTAAAGTGGTTGTAAACCCTTACAAACCACTTTGACCTACAGGTAAGCCTAGATTAATGCCCCGTACACACGAGAGGACTTATGTCCGACAGACCTCCAAAGGAGTTCCGCCGGAGTTCCGACGGAGTTCTGGCGGACTTTTCGACCGAACGGACTTGGACACACACCATCACACCAAACTCCGACCGTGATGACGTACGACTGGATTCGAATAAGGAAGTTCATAGCCAGTAGCCAATAGCTGCCCTAGCGTCGGTTTTAGTCCGTCGGAATAGCATACACACGAGCGGATTTTTCGAAGGGGACCGGGTCCGGCGGAGTTCCGTCGGGAAAATTTGAAGCATGCTTCATTTCTAAAGTCCGTCAGACTTTAGCAAAGCTAAAGTCCGTTGCAGCCCACACACGATCGGATAGTCTGACGGACTCAGTCCGTCGGACTTTGGATGTCGAAAAGTCCGCTCGTGTGTACGCGGCCTAAGGCTTACCTGTAGGTCCAAGCAATATCTCCTAAACCTATATGGTTTAGGAGATATTTGCCCAAAAATGGGCACCAGAAAATGGTGTCAATGGAAGGAATAGAGCCTCATATTTGGTGCCAGTGGGAAGAATCATGCCTGATTGTTGATATTAGTAGGAGCAATTGCCCCTAATCATTAGTATCAGTAGGAGGAATTGTCCCTCCATTTGCTGACCAGGCCTTTTCTAGAACTTTTTATTTACAAGTTCAAATATGCATTTTTTGCTAGAAAATGACTTGGAACCCCCAAAACATTTTAGAGAATATATATATATATATATATATATTTGTTTTTTTGTTTTAGCAGAGACCCTAGAGAATAAAATGGCAATTGTTGCAATATTTCAAATGAAATAAAAAATTAAACTTTTTGGAATTAAAAAATAGCAAAACAGTAAAGTTAGCCCAATTTGTTTGTACAATGTGAACTATGGTTTTAGACAGCGTAAATAGATACCTAACATGTCATGCTTTAAAATTTTGCACGCTCGTGGAAGGGTGACAATCCACGGTACTTAAAAATCTCCATCCCTGCTTTAAATTTTTTTACAGGTTACCTGTTTATAGTAGTGCCCCATACATAGGAGCGGAATTTCCATCGGAAAATTCTTGGATGGTTTTTCTGATGGAATTCTGCTCAAGCTTGGCTTGCATACACACGGTCACACAAAAGTTCTCTGAACTTTTGACCGTCAAGAACACGGTGACGAACAACACTATGACAAGCTGAGAAAATTAAGTTCAATGCTTCCTAACATGCGTCAAATTGTTTCCGAGCATGTGGAGGAACTTTGTGCGTCGGAATTGCTACAGACGATCGGAATTTCCGATCAGAACTTTTTCCGTCGGAAAAATAGAGAACCTGCTCTCAATCTTTTGCTGGCCGAAATTCTGTCAGCAAAAGTCTGATGGAGCATACACATGGTCGGAATTTCTGACCAAAAGACCACATCGGACTTTGGTGGCGGAATTTCCAATTGTGTGTAAGGACCATTACAGAGGAGGTCTAGCACTAGAATTATTATAACTCTTGCTCTAACAATTGTGGCAATACCTCACATGTGGTTTGAGCACCATTTAAATATGCGGATGCAACATACGCAAGCACAGAGAGATGGGGCGCTTGCAATCTTATTTTTTTCTTGTTTATTTTTACACTCTTTTTTTATCACTTTTATTCCTATTATAAGGAACGTAATAATCCCTTGTAATAGAATTAGGCATGGCAGGTCCTCTTTATTGAGAGATCTGGGGTCAAAAAGACCACAAAACCTCTCATTTACCTTTAAAAGCAAAGAAAAAAAAAAAACGTGTCTATCAGCCCGAACAACTAAAGTTGCTCTGGTCCTCCAAGGGCATTTAGCCAAGTGGGGACCATCTTACCCTCACTCAACTTCATGTCCGTCTAGCAATCTCATTGTTTCTGGGTTTCCGACAGCTCTGGTAAACGCAATAACATCCTGAAAGTAGCGGGGGGGGGGTGGTGGGTGTCAACTCTCTCATGCCCCTAAAAGTGAATCCGCCACCAGGATCAGATGCTGCTGCCATAACCCTGGTATTAAACATTAAAGTGGTTGTAAACCCTTACAAACCACTTTGACCTACAGGTAAGCCTAGATTAAGGCTTACCTGTAGGTCCAAGAAATATCTAGTAAACCTACACGGTTTAAGAGATATTTGCCGAAAAACAGGCACCGCTGTCTACGATATGCCACGAGTGGCGGCTCCCGTGTGCATGTGCGGGAGTGACGTCATCGTGGCTTCGCCGAATGACAGTGGCAGAGCAGCGAGACCCACCGAGAAGATGGATGCTCCGGACTACAGGGGACAGCGGTGACTTCACTGGCTCCTGTGTCAGGTAAGTGACACATAATGGACTACTATGCGATGCATAGTAGTCCATTATGCTTTACCTTTGCAGGGAATCAAAGAGGAAGTAAACTCATCAGGGTTTACTTCCTCTTTAACCACTTGCTTACTGGGCACTTAAACCCCCCTCATGCTCAGACCAATTTTCAGCTTTCAGTGCTGATGCATTTTGAATGACAATTGCGTGGGCATACAACACTGCACCCAAATGAATTTTTTAGCATTTTTTTCCCACAAATAGAGCTTTCTTTTGGTGGTATTTAATTATAGCTGGGAGTTTTATTTTTTGCTAAACAAACAAAAAAAGATGCAAAAAAAAAAAAAAAATCATGTTTAATAGTTTGTTATAAAATTTTGCAAACAGGTAATTTTTCTCCTTCATTGAAGTGCGCTGATGAGGCGGCACTGATAGGCTGCACTGGTGGGCACTGATAGGCTGCATTGGTGGGCACTGATAGGCTGCATTGGTGGGCACTGATAGGCTGCACTGGTGGGCACTGATAGGCATAGTTAAGGCGGCACTAAGAGGCACAGATAAGGCGGCACCGATGGGCACAGATAAGGTGGCACTGATGGGCAAAAATCGGCACAGATAAGATGACACGGATGGGTGGAACAGATGGGTGGCACGGATGGGTGGCACTAAGGGGCACTGATAGGTACCACTGATAGATGGGACTGATGGGCACTGATAGGTGGCACTGATAGGTGGCTCTGATAGGTGGCACTGCTGGGCACTGATGGGCAGCACTGCTGGGCACTGATGGGCACTGGTAGATGAAGATGATGGGCACAGATATGTGGCACTGGGGTGCAGCACCTTTGTTGAGGCAGATTGTGGGCACTGCTGGGTGGCACTGTAGGCACTGCTGGGTGGCACTGCTGGGTGGCACTGCGGGCATTGCTGGGTGGCACTGTGGGCACTGCTGGGTGGCACTATGGGCACTGCTGGGTTGCACTGACAGGGGGGACACATTTTTTATTGATGTAGCAAAGCAGGGGGCAGGTGGGCCCTGGCAGGGGGCAGGTGGGCACTGGCAGGGCTGGCAGTGATCGGGACTGATGTCCCGATCATGGCCGCCGGTGATTGGCTCTTTTTTTTTCTCCTCGCACTGTCAGCGCGAGGAGGAATAATAGCCAATTACCGGCTCCGTTGTATCACATGATTAGCTGTCATTGGCTGACAGCTGATCACGTGATAAGGGGTCGGGATCGACCCCTTGCTCGGATCAGTGATCAGGCGAGTCTCATAGACTCGCCGATCACAGAGCGCGCCGCGCGCGCCCCTCAGGGGGTGCGCAGGCCGCTCGTGCACGGGACGACGTCCATAGACGTCGTCCCGGCAAAGGAGATCCACGCTGTAGCCGTCATTCGGGTATAGCGCGGGTCTCAAGTGGTTAAATAATCATGCATATATATTATGGGTGGTTGGCAAGTGGTTAAAGTCAGCGGGAGGAATAGTCCATCATCATTGGTGTCAGTGGGAGGAATGGTGCGCCATCATTGGTGTAATTGGGAGGAATAGTCCCTCATTGTTGGTGTCCAGTGGGAGAAAGAGTGCCCTGAGGGCCAGATAAAGGCAAGCAAAGGGCCACATCCGGCCCCTGAGGCACAGTTTGGAGACCAATGCTTTAGTTCCATAGCTGCCATTACATTTAAGAAATCCCATTTAAAATATGTCATGAATGTCTAAAAGGGAGAGGCAGAGGTTCAGCAGTTGAAGGTAGTAGGGAGTAACAAGGTTCTGCATGTGAAGGTGGTAGGGGGTGAACAGGTTCTGCATGTGGAGGTTGTAGGGGAAGAACAGGTTCTGCATGTGGAGGTTGTAGGGGATGAACAGGTTCAGCAGGACAAAGTGGTGACTGGGCTGCACTACCTAGATGCAAGATTTCCGTTTACCTTTTCTGTCTCAGAGTGGCCATACTATACAGCCAGAACACACAAAAGAGGTAATGGATTGACTGACAAATCCTTCCTCTTCCTCCCAGGTTCAGAGCAGCCATTTCTCTGCTGGTGCTGCTAATGCACACTTCTTCCTCCTCCTCCTGTTTCCTAATCCTGTCTTACTCCCACAAACTGGCAACGAGAAGTAGATGGATGTATTTGTTCACTCATGGGAGCACGTATTTTTAATTTCAGTTATTGAGGATGACAAAGTTGGCTGCAGAACTGTAGAGGGAGGGGACATTGGGAAAAGAGGCAGTGATGTTCTGACAACTGGAACTTACTGAAAAGTGGGCTCCAGAGATAAGGAGAAGGTGTATGATGGGGCCACAGTCCAATTGTGGGTGCTACAGACAGCAGTCTTCCCCTCAAGCACCCAAGGGCATATGCAATGTCCCACACTAAATTCTGCAATGCTGTTTTGCATCTTAGATGTCTGAGGGACAGGATCCTCCATGGGCCAGAGCATTTGACAGCTCTGAAGACCCAGGCTTAGAGGTGGCTGACCCCATACTAAATTTAGACAGGCAAGGTGGTAAAAATATCAATAAAAATATAAAGAAAAACCCAACCAAAATACAAAAACAAAAAAAAAGTACACAAGAGGAAAAAAAAGAAAACAAAAAAAACATACCAGAGTGAGTCCCAGCCCCCATCCCTGAATTGAATACCATACCACCTCATATCAACAAAAATATGAAATTGTGAAGAGTGCCCACTGACAAGATAACCCTATGAATCCAATACCTTAGTCTCTTACGGGTTATCTGCCACCATTGCAGAAGAGTCTACCCACCTGTACCATATGAAGAAAACTGGGCATAGCCCAGGACAACCAAGAGGAAATGACCTTGAAGAGATAGATTTCCTATTGGTTCAGTGGGAATAGGGACTATTGCGGTATCAAAAATTAATATAAGACAAACATTAAAACACAATTACATTTTATTATAATTTGATCCATAAGAGATAATACAAAGACATTGCTGTAGCAGAACCACATTATAAATCCAATCACAGGACCCAATTGGTTCAAATTCTAAACAATTAGATATTTAGATATTTTACGGAGATGCAGAGATGACGCATAAATCCGACCGGTTTCGCGGTACTAAGAACACCGCTTCCTCAGGGAACGTCACTTTTACAAATCTAGTATGAGAAATATATGTATAAATATGCAGAAATGCCATATACAGTGTCAGTACAGTTTTTCATAAGAGAAAAAATAACAATAACAGTAGTATTTAATAAGCGATACATCAAAATTGCATTAAAAAACACAGTGTTGGATCATGACTCACCCCTGGAACTCCCAACCCACAGCAAACAAGCGACCTATTGCGAGACACCCTCAAAACAGGGTGCCCCCCCTCCGGGCGGACATGGGGGGCAAAGTGGAGAGGCTCTACACAGCGCGTATAAGGACTGAAAGAAAGGGGGATGTAATAGTCTATTTAGATAATGTCCAGTGAACAAAAATATATGTATCAAGGACCATGGGCTGATAAAATAGTATGAAAGAATAAGTATAGAAGTAAACAGATAAGATCTCTTGTACCAACAACCAGCACCCAGTGAGCCATGGTCACTACAGCAGTGTGCGCCTCAAAAGATCGCTATTGTTAAGGCAGAAAACATACCCTCAATAAAGTGGATAGTTAAGTCAATTACTTCTAAGATGTCACCAGGTATGGTATGTAAGAGATGTCCACAGTTTCAATTACAAGTCTTTTCTGATTCAAAATAGAAAATAAATGTAATCAATCAGTGACAAATCATTAAAAACGGCCAGGAAGAAACTTGTACACATAACTGGAGCATATATGAGATCAAGATAAGAGGACAGTACCTGAAGCTTGAAGGTCCTACGTGTTGCTCGTCTCCACACAGGCAGCGCTCTAAAGATTTGAATCTCGAGCGCGCCCTTTAAGCCCCCAACCCGGAAGTAATCAGAGCGCAGTGGTGCGCTCTTTAATTCTGTCCCCGCGTCACGGCGCATGCGCAAATCCATTCGTGCGCACGGCCGAGCTATTCCCCATAGACAGAAGACCAGGGGGAGTGTCAGGGGGCGTGACCGGGCGGGGATCTGTGTAACACAAGATCCCCGTTCAACATCGCCTCAACCAGGCAGGGATCAGTCCGGGTCTGGCAGCCTGCGCATTGTGTTGCGCTCCCATATAAAGCTGCAGATGATATCTGCAGCAAAATGGGAGGTGTGAAAGTCACACCAGAGTGCCACATGTCCGCCCGAGGGGGGGAGAATAAACTCCTCAGGTCTGTCCAGCTGCAGGACGGAGAGGGACCGATAGGGGAAAAAAGCAAAAGCAGGGTCATGATCCAAGACTATGAGAATACAAAATTCACTACTGTAAATGGGCCGGGGAGTGCCACAGTGCTGCGGGCCCACGCCACCAAGCGGGGCGGCCACAAGGGTCACCCTCACCTAGCGGCTCAGGCCAGCAGCAAGTGACAGTCACCAGACCACATCAGCTGAACCATATCAATAAGTGAAAATCCAAATAAGAAGAAATGTCCTCAGAATAGCACCTGTATCAAATAGGTTCCACATTTGAAGGGGAACCCAAGATTTTTTGCTTTGAATTTGAAAAAATTGTTATGTAGTAGTATAGTAACAAACAATCAGTGTATCCGGGCGGGTATTTAGCGTCTGGCGGCAGAGAATTCTAATAATAAAAAATAATAATCAGAGGGGGGAGAGGGGGGGGGGGGGAAGGGGGGAAGAAAAGGAGAAAAAGAAGAGGAAAGCAGGAGAAAAACGTGGGAAAACAAGGAGGGGAAGAAAGGAAAAGAAAGACGAAGGGGAAAAGAAAAAGAGGGGAAAGGTAGATAACATTTCCCTTACAGAGACCCTCTTCAATCCAATGCCCTCAACCCAATACATAATTTTAGGTTATTGCATACATTTTTAAGGGAAGACAGTATACAATATGCTTATGCAACATATAGCATCCTTAAAGGAAACATTTGTAAGAATGGGCTTCATTTAAGCCAGGGGGGGTAAGAGCATTCAACCGCTCTATCCATAATGCTTCACGTCTCAAAATGGCCTGATCCCAGTTACCCCCTCTGGGGTCCTGTGGGATAACTTCAAGGACAAGAAATTTTACTAAGTCAAATTGGAATTTGTGGTGTATACCCACATGGCGACCTACCGTGGTCATTTTCCCATTGGTTGAATAGTAGAGGTGGTCACCCAGGCGCTGGCGTAGTTCCCTGATGGTCTTCCCTACATAAAATGCTTTGCAGGTGCAGACCATCAGGTAAACCAGCCCCCGGGTGCCACAATCGGCATGGTGTAGAGGCCGAAAAGTCTCTCCATTCGGTAGTAATGTAACCCCTCCTTCTTGGATCCAGGGACATTTGGAACATTGGCCACATTTATAGGTACCTTTAGGTCCCTCCGGAAACCCAGAGGGCGTTTGATAGTGGCTTTTTGTTAATTTATCACGGAGAGAGGTGGCTTTTTTAAAAACTAGTTCCGGGGTAGGCTTGACGTAATTTCCTAGTATGTGATGTTCAGTCAATAAGTGCCAATGTTGAGACAGAACATGCCGAAGTTGTTGGTGGTGAGCAGAGTATTTTGTTATTATTTTGGTGGTAGAGGGCTGTTGTATGCGGGGAGGGCCATAGAGCAATGACTGACGACTACGGGAAGAGGCTTTATTAAAAGCCTTTCTAAGATTAGTGAGACTGTAGCCTCTAGCTAGCAGGCGGTCTCGCAACAAATTGGCCTGTCTGTGAAAATCCTCGTCCTCAGAGCAGTTCCGCCTCAACCTCAGATACTGGGCAAAGGGGATACTGCGAACCAGAGGGCGGGGATGTGCACTGGAGGCGTATAGAATCGTGTTTCCGGCGGTGGGTTTGCGGTAAAGGTCAGTAGTAAGAGAACCCGAAGGATGTTTCAGGATATTTAAATCTAGGAATGAAATATTGTTATTGTTCGCCGTATAAGTAAACTGTAGATTGAATTGGTTTTTATTGAGGACATTGATGAAACTATCAAGATCCAATCTAGTGCCGGACCACACAATGAATAAATCATCAATGTAACGGTACCAGCACAAGACTGAATCTAAAAAAGGTTGCAAATTATCCTCCCCAAAGACAAATCTTTCCCACGCCCCAAGGTAAAGATTAGCATAAGAGGGGGCGCAGGAAGTGCCCATGGCCACCCCCTGTTTTTGTAAAAATAGCTGATCATTGAATAGAAAGTAGTTCCTCGTGAGGATAAATTTAAGTAGTTTCAAAATAAAACAATTGAGTGGCCAGGAGGCCGAGACCTGTTCCTTTAGGAACGTTTCAACCATCCCGACACCCTGCTCGTGGGGGATACTCGAGTATAAAGCCTCGACATCAACTGCCACGAGCAGGGCATCAGGAGGGATCTGGATACCCTCAATGTGCCTCAACAAGTCCGTTGTATCTTTGATATAGGACGGTAATCCTATAACGTGAGGCATAAGGAAGGTATCCACAAAACGACTAGCGTTTTCCGTCAGGGAACCTAGGCCTGATACAATGGGTCTGCCTGGGGGAGTTTGTAGGTTCTTGTGGGTTTTTGGTAAGGTGTAAAAAGTAGGGATGCGTGGAGTCGCAATATTGATATATTTTAAAGTTGTTTCATCAATGAGGCCCTCGTGATATGCGCCAGTTAACAGTTGGCGGAATTCCAAGGTAAAGGATTCAATCATTGAAAAATCGACGGGAGAGTACCACGATGTGTTATGTAATACCAAATAGCACATTGTTTGGTACTGTAAATGTGTCATGAGAACTAGATTTCCACCCTTATCGGATTGTTTGATAATTAAGTCTGGGTGTTTTTGAAGTGTCTTAATTGCCGATTTTTGTCGAGGAGTAAGGTTGGACGGCTGATCCGCCCATTTATATTTCTTGAGAGATTTGATCGACTCATGCAGAAAAGCCCAGATGGCAGGGCAAGTCGTCAAATCTGGAAATGCACGGGACTTGGCTTTAAGTATTTGTTTCTTTTGTTCAGACACGAGTGGACCTGATGACTCGAATCCCTGACCAGAAGGCAGGGAATTTTGTCCCAGAGTGTTCACAGTGTCCTCATCTGTAATGCAAGCTCCCTCATCATAGAGGAGCATCAGGTCACGTAAGGCCCTGAACTCTTCCATGGTGAAATTTTTAGTGCGCTCGGCTAGTTCTTTTTCTAGGTTTAATTTTTTACGTTCGGGATCATAGATGAATTTGTAAGTAAGATTGCGAGCGAACAAATATAAGTCTTTAATTGTTTCAAAAATATCTATAGATTCAGATGGACAAAAGCCAAGACCGAGTTGTAAAACATATTCCTCCTCTGGTGTTAGTGTGATTGATGTCAGATTAATAATATTTAGTGACGATACCTGATCAGAGTGTGTTACATTAGTGTTAGAAGGGTGCTTAGAATTTAAGTTTTCTGTACAAAGGCGTCTAGGCTGCCCTTTCTGGTGCCTTCTGGGTGGGTTGAGGTTAAAAGGTTTGAGGGAAAAAGGGACTGGATTTGGGGTTGCAAGAGTTTAGGAATCACACTGTGTAGTGTGGAAGCCGCTGTGTCTGATTTATTCAGGGAGGATGAAGGGGCTGTTGTACGTATGGCCTGGGAGGTTTTGGCCGATTTTCCTAATTTTCTATCTTTTTTAGGATCTTTATGAGGATGCCCGTTTCCAGTGAGTGATCTCTTACGTGGGAGGGTAGGGCCGTGAGACTGAGTGTATTGAGGTAAAGACTGTGATGACAAGGAAGATAAGGAAGAATCTGATTCTGATAATTCCATTGGTAATCTGGTTATGGGCTGGCGAGCGTATGCAGGGTTTCTCCTGTTATACGCTCGACCAGCCCATTTGTATGCATAACCATCAAGGAACGCTTGTTTATCCAATGAGAATTTACCTTGTTTTTTAAAAATGATTTCCTTATTTAATGTCTCTAAACGGTCCCTCAATTCCCTCCATTTGTCCGAAAAATTGGTGGAGGTAGTAATATCCGGATATTGCTGTAATAGTCTATCTATTTCTTCATCTAATATGGACATATCATTTAGATGTTGGGCCATCAGTTGCTTCATTAGTTCTATACTACATGAAGTCAGGGTCTCCTCCCAGGTTTTTTTAAAATCAGTGCTGGGATCTTTTAAGGTAGGGAATACTTGTATCCGAAGGCCCAAGGGACATATCCTTTCCTGCACATAAAGTTTGAAATATTGTATATGCCAATAAAGGTGAGATTTTCTTTTTAACAACTTAAATATTTTTTCCAAAAAGATTTTGATGTCATCATCTAGTTTATGACTGGTTAGGCACTCGGCCTGTAAAGTGGACATGAAGTCACCCCAGCTAGCTCCTAAGACATCCATAATGCCGGAAGAGAAATGAGATGATTGACTCGTACTCACCAGAACGCCATACCCAAAGGATATACAAAAAAGCAAAAACAGACAAAGAAAAAAACAAAATAACTATAAGTTGACATTAGAGATTCAGGTTATAGTCTGAAAGACAAAAAATTCCATAACATTGAACAGTTTAAACCTTAAATAATTATTGTAAATGAGGCCATAAAGAATTTTTTGGATCCCACAATCCAGGTGTATTATCCACCTTAATATCGATAGTTAATCAAAAAACCTCAAAAATAAATCAACAAGATACCATCGTCCCAACATGTATATGAAGAAAACTGGGCATAGCCCAGGACAACCAAGAGGAAATGACCTTGAAGAGATAGATTTCCTATTGGTTCAGTGGGAATAGGGACTATTGCGGTATCAAAAATTAATATAAGACAAACATTAAAACACAATTACATTTTATTATAATTTGATCCATAAGAGATAATACAAAGACATTGCTGTAGCAGAACCACATTATAAATCCAATCACAGGACCCAATTGGTTCAAATTCTAAACAATTAGATATTTAGATATTTTACGGAGATGCAGAGATGACGCATAAATCCGACCGGTTTCGCGGTACTAAGAACACCGCTTCCTCAGGGAACGTCACTTTTACAAATCTAGTATGAGAAATATATGTATAAATATGCAGAAATGCCATATACAGTGTCAGTACAGTTTTTCATAAGAGAAAAAATAACAATAACAGTAGTATTTAATAAGCGATACATCAAAATTGCATTAAAAAACACAGTGTTGGATCATGACTCACCCCTGGAACTCCCAACCCACAGCAAACAAGCGACCTATTGCGAGACACCCTCAAAACAGGGTGCCCCCCCTCCGGGCGGACATGGGGGGCAAAGTGGAGAGGCTCTACACAGCGCGTATAAGGACTGAAAGAAAGGGGGATGTAATAGTCTATTTAGATAATGTCCAGTGAACAAAAATATATGTATCAAGGACCATGGGCTGATAAAATAGTATGAAAGAATAAGTATAGAAGTAAACAGATAAGATCTCTTGTACCAACAACCAGCACCCAGTGAGCCATGGTCACTACAGCAGTGTGCGCCTCAAAAGATCGCTATTGTTAAGGCAGAAAACATACCCTCAATAAAGTGGATAGTTAAGTCAATTACTTCTAAGATGTCACCAGGTATGGTATGTAAGAGATGTCCACAGTTTCAATTACAAGTCTTTTCTGATTCAAAATAGAAAATAAATGTAATCAATCAGTGACAAATCATTAAAAACGGCCAGGAAGAAACTTGTACACATAACTGGAGCATATATGAGATCAAGATAAGAGGACAGTACCTGAAGCTTGAAGGTCCTACGTGTTGCTCGTCTCCACACAGGCAGCGCTCTAAAGATTTGAATCTCGAGCGCGCCCTTTAAGCCCCCAACCCGGAAGTAATCAGAGCGCAGTGGTGCGCTCTTTAATTCTGTCCCCGCGTCACGGCGCATGCGCAAATCCATTCGTGCGCACGGCCGAGCTATTCCCCATAGACAGAAGACCAGGGGGAGTGTCAGGGGGCGTGACCGGGCGGGGATCTGTGTAACACAAGATCCCCGTTCAACATCGCCTCAACCAGGCAGGGATCAGTCCGGGTCTGGCAGCCTGCGCATTGTGTTGCGCTCCCATATAAAGCTGCAGATGATATCTGCAGCAAAATGGGAGGTGTGAAAGTCACACCAGAGTGCCACATGTCCGCCCGAGGGGGGGAGAATAAACTCCTCAGGTCTGTCCAGCTGCAGGACGGAGAGGGACCGATAGGGGAAAAAAGCAAAAGCAGGGTCATGATCCAAGACTATGAGAATACAAAATTCACTACTGTAAATGGGCCGGGGAGTGCCACAGTGCTGCGGGCCCACGCCACCAAGCGGGGCGGCCACAAGGGTCACCCTCACCTAGCGGCTCAGGCCAGCAGCAAGTGACAGTCACCAGACCACATCAGCTGAACCATATCAATAAGTGAAAATCCAAATAAGAAGAAATGTCCTCAGAATAGCACCTGTATCAAATAGGTTCCACATTTGAAGGGGAACCCAAGATTTTTTGCTTTGAATTTGAAAAAATTGTTATGTAGTAGTATAGTAACAAACAATCAGTGTATCCGGGCGGGTATTTAGCGTCTGGCGGCAGAGAATTCTAATAATAAAAAATAATAATCAGAGGGGGGAGAGGGGGGGGGGGGGGAAGGGGGGAAGAAAGGAGAAAAAGAAGAGGAAAGCAGGAGAAAAACGTGGGAAAACAAGGAGGGGAAGAAAGGAAAAGAAAGACGAAGGGGAAAAGAAAAAGAGGGGAAAGGTAGATAACATTTCCCTTACAGAGACCCTCTTCAATCCAATGCCCTCAACCCAATACATAATTTTAGGTTATTGCATACATTTTTAAGGGAAGACAGTATACAATATGCTTATGCAACATATAGCATCCTTAAAGGAAACATTTGTAAGAATGGGCTTCATTTAAGCCAGGGGGGTAAGAGCATTCAACCGCTCTATCCATAATGCTTCACGTCTCAAAATGGCCTGATCCCAGTTACCCCCTCTGGGGTCCTGTGGGATAACTTCAAGGACAAGAAATTTTACTAAGTCAAATTGGAATTTGTGGTGTATACCCACATGGCGACCTACCGTGGTCATTTTCCCATTGGTTGAATAGTAGAGGTGGTCACCCAGGCGCTGGCGTAGTTCCCTGATGGTCTTCCCTACATAAAATGCTTTGCAGGTGCAGACCATCAGGTAAACCAGCCCCCGGGTGCCACAATCGGCATGGTGTAGAGGCCGAAAAGTCTCTCCATTCGGTAGTAATGTAACCCTCCTTCTTGGATCCAGGGACATTTGGAACATTGGCCACATTTATAGGTACCTTTAGGTCCCTCCGGAAACCCAGAGGGCGTTTGATAGTGGCTTTTTGTTAATTTATCACGGAGAGAGGTGGCTTTTTTAAAAACTAGTTCCGGGGTAGGCTTGACGTATTTCCTAGTATGTGATGTTCAGTCAATAAGTGCCAATGTTGAGACAGAACATGCCGAAGTTGTTGGTGGTGAGCAGAGTATTTTGTTATTATTTTGGTGGTAGAGGGCTGTTGTATGCGGGGAGGGCCATAGAGCAATGACTGACGACTACGGGAAGAGGCTTTATTAAAAGCCTTTCTAAGATTAGTGAGACTGTAGCCTCTAGCTAGCAGGCGGTCTCGCAACAAATTGGCCTGTCTGTGAAAATCCTCGTCCTCAGAGCAGTTCCGCCTCAACCTCAGATACTGGGCAAAGGGGATACTGCGAACCAGAGGGCGGGGATGTGCACTGGAGGCGTATAGAATCGTGTTTCCGGCGGTGGGTTTGCGGTAAAGGTCAGTAGTAAGAGAACCCGAAGGATGTTTCAGGATATTTAAATCTAGGAATGAAATATTGTTATTGTTCGCCGTATAAGTAAACTGTAGATTGAATTGGTTTTTATTGAGGACATTGATGAAACTATCAAGATCCAATCTAGTGCCGGACCACACAATGAATAAATCATCAATGTAACGGTACCAGCACAAGACTGAATCTAAAAAAGGTTGCAAATTATCCTCCCCAAAGACAAATCTTTCCCACGCCCCAAGGTAAAGATTAGCATAAGAGGGGGCGCAGGAAGTGCCCATGGCCACCCCCTGTTTTTGTAAAAATAGCTGATCATTGAATAGAAAGTAGTTCCTCGTGAGGATAAATTTAAGTAGTTTCAAAATAAAACAATTGAGTGGCCAGGAGGCCGAGACCTGTTCCTTTAGGAACGTTTCAACCATCCCGACACCCTGCTCGTGGGGGATACTCGAGTATAAAGCCTCGACATCAACTGCCACGAGCAGGGCATCAGGAGGGATCTGGATACCCTCAATGTGCCTCAACAAGTCCGTTGTATCTTTGATATAGGACGGTAATCCTATAACGTGAGGCATAAGGAAGGTATCCACAAAACGACTAGCGTTTTCCGTCAGGGAACCTAGGCCTGATACAATGGGTCTGCCTGGGGGAGTTTGTAGGTTCTTGTGGGTTTTTGGTAAGGTGTAAAAAGTAGGGATGCGTGGAGTCGCAATATTGATATATTTTAAAGTTGTTTCATCAATGAGGCCCTCGTGATATGCGCCAGTTAACAGTTGGCGGAATTCCAAGGTAAAGGATTCAATCATTGAAAAATCGACGGGAGAGTACCACGATGTGTTATGTAATACCAAATAGCACATTGTTTGGTACTGTAAATGTGTCATGAGAACTAGATTTCCACCCTTATCGGATTGTTTGATAATTAAGTCTGGGTGTTTTTGAAGTGTCTTAATTGCCGATTTTTGTCGAGGAGTAAGGTTGGACGGCTGATCCGCCCATTTATATTTCTTGAGAGATTTGATCGACTCATGCAGAAAAGCCCAGATGGCAGGGCAAGTCGTCAAATCTGGAAATGCACGGGACTTGGCTTTAAGTATTTGTTTCTTTTGTTCAGACACGAGTGGACCTGATGACTCGAATCCCTGACCAGAAGGCAGGGAATTTTGTCCCAGAGTGTTCACAGTGTCCTCATCTGTAATGCAAGCTCCCTCATCATAGAGGAGCATCAGGTCACGTAAGGCCCTGAACTCTTCCATGGTGAAATTTTTAGTGCGCTCGGCTAGTTCTTTTTCTAGGTTTAATTTTTTTACGTTCGGGATCATAGATGAATTTGTAAGTAAGATTGCGAGCGAACAAATATAAGTCTTTAATTGTTTCAAAAATATCTATAGATTCAGATGGACAAAAGCCAAGACCGAGTTGTAAAACATATTCCTCCTCTGGTGTTAGTGTGATTGATGTCAGATTAATAATATTTAGTGACGATACCTGATCAGAGTGTGTTACATTAGTGTTAGAAGGGTGCTTAGAATTTAAGTTTTCTGTACAAAGGCGTCTAGGCTGCCCTTTCTGGTGCCTTCTGGGTGGGTTGAGGTTAAAAGGTTTGAGGGAAAAAGGGACTGGATTTGGGGTTGCAAGAGTTTAGGAATCACACTGTGTAGTGTGGAAGCCGCTGTGTCTGATTTATTCAGGGAGGATGAAGGGGCTGTTGTACGTATGGCCTGGGAGGTTTTGGCCGATTTTCCTAATTTTCTATCTTTTTTAGGATCTTTATGAGGATGCCCGTTTCCAGTGAGTGATCTCTTACGTGGGAGGGTAGGGCCGTGAGACTGAGTGTATTGAGGTAAAGACTGTGATGACAAGGAAGATAAGGAAGAATCTGATTCTGATAATTCCATTGGTAATCTGGTTATGGGCTGGCGAGCGTATGCAGGGTTTCTCCTGTTATACGCTCGACCAGCCCATTTGTATGCATAACCATCAAGGAACGCTTGTTTATCCAATGAGAATTTACCTTGTTTTTTAAAAATGATTTCCTTATTTAATGTCTCTAAACGGTCCCTCAATTCCCTCCATTTGTCCGAAAAATTGGTGGAGGTAGTAATATCCGGATATTGCTGTAATAGTCTATCTATTTCTTCATCTAATATGGACATATCATTTAGATGTTGGGCCATCAGTTGCTTTCATTAGTTCTATACTACATGAAGTCAGGGTCTCCTCCCAGGTTTTTTTAAAATCAGTGCTGGGATCTTTTAAGGTAGGGAATACTTGTATCCGAAGGCCCAAGGGACATATCCTTTCCTGCACATAAAGTTTGAAATATTGTATATGCCAATAAAGGTGAGATTTTCTTTTTAACAACTTAAATATTTTTCCAAAAAGATTTTGATGTCATCATCTAGTTTATGACTGGTTAGGCACTCGGCCTGTAAAGTGGACATGAAGTCACCCCAGCTAGCTCCTAAGACATCCATAATGCCGGAAGAGAAATGAGATGATTGACTCGTACTCACCAGAACGCCATACCCAAAGGATATACAAAAAAGCAAAAACAGACAACAGAAAAAACAAACTATAAGTTGACATTAGAGATTCAGGTTATAGTCTGAAAGACAAAAAATTCCATAACATTGAACAGTTTAAACCTTAAATAATTATTGTAAATGAGGCCATAAAGAATTTTTTGGATCCCACAATCCAGGTGTATTATCCACCTTAATATCGATAGTTAATCAAAAAACCTCAAAAATAAATCAACAAGATACCATCGTCCCAACATGTATATGAAGAAAACTGGGCATAGCCCAGGACAACCAAGAGGAAACAGGTCTCGGCCTCCTGGCCACTCAATTGTTTTATTTTGAAACTACTTAAATTTATCCTCACGAGGAACTACTTTCTATTCAATGATCAGCTATTTTTACAAAAACAGGGGGTGGCCATGGGCACTTCCTGCGCCCCCTCTTATGCTAATCTTTACCTTGGGGCGTGGGAAAGATTTGTCTTTGGGGAGGATAATTTGCAACCTTTTTTAGATTCAGTCTTGTGCTGGTACCGTTACATTGATGATTTATTCATTGTGTGGTCCGGCACTAGATTGGATCTTGATAGTTTCATCAATGTCCTCAATAAAAACCAATTCAATCTACAGTTTACTTATACGGCGAACAATAACAATATTTCATTCCTAGATTTAAATATCCTGAAACATCCTTCGGGTTCTCTTACTACTGACCTTTACCGCAAACCCACCGCCGGAAACACGATTCTATACGCCTCCAGTGCACATCCCCGCCCTCTGGTTCGCAGTATCCCCTTTGCCCAGTATCTGAGGTTGAGGCGGAACTGCTCTGAGGACGAGGATTTTCACAGACAGGCCAATTTGTTGCGAGACCGCCTGCTAGCTAGAGGCTACAGTCTCACTAATCTTAGAAAGGCTTTTAATAAAGCCTCTTCCCGTAGTCGTCAGTCATTGCTCTATGGCCCTCCCCGCATACAACAGCCCTCTACCACCAAAATAATAACAAAATACTCTGCTCACCACCAACAACTTCGGCATGTTCTGTCTCAACATTGGCACTTATTGACTGAACATCACATACTAGGAAATTACGTCAAGCCTACCCCGGAACTAGTTTTTAAAAAAGCCACCTCTCTCCGTGATAAATTAACAAAAAGCCACTATCAAACGCCCTCTGGGTTTCCGGAGGGACCTAAAGGTACCTATAAATGTGGCCAATGTTCCAAATGTCCCTGGATCCAAGAAGGAGGGGTTACATTACTACCGAATGGAGAGACTTTTCGGCCTCTACACCATGCCGATTGTGGCACCCGGGGGCTGGTTTACCTGATGGTCTGCACCTGCAAAGCATTTTATGTAGGGAAGACCATCAGGGAACTACGCCAGCGCCTGGGTGACCACCTCTACTATTCAACCAATGGGAAAATGACCACGGTAGGTCGCCATGTGGGTATACACCACAAATTCCAATTTGACTTAGTAAAATTTCTTGTCCTTGAAGTTATCCCACAGGACCCCAGAGGGGGTAACTGGGATCAGGCCATTTTGAGACGTGAAGCATTATGGATAGAGCGGTTGAATGCTCTTACCCCCCCTGGCTTAAATGAAGCCCATTCTTACAAATGTTTCCTTTAAGGATGCTATATGTTGCATAAGCATATTGTATACTGTCTTCCCTTAAAAATGTATGCAATAACCTAAAATTATGTATTGGGTTGAGGGCATTGGATTGAAGAGGGTCTCTGTAAGGGAAATGTTATCTACCTTTCCCTCTTTTTCTTTTCCCCTTCGTCTTTCTTTTCCTTTCTTCCCCTCCTTGTTTTCCCACGTTTTTCTCCTGCTTTCCTCTTCTTTTTCTCCTTTTCTTCCCCCCTTCCCCCCCCCCCCTCTCCCCCCTCTGATTATTATTTTTTATTATTAGAATTCTCTGCCGCCAGACGCTAAATACCCGCCCGGATACACTGATTGTTTGTTACTATACTACTACATAACAATTTTTTCAAATTCAAAGCAAAAAATCTTGGGTTCCCCTTCAAAATGTGGAACTGTGGAACCTATTTGATACAGGTGCTATTCTGAGGACATTTCTTCTTATTTGGATTTTCACTTATTGATATGGTTCAGCTGATGTGGTCTGGTGACTGTCACTTGCTGCTGGCCTGAGCCGCTAGGTGAGGGTGACCCTTGTGGCCGCCCCGCTTGGTGGCGTGGGCCCGCAGCACTGTGGCACTCCCCGGCCCATTTACAGTAGTGAATTTTGTATTCTCATAGTCTTGGATCATGACCCTGCTTTTGCTTTTTTCCCCTATCGGTCCCTCTCCGTCCTGCAGCTGGACAGACCTGAGGAGTTTATTCTCCCCCCCTCGGGCGGACATGTGGCACTCTGGTGTGACTTTCACACCTCCCATTTTGCTGCAGATATCATCTGCAGCTTTATATGGGAGCGCAACACAATGCGCAGGCTGCCAGACCCGGACTGATCCCTGCCTGGTTGAGGCGATGTTGAACGGGGATCTTGTGTTACACAGATCCCCGCCCGGTCACGCCCCCTGACACTCCCCCTGGTCTTCTGTCTATGGGGAATAGCTCGGCCGTGCGCACGAATGGATTTGCGCATGCGCCGTGACGCGGGGACAGAATTAAAGAGCGCACCACTGCGCTCTGATTACTTCCGGGTTGGGGGCTTAAAGGGCGCGCTCGAGATTCAAATCTTTAGAGCGCTGCCTGTGTGGAGACGAGCAACACGTAGGACCTTCAAGCTTCAGGTACTGTCCTCTTATCTTGATCTCATATATGCTCCAGTTATGTGTACAAGTTTCTTCCTGGCCGTTTTTAATGATTTGTCACTGATTGATTACATTTATTTTCTATTTTGAATCAGAAAAGACTTGTAATTGAAACTGTGGACATCTCTTACATACCATACCTGGTGACATCTTAGAAGTAATTGACTTAACTATCCACTTTATTGAGGGTATGTTTTCTGCCTTAACAATAGCGATCTTTTGAGGCGCACACTGCTGTAGTGACCATGGCTCACTGGGTGCTGGTTGTTGGTACAAGAGATCTTATCTGTTTACTTCTATACTTATTCTTTCATACTATTTTATCAGCCCATGGTCCTTGATACATATATTTTTGTTCACTGGACATTATCTAAATAGACTATTACATCCCCCTTTCTTTCAGTCCTTATACGCGCTGTGTAGAGCCTCTCCACTTTGCCCCCCATGTCCGCCCGGAGGGGGGGCACCCTGTTTTGAGGGTGTCTCCGCAAT